>JABSTQ010011357.1:0-517500 GCA_013358835.2 Ixodes persulcatus | reverse complement strand
AGAGCTGCATGGCGCTGTAGAAAGCAGAATCTTGCAATGCACGGAATCCCACAAACAGAAAGCGAAACTTGCTGTATCTGGTGAACAAGGTAGCTGCAAAGCTAGACGTCCGAGCGCTCGCCACTTGTGACATGGTATTGATGCGCAGGCTTCCCTCCGAAAGAAATATAACATCCCAGAATCATTGTGCGCTACGCGCAACAACAAACTCGCGACCACTGTCTGAACAAAAAACGGAACCTTAAAAAAAAAAAAAAAAAAAAAACTTTTAGCCTTTCATTTGGTGAAGAAGGAAGACCAGCGAAGCTATACTCTGGTGGGAATGAAGTAATGGCCGACCTCAAGTCGGCAAGCCAGAGTGAAAAGGCTGGAAAGGTTGCGCCAACTATGAGCGACAGCGGCAAGCGGACAACCGGCAAACACAACACTCTGGACAACTACCGCCATCTATGAGCGACGGCGGCAACCAGAGTTTTGTGTCGACATTCCTTTGCGGGGGACACGATGTTGGGGAAACTAGCCCTTAACAGCTCCGCTGTAAAAAAAACAAGATAGCGAGTATCTTCTTGAAAACATGCCTCGGAAAGACAAGGTGTTCCTACGGGCTACAAAACAGTGGACGAGAGAGCGCAATTACCAGTTCGCGTGGCACCAAAATGGAAATATCGTTTTCAGTAGAAAGGGCGATGACCGCGCCATAACTGTGAAGAGCGAACATGAGCTAAGCAGCTGGAGTGTATACCCTTCTTGTTGTCGCTCTTTTTTCTGTTGTATGCACATATATTTGTCATAGAATTATCAGATTATATGTTGTCCTCCCAGTTTGCAACATGCATCAGAGAAGAGTATTCTTCAACTCCCTATCTTCATTTCAATATTCGATCGGCTAACACTAATAAATGCGTTAATCTTGAATGCTTTTTTTTTCTGAGTTATGTGATTTTGACATTATTATGTTTTCTAAAACCTGGTACCAATATAGTAATGTTCTAAGAATGCCTTTGTACAAACTTTTTTTTTTTTTTTGTTCTAAATCGCGCTGGAAGCCGAGGAGGCTGTGTATCAATGTTGATTAAGGAAAACATTAAATGAGAGTTGTCTAGGTTTAATGTCATCACTAAAGACTATGAAGGCTTATCACACGCACTAAGCACGATATTGTATCTGTTATCTACCGCCCGTCCTCTCCCCCCTCCCCCCCAGCTCCCCTTGCTGGCGCTTTGTCTGCTTGTCTCGATTTTCTGGGCACTCATTTTGATTGCGCAAATAAAAGTAAGCTGAATATTTTATGTGGTGGTGGTTTTAACGTAGAGGTGTTAAGCAATACTGCTCCAAAGAGATAACGGAAGCTTGATAGACCACTAGAGTAAATGCTCTTCGCTCTTTCTCGCGTAACTTGAAACGTGGTGGCGCCAGTGTGCAAATAGCCAACAACAACTTCCGGTTCTTAACCGGACGGCGGGTTTCGCAGTATTTGCGAAATCAAATATACACGCTATCTTTTGGAAATGGCCACTTATAGCACTGTAAGACCCCCGGTCTCACATTGCTATCGGTCTTCAAACAAGAGGGCGGCCTGTTGTTGGAGGACCGGAGGCTTCTCTGGGCGACGGAGAAAAGCTCACCGGAGAAAAGCTCACCGAAGAAAAGCTCACCGGAGATAAGCTCACCGGAGAAAAGCTCACCGCAAAACTAGCAGATGCGGAGAAAAGCTCACCGGCCTTTGAGCGGATGCGGAGAAAAGCTCACCGATTTTTGTTTTTAACTTAGCGGATTCTGCGTCAAACATTGCAATTTAACATAATTCGCATTCGTCATTTCATTAAAAATATGTCCACTTTTTTGCAATATTCTCGAAGTTCATTGGGCATATTTACTAATTCATCAGAAATTAGTAATCACCCATTCTGTATATTAATAAAGCCGCAAGTATAAAATCAGAACATCGTACACCGGTAAAAAAGACAACAATTTATTGACAACTGGCAGAGTGCCGTCGGTAGCTCTGTCAAATAAAGATGTTTGTTCTTTGCGAGCTAATATGAATAGCGGTGTGTGAACCGTTTCAGTTTCAAATATTGTGTAGTGCTTTATAGGTAAGTAGGTGTTTGTTGATGTAATCAGTGTGGGCTACGCTGTTTTTTTCTTTTTCTGTTAATCTCACTAACAAAACTTTAGTTGCGAGAACAGATTTGTCCTGTCGTGCTTGTTGTCTTCACTCCGTCGTCGTCGTTTGAGTGGTTTTTTATCATGTATAACGTTCACCAACTCGCCCTATTTGCTACCTTACAGAAGACTACTTCTTATATTCGCGACTCCAGCGAACTGTAGGGGGCGCGCTGGTCAGGCAAAATGGCGGACGAAAGGAGGTCGTTTTCGTCGTTCAGCACGCGGACCACCATAAATTTCTTGCACTGTAGCGTAAAATCGGTGTTACACATGAAAGCATAGCGATTTTTCGACGGTAGATACCTTCTTTTACTCTATGCGTAGGAATGACACGGCGGAAGCATAAAAATAATTACTGGAAACGATATTTGTTTCTATGCCGCCTACGAGTACCAAGCAGCGATAGCAGACGACAGAGTTGAAACGACCTCCTTCCATGAGCTTCGCGGCGTTGCCGCTACGCGGCGTCGATTTCACTGGAGTCGCCAATAGGTCACGAGTAACAACGGTGCTAGTGTGCAGCTCTGAAGGTCATGGGTGGCTCGCCGTAGAAAGGCACTATCACACAAAGGCAACGCGTGGAAACACCAGCACGAACGGCTAGGAAACGTGCTTCTCCGTGAAAGAAACAAGTTTCTATATTCTACTGAATGTTTTGTCCTATTTTCAAAGGTTAACAAAAGCTTCAAAGAGAATTTACAGTTTTGATTTTTAGGTTTTAGGCAGACATATTAAGTTTTCGAACTTTTTCCTATTCTTCAAGTTCATGAAAATTTGAGTTGGGCTTTCGTTGCCTACAGAGTAAGCCACAGAAAACACTCGCCCGCAATTATTAATTTGGGAGCAATATACCCAACAAGCTTAACAAATAATACAAAAAAGGACATCTTTTTTTTTTTTTTACAAAGCTGACGAATTTTGATGATAATAAACTGATATATGTTACGCATGATCCAACAGCCTCCATATAAAAAAAAATCGAAAACAAATCGGTGAGCTTTTCTCCACATACGCTCAATGGCCGGTGAGCTTTTCTCCACATCCGCCGGTTTTGCAGTGAGCTTTTCTCCGGTGAGCTTATCTCCGGTGAGCTTTTCTCCGGGATTCGGCCTATTGTTGGAGGACCGGTGGCTTCGGTGCGTTTCTATAGTAGTTAAGCTTCTTCCTTTTCTTTTCTTTTTTTTTTTTACTTTTTCCTCGGGTAAGCTCGCGCTTTAGAAATTTTATAAAAAAATGCACTACCTGTGGGCAGAGATGCACAAAATCGTAGCGCGATGGGTTAAGAAACCGATTTTTGCAGTGAATTTAAAGAGCCTGGCCGCCTTTTTAGACACTTTTTACAGATATTCAGTTTGGTTGCTTCAAAGGAGCATAAGCCAGTGAGACAATCAAACCGTCAGACACCTCTTGTGCAAGGATGCTGTTTGAAGAGCAACTTTTCATGCACTAGCGAATTGCGCCGTCAGCCCGTTGGCCCTAGATGAGAATGGGCACAGCACGCGTGAGAACACACCCCATTCCATTCCCACTCCATTACATGCAAAAGGCACCTAATTCCATTCCGATTTCATTTACCCCAGTGCTGCCGCCATTCTATTCACATTTTATTCCGGGGTCACGCAAGTGCGGAATGATTCCGGAATCATTCCTACTCTGGAGTGGCAACTCCGCAACACTGGTACAGGCCATACAAATTGACTCTTTTTTACTTTCTAGTCAAACCAATCGTCACCACGTAAAAAAAAAAAAAGAAAACAGTTTTACAAGCTTTGGCAGACTACTATGCCCTGCTCTTCTCGGTTCATAAGTTTATGTTCTTGAATAAAACGTTTTGGATAGCTATCGAAACAACACCCAAAGCAATAAACACAAAGAGACAAGCAGGAGCATTAACGTCTGACTAATAGTATATTTTAAAATGTGTTTTGGATATGAGCATTGCCTTAATTATACGTTTCTAACAGACCGCCCTGCTGGCCCGTACGACCCACTGCCTCGGACACTTCTATTAAAACAGCAAAAGCATAGCGTGAATGTTCAGAAACTCGACCCCCAGATAGACCCGTGCGCGAGGCTGTTCTCACCACCAGAGTTCGGAACGGGCAACGGACGACGCGACAATGGGGACTCGGCCCCCCATTGCCAACTGGTCATTAGTTATCTCACCTCAAAACGGACCCCGGGAGGCTGGCGCCCTCCCCCGAATCCACAAACAAAAGAGAGACTAGACGCGGCTGGACATAAATATAGAGATGTCACCTCGCTTCAACGTTGTCATATTGACAGCCGGACACCGACGCACTCCGCGTCCGGTTTGGACAACGTCGTCCTTCTTTTTTTTACTTTGCCTACCATTGTCATAACCGTGTTCCCCGGCTTTCATTTCCATTTCTTTTCTCGGTAACCAAAAACGCCCGCTGAAACCGCGAGGGGGCGTCGCAACGGGCATGCTCACCACTGCAAATCCGCCCAACTGCCAATCAGGAACGCTAGCTTTCCCCAGGCGAACCGCCATCCGCCGCAATTTGTTCTGTGTGCGTACTGGAAGCGACTTTCCTCCTGACTTCATTTCTCTAATGGAGGCACTTTACTGCCTTCTTGATTTTCTGTTTCCTGTTTTGTAAAAGTTCCTAAGTTGCCTTCCTCTTACCAAGAAAGTTGGGGATTTTGCTTATCTCTTTTATTTCTCCAATTTTGGTTTGGTGGCATTCTGTTCTGCTTTTCCCGCCTTCTGGTTCCTGGTCTACAGCCGACGACATTTAAAATAGACACTTAAGGGAAACGCACAAAAACGTTGGCGTCTGAAATTGTATTCGGCATGCCTCTAGTCGACAGGTGGATGACGTTGCGCGATTTTATAGATATGTACACAAACACCACAAAAATTGTTTTTTTTTTAATGGAAACCGATCGACTGACGTAAAGCGGTTGCACCGCATAAAAATGCGTAATTCAAAGTCCTTTGTATTTTATGCAAGAGCACACAATTAAGCATGCCAGTGTTTTTGGCGGTTCACTTGTCACTAATAAATCCTCCAAGTGAGTGGCATCCCCTGGCAGACGACACAAGATGTCGTTCCTATTGTTAGTGTATTTTCCTGAACCACGAAAAGCTCACCGAAGAAAAGCTCACCGGCGAGAAGCTCACCGGAGATAAGCTCACCGGAGAAAAGCTCACCGCAAAGCCGGCGGATGCGGAGAAAAGCTCACCGGCCATTGAGCGTATGCGGAGAAAAGCTCACTGATTTTTGTTCTTCTTTTTATATGGAGGCTGTGGGATCATGCGTAACATATATCAGTTTATTATCATTAAAATTCGTCAGCTTTGTAAAAAAGAAAATGTCCTTTTTTGTATTATTTGTTAAGCTTATGGGTATATTGCTCCCAAATTAATAATTGCGGGCGAGTGTTTTCTGTGGCTTACGCTGTAGGCAACGAAAGCCCGACTCAAATTTTCATGAACTTGAAGAACAGGAATAAGTTCGAAAACTTAATAATGTCTGCCTAAAACCTAAAAATCAAAACTGTAAATCCCGAAAATACGAAAGTGCATGCGCAACAACGCGGTGCCTGAAATTCTCTTTGAAGCTTTTGTTAACCTTTGAAAATAGGACAAAACAGTCAGTAGGATATCGAAACCTTTTTCTTCTACGGAGAAGTACGTTTTCAAGCCGTTCGTGATGGTGTTTCCACACGTTGCCTTTGTGCCTTTCTACGGCGAGCCACCCATGACCTTCAGAGCTGCACACTGGCACCGTTGTTACTCGTGACCTATTGGCGACTCCAGCGAAATCGACGCCGCGTAGCGGCAACGCCGCGAAGCTCATGAGAGGAGGTCGTTTCAACTCTGTCGTCTGCTATCGCTGCTTGGTACTCGTAGGCGGCATAGAAACAAATATCGTTTCCAGTAATTATTTTTATGCTTCCGCCGTGTCATTCCTACACATAGAGTAAAAGAAGGTACCTACCGTCGAAAAATTGCTATGCTTTCATGTGTAACACCGATTTTACGCTACAGTGCAAGAAATTTATGGTGGTCCGCGTGCTGAACGACGAAAACGACCTCCTTTCGTCCGCCATTTTGCCTGACCAGCGCGCCCCCTATTGTTCGCCGGAGTCGCGAATATAAGAAGTAGTCTTCTGTAAGGTAGCAAATAGGGTGAGTTGGTAAACGTTATACATGATAAAAACCACTCAAACGACGACGACGGAGTGAAGACAACAAACACGACAGGACAAATCTGTTCTCGCAACTAAAGTTTTGTTAGTGAAATTAACAGAAAAAAAAACAGCGTAGTTGACAGTGATTACATCAACAAACACCTACTTATCTATTAGGCACTACACAATATTTGAAACTGAAACAGTTCACACACCGCTATTCATATTAGCTCGCAAAGAAATCACATCTTTATTTGACAGAGCTACCGACGGCACCCTGCCAGTTGTCAATAAATTGTTGTCTTTTTTGCCGGTGTACGATGTTCTGATTTTATACTTGCGGCTTCATTAATATACAGAATGGGTGATTACTAATTTCTGATGAATTAGTCAATATGCCCAATGAACTTCAAGAATATTGCAAAAAAGTGGACATATTTTAATTAAGTGACGAATGCGAATTATGTTAAATTGCACTGTTTGACGCGGAATCCGCTAAGTTAAAAAAACATCGGTGAGCTTTTCTCCGCATCCGCTCAAAGGCCGGTGAGCTTTTCTCCGCATCTGCCAGGTTTGCGGTGAGCTTTCCTCCGGTGAGCTTATCTCCGGTGAGCTTTTCTCCGGTGATCTTTTCGCCGGTGAGCTTTTCTCCACCGCCCCTCCTGAGGTCATATTTGCACTGATAGTATGGCACCTGGAACGCGTCTCTGACTGGTGTGTTCACCGAGCCATAAAAAGTGGTCCAGCGTTTTCCGTCTCCTGACGTCCTAAAAATGTCACGTTGCCAGAGGCCACAATCACGGCGCTACGACAGCAACGCTGGTGGTTGTGTCAGACGCCTGCTTTTTTCTGCAGGTCGATCTTCACCTTGCCGGGTCCACGAAAACTTCAGCACCCAGGAGTTGAGGTGCCGCGATGACAGTGACCATTGATTAAAACATCCCCTAATATTTCTCGCTGAGGATATTTATTTCCGGTTGCTTGGGTTTCACTGTTTAACTTCGCTTGGAAGTGGAGGCGCATACATCATCAACGCGTCTATTACTACATTGCTTTCAAGATTTGAATATATATATATATATATATATATATATATATATATATATATATGTGATCATGCTGTGCGCATCATCGAAGCTGTAGCAAGAGTAGTTCACAAACCCACAAGTATCTTGAGGAGATGTCTGCATGCTTTTAATTAAAAAAAAAATACTATGACTTTTTGAAATAAAACAATATTAAAAAAATATCAATACGTTTAGTGCCAACATTCATTAATGAGACATATAAAAACGCGTCTACGTGCGCTGCCACCGAACCATGTCTACTCTGCGCAGCTGGACCGCTCACCTTAGTGCTCGGAGCACACACTTCGGCTGGGGCCCAGACACCGCTTCGATTGAACGCCCGTAACCGCTAGCCACACATCGGGATTGACATCAGAGGGACACTGGACACGCCGCGCGTGCACACCGAAATTGTTTTCTGGCTCCATTGTGACACGCGGTTGCCACTTCGCTCTTTCCGCCACGCTCCAATCATTCTAGTTCAATTTTATGTTTGCATTGTTTTCTGCGTTATTGCTGGCCGCTTTCCGCTCCCTTTGTTGCGTTGTTGTTTGGCGCGGTTGTTTCTATTTCATCGTGGGTGTTCTGCCTTGTTTCGTCCGTTAGCACGCACACACTGTGAGGTGGTTAACGCGGTTACACAATTGCGTCCCAACGATTACGAAGTGCTTGGCAACTTGCACGTGCCTGACGGGACTGCGCTTCTTTTGACACGAGACTGGACGGGGCCGTCCGTCCCGTCCACTTTACCCCACGGGGGTCTTTGTGATGTTCCGGTCGGCTGAACACAAATTACTAGGTGCTTATTGGTAAAAAAAAAAAAAGAAGGTATTTCTGAAGTTACCGGTGAAATATCACCTCACTGTCACTATAGTTCTGTTTTGCTCCATTTCTTAAGCATGTGATGGGCGTATAGCGCACAGAAAAAATGATTAAAAAAATACAGCGAAAGTAAACATAACTGATAATATCTATTTCATTGTTCGAAACAAGACACCACCAATGCAGCCGCAGTCAAAATCGACCTATTTTACAGCCATATCTATATAAAATGTAACAGGTTTTGTACGTATGTGACTCGGTATTTTAGTAGGCAACTACGTGCCTATTTTCAGGGTTCCTAAAACGATATTTAATGTAGTACTGGACAACCATGTGAAATTCAAGAATTTTTTTAATTCCTTGTAAATTTAAACATTACGTTGGCTACCCACGTAATGTTTCGGTTTTATAGAGCAGCATCGTTGTAGCGAGCTTCCATGTTAAAGAAATCAAAACAAAACCTAAAAAAACAGCAATCTACAAAAACATCCAAATTTTATTTCGTGGGTTTTAATGGCACATACCATCATTCTCAGACAATTGTAAATCGAATAACAAGAACAGCGCGAAACATGTATTTTCATCATATACTGCACCGAAAAATAAGCGGCGGTACACACAGATGATATGCATTTTGATTTTAGGAGGTTGGCTCGCGTGCTGTTGGCCGTTATGGTGCAAAAGTGCCGCATAATATTGGATATTTATATTCGTTTTTACAAAATTTGACGTTTACTACAGCCCCAAAACCGCACACTGTCCATCAGTAATATGCGTGAATTTTTATGCTTAGCAACTGGAACTTATGTCTTGGTGAACCACAGTTGCAGCACCAGCTTTGAGTACGTGTTTTGAGAAAAGTGTAGAACCACCATCATAATGACAGTAGAGTGACTGTCTTGTTCAAAAAAAAAAAAAAAAGAAAACGCAAACACTGTATAATATTTCCGCAGTGCCAAAGTTTCGCACAACAAGTGACACACAAGACATCACAACGAAGATCTCCTGGGTGTACGAGCAATGCGTACACTCTTTGAACGAGTAAAAACATAAACTGAAGCTGGCAAAAACCCCAGCGCATTTTAGGAAATGCATTTGAAGCATGAGCGCCAGACGCGAGACAAAGGCGTATCGTTTAGTATAGATACGTCATAAACAAACAGTTAAAGCGGTGAAACCCTGCAATGCCACTTCTTGTTTCCGAAGGCACTGAATTAACTAATGTGACTTGTGCACGCTTCAATTTCAAGGATGTTCAAGGAATACGCGTGTCCTGTCCTGTGGTATGCATGTGGCGAAGGCGTTGCCCCGTTCCAGCGCATTTTCCCGTTTTAGATATTCATTTAGGAAGGACAAAACAAATGGACTTAGTTTACGGCCCACTCTGTCTCGTATCCTGATGCCCGGATTCAGCACTCCCCCTTCATCCGTGCAAACGCGAGCAAGTAACCTCACCGCTCCGATGCGCGAATCCCGAATCGTTATGCACAACCGGTCACACTCTAACGCCTGCTGCGCCTTTATCCGATCCGCAGCGAGCTCACTTCACGCGCTCTTATAGCCCCCGGTGCGGAAGCTTCTGCGCTCAGCTGTGCCTCTCGAACACGGTGTAGCGACGCCGGGCTCGCTGAGCGCGTGCTTCCCCTCGAGTGCCCACTTACGAATAAATGCCTTTCGACGGGTCACCCCGAGTCTCGTTGAATGTCGATCGGATTCGCGAAACACGGATACGAGTGTATACTATGTACTCGACCGCAGTTGTTTCCCCTCGAGCGAGCGCGGCGGGTGATGCGCGTCGGGCGGCACAGAAGGCCGGAATGTAAGAATCCTAGCACTCCAGTGGGGGGGGGGGGGTCGCGGTTACCTGTTTAGGGGCTGCGGGACCTCAGAGAGCAGGACCGCCTATGGCGCGCTGGTGGTACTTCGAATATTTAACTATCCAACTTCGACATCCAAAACCGTAATCTCACTCTTCATACATTATACAAAAAAAAAAAAAAAAAAACATGGTGATCGCTGCAGACATTGATGATAAAATGATCTGCGTACACGCTTAGCATATGCTCGGAGCATGTTTGCTTCATGCGTACACATACTACAAACATGTCTGCAGAGAGTTTGTGTGCGACCAATGCGACCATTATATAAGAAAGGGACAGGCCTCAGACGCTAGGGAGTTTTAGGAAACCGTTTTTGCACGCCCGATACAGTACGGTGGGCCCTCCGGAACGAACTGCGCATGTGCGAGTCTTCTGGAATAGCGCATGCGCAGTACATACCAGGGGGGTCCCACCGTACCATATCGGATGTGCAAAAATTGTTCCCTAAAACTCTCTAGTGTTTGCAGACTGTCTTTTGTATGATGTATTAGCAGTCCGACCGCGGCTTTAAGGTATACTCTACCGATTCATAGCAAAGTCTGCTTCTCCTGTAGACTAAATTATCTTTTGAATCGTTATGCGCTCGAGCAAGAGGTGTTGTTTAGTGTCGCTTCAGACCACTCGCTGAAGAACTTTAGGCATCTGGCATCAGCACTGGCTCGGCTGGAGGGGCCGATCGCGTCCCCGTAACGAGTAGACCTGTCAATTCGTTCTCGGAGCTTTCGTGTCACCGTATTTGTGTCATCGGCGTGTCCATTTTTTGGTATAGCGGCAACGTGAGAGGCTCTAAGTTGAGTGCATTCATTATGAGAATCGTTGGGTTTGAAATATTCGGAAGTAAGAGTTGGACCAAACACTGCGAGTGAAATGGCAGGTCATTTCAAAAAACGAGGCTTGATCAAAATGTGCAGATGCAAACCGTAGTATCAGTTGATAAAATTATCGCTTAACCTATGAACAACAATATCAGTGGTTGCTTGGCGGACTAGTCGCTCTCGTATCTACATTGGAAGCCGTTCAGAACAGATCCGCTCGTTTTATCCTCACAAACTATCACCGCACCGCTAGCGTCACCTCTATGAAAACAACTCTCTCATTACCACCTTTATCTCTACGTCGTAAACTTTCTCCTCTTTCCCTATTTCATAAAATGTATCACCATAATTCTTTCCTGCGCGACAAAATAATTGCTCGACCTGCTAATGTTTCCTCCCGTCTTGATCACCAACATAAGGTGGGCATTCCTAACTCTGTCACGACCACGTTTTATTCATCCTTCGTTCCCCGTACATCCCAGGAATGGAACCACCTTCCCCGGTCGATCGCCATTATCATGATCGCTGAGCTCTTTAAAAGCACAATTACTAATTACTTTTTTACTGAGTGTGTCTACTATGTATTATGTTATTTGCATTAACCTTCTTGTTGCTCTCCCCCTCTGTAATGCCTTCGGGCCCTGAGGGTATAATGAATGAAATGAAATATGTTTATTTCTGCCTATATAACTTTATAGCACTAATAATTCGTATGAAATATGCCAGTTGTTGCGGATTTGGTACAGCTTTGATCAAGCACCTTGTGCAGCGAATTCCTTCTTTTCTCTTCAACTTCGTTTTACAGTCACTGATATACCTTCTCCGTACGCCTCCATATGGTATATTCCGGAAGCGCTGCTGCTAATATCTTACACTAACTTTGAAAGTCCCCGGTATCTCGTCGAATTCTGACATAGTGAATCTAATTTATCATCCCCAAAACATCGTGTCTGCTGTGTGAGAACTTAAGATAAAACAAGTCAGATATGTGAACCTTTCGAAGTCTCTATACGAATACCCACAGTGTAAGGCACCTATCGACATTGGCGTGTTCTGCCACAAGACCACCTCGAACAAACGTCTTTAACGTAACTGACAATACAAGCAATGAATAAATAAGATAGTACACTACAAATGGCTGCCAATTAAAGGGACGTGCAAGATCTTAAACCGGATAACACGCAATTTTCTGGTCATGTTACACATAAGAGCACCGCAATGAGATTGACGCGTAAACAAATAAGCAACACACGTCCGAATGGGCTTTGGTACCATCTGACCCAATCATGAGGTACGGGGACACAAAAAGAAACGGACCGGGATTCGCACCCATCAGACCAGAGAAAGCCGGCACAAGAAGGAAACTCAATTACAGACAAAAGAACGTTGCTAACACGACAAGGCTCCCCCCTAACGTGGGTGACCACCCCGAAAAAATATAGCAGTGACACCGCAGAAGCAGGTCCCTTCCACCCCACCACCCCGACCCCCTCTTAGTCGCTCTGGCGTCATAAAAAGAATCCCAAACGCCGAAAGCCTTTCTTTTTTTTTTCTTATTTAGACGATAGGACGTACCGACATCTACTCCTCTAACCCTCTGATTCATATACACATCCTCAGTTCGCGTGTCGTTTTTATTTATAATTCGGTGTGCCAGGGGAAAAAAATGTTTTGACGAGCATATACACGTTTAGTTCGCATGGGCACTGTCGTTTTTCTTCGGGATACAAGAGACATAAACAGGGAGAAAAAAATAAACCGAAAGAACTCAAAAGTTAAGTAAGAGATATCGATCCACTCGTCGTGTTTCGCTAGAGGAACGAAACGATCTACATTGTCTGTCCGGTTCTTCCGGACGGCCAAAATGTGGCACTGAATCTTTGCTCCTTCCTCCCACCTCGGTTGTAATGTTTTCCCTCGGCCTGTATATTGGTCTTGTACGTTCCCTCCGGCCGCCGTTGACAAATCGGCGTGGGATGCTCGCTACAGCCGACCGCCAACCCAACCACGAGAACCGGAATGCCATTAGCGCTCCATCCTGTAATGAGGACGAGACGTCCCTGTGACCGCAGAAGCATTCGCACGAACGCAAAAAAAAAAAAAAGACGATCGAAAACGGAAAAGAGATGAGCGTGCAGGCAGCGCTAATCCACAGCGACGCCATGGACGAAACAATCCGCTAATCGAAAAGATGATAAACGGAAGGAGATGCGCTGACCGATGGGCCAGATGCGCCTTTGGGTGATGATTGCTGTACGGGCATGAGAACCGTCGGCGGCAAACGAATAAATGGGCACGCAAGGAGTCTGCTGACATTCGTGTTAATCTCGATAGTTCAAGGAGAAAATAAAGCAAAGTAGGGATATTTCATGATTAAATAGCTACATCCTCCAGCTAACTTGTACGGCACTGGTTACAAGAAATCAAAGTACTTACATTTGATTTCTTTAGCAAATTTGTAATCGTTTGAATACATTATGACGAATTAGCCACACAATAATCTGGTTACCTTTGGAGCTATTAGATTACTTTTGATCATCACTTATTCTTCCTCCCTTTCTAATGGCGCCCTTTCTTTGTTCATGTTTCTTGCCAAGGAATTCCCAAACCAAGTGGATGGTTCACCAAAATTTGTGATTAAGAAGTTAATTTGCTTATAAATCGGCATTTCTAATTCAATAACTAACATTACGAAATAGCCGTTTTTTAACCGGCAAGAAAATATGTCGTTTTAAAAATCTGTAGAAATCAGAGATGTAACAGTAACTTTACCATGCAACGGACAATTACTCTTCTTCTCAAGTAATCAACTAATCTAATTGAATACTTTTTACCAAAAATTGATTGTAACGGTAATCGATTGCCTTTTTTTTAATAACGTGTACAAAACTAGCTTCCAGACAGCACGACAAAAAAAAAAAAAAATCCGAATTGCGCATGTATGGCAAATCCTGGAGCCTAACATGGCCTCAAAATGTTTTGCTCAAAGGCGTTAGTTGGTGGCAAATTACTCTTTTTTGGCTTTCCTATGACGTTCATCTGGTCCGCCACATAACTGCCGAAATGCTAGACACGAACTGAGAATGTCACGTATCAGCCGAACGACCAGAAGTGACGCCTAATTCTTGCATTTGTTAGGCGGCTTACCCCCAAGGTTGCCAGGTAAAACAAAAATAACCAAAAATGAAGCCTAAATCTGGCATTTCCTCGGGAACTAAGGCCCAAAGAAGCCGGGTGACAACCAAACAACCAGGCGGTGAAGCCTAACTCTTGTACTTGCTTAACAGTTTGGGGCCAAAACAGCCAGACTCTTGCCAAAGGGTGTCAATTGTTATACCTTGACTTTGGGGGCACTTTAAGGGGCATCGATACATTGCCTCACAAAAGATAATCTTTGGCCCCAAGAAATGGGCTACCTGGGTCACTGATTGGTTCAAGAATGCAGGGATTCGTGATTGATTCCTCCGTGTCTTGTCCTCGAATGTCGTAATCCCATGCTTGTTGGACCAGTCAGCCGTTGTTCTTGCAGCACGGGATCAAGCTTACTGCGCATGCCCACGTGGAGATGGCGAGATCGGGGCGATGAAATACGGTGATTGTTTGGTACGGCGAACGTCTAGCTTCCACGTTCCTGTCAGATTAATGGCGAACGGAGTAATGATGTGGTACATGAAGACTCAACACCAGCAGCGATGAGCACTCTGACCGTTCTTTAGTTGATGTGTGAGCATAAGGGAATATACCTGTAGCTCTCAAGTTTGGGGCAGCGCCGCTGGCGATAAAAATTCGGTATGTTTAGATCGCCCTTCTGCTGTGCGAAGCGTTGCGTCCTTTCAAGCGCTCTGTTAGTGCCCGTGAACAGACGCTGATAGATAATGAGAGACGCTAGTTTGCACTCACAAATCGTGCACGATGGGCACTAGGAGGCCGCTTCACGTCAGCATTAAGTGGCCGCGTCTCGCGGAAGCTTGTGGAGGCGCCTCATATGGGATCGCTTCTCGTGCAGCCTACAGCGCCCCCTGACCGAGAGGAACAGACCTATAGCTACGAGGTCTATAGTTACGAGGTCTACCGTCAACGTGCTAGAATAATATTGTCGCCTTGGCGGAACTTTATTATGACGCAGGGCTCCCCATTAGAAACAATATCAGACTTACGTTTTCCTAGTTTTTTTGTTTTTTTTTTTAATTATATATGTTATATTTTACGTGCTCAAGAGCGAAGATATTAAAATACGCTGTTTCAAACCAGCATGATCTTACTACAATAAGGTCTGGTTCAGATATTTGTATTCCAGTGTGACCAATTACATTAGGCCAAACCAGATGGACGCGTTTTTCCATTTCGTCGGCGTCCAGGTCTCTCGACGAGCGGCAACTGACAAGAGAAAGGGCGACGAACCCCATGGTTATGGTGCCTGGAGCGCGTCTTCGAGAGGTGTGTTTAGCGTCTTAGGCTGCCCATACATCAAAAGTGGTCCGAAAGGGGCAACAAATGACGTCACAGAAGCCGGAGTGTCACGCTGTCGGATGTGGCGATCCTGGCGGTTGATCGTAGAAACGCTGGCGAAAAGCACAAGCGAGCGCGAATGTCACTGTCCTCACAGCGTCCCAACGTCTGGCGGCCGAAGCTTCCGTGGACTGAAACACTAGAGAGCGACCATCAGCAGAACAGGCGTCTGCCACATTCACCACCGCTGCTGGGACACCACCAGAATCGCTACCGGCGACAGCCTGACACTCCTATGACGTCATCAGGCGGAAATTGAGGGTCCACTTCTTTGGACGCGGTAATCACACCAGTCGGAGACGCGTTCCAGGCACCATGCCATGGGTTCGCGCGCCAACCCACATGGGTAGGGCGCTGCGCAGGGTTGCCAGATCGACTAGGCCTAAATTATCAGACAACCGGTGACAGCCGCCTGTTTACAGTGTATTACAGCTGCACAAAGAAGTTTTTTTATAACTTGGAAAGCTTTCCTTTTAATTTTACGTTAAAGACAAATACTTGTCAACCCCCAAGATTTTCGCATACCTTGCTGCACCCGTCCGCACGCATCTACACGGACGGAGACAAACTCCGATGTTCCGGAGGCCGCGCCCCGGGCGCGCCTGGTCTCACTTCCGCCGGCGTGACTCTGATTGGTCGCTGCCTGGCAAGCCACTTCCGGCGCGACGCAGAGATCTGGCCGAGGCACACATCGGCACCTCGCGCGCTTCGCATTGTTGTGTGTGACCTCGAGCGACGCGCTCCGATGCCGTAGGTCGCCATAAGAGGTCGTAACACAGCCGGTCATGCTCACACGCAAAATAAAAAAAAGTTACAGTAGATCGTTACGATGAATCGAAAAACAAACCCCGATACTCCTCAGCTGCCTCTGCGCATCGTATGCATCGTATCGTTATGGGGTACCGTTATCAGGGGTACTGGAGGTATCGGAACAGTCTACTAAAATTTTCTATTGTCTGAACCAGCCCTATGCTATTGTCACTGCAAATTTAAGAAACCTAAGATAGGGCCTAGTATATGCTCCCGCTATCTGCTTGGTGATTCGTTTTCTGGCGCTCTTATCAGCTAACGCTACAATTTTATTGGCAGTGTCGAGAGAATAGAGAGTTTTAGTAGATCGTTTTTTCGTCCCGATAACGGTACGATGCATGCCCAAGGCCGCCGGAAGGGAGAGGAGGTATCGCTATCGGTGCGAAAAAACGATTTGCTAAAACCCTCTAATGAGAATCCCGGGACTCGCCACAGCTGGCGAGTCTAAACCCGTCAGTGACCGTAGGCGAGCACACCGTAACTCAGATTCAAGGTCACACCTCGAACTTGATCTTTTGTGCGAAACACAAGAAAAAAAGGAGGAAAGGAGAAGGCGAGGAGAGGACGGGGAGTCAAGGACTCAAGCGCACAATTGAAATCTGCCTCAGTGCTTGTTTAAATTAATTTAGCGAATTTGTAACATAAAAAAGACGTTTACAAATCTCTGTAATGCGCAATTAGAGCGCGGCTCTTGAGGAGGAGGAGGAGAGGGCATAGAAGGGAGGGCATGCCCCTCCTCCCCCTCCTCTCCCTTCCCTACTTCTCTCCTCCTCCCCTTCCATTTAGCGGGAACGTTTAACGAACATTTTCCTGCTAAACCTAGCTGGAAATTTAGCGAAAAGTTTCCCGCTAAATTTAGAGGGGAAATTGACGTCATGTGACCTCAACACCAGTCCAGTTTCCCCGCTAAATTTACCGGGGAAACTGTGACTTCCCATAATGCAACGCGCGCGGTTACGCCGACACCGACGGAGACGCCGCTCAACGCGGAAACCGTAACCTAAGAGCTGCGTTCTAAAAAAAAAAAACATGAAGCGCTGCGCGGTAGCGTGACAGCTCAACGCGAAACAATGAACAACAAAACTTTCCACAATCATTAACACGCGCAGAGCGTTGCTGAGTTTATAAAGTCTCATTTCCGGAATATTACGGCCCCCTAGAAGAAAAAAAAAAAAAAAGCGTCGACACAAATTATACTGAAAAACATCGGCGTGGTACTCTTTTCTTTATGTCAACAACACGCGAGCACGACAACGAACACGCCATCTCATGTTTGCTCTACTGCACATGAAACTCGCGTACACCGCATGCCTCTGTCCACGCATGAGTACACAGACGCATGCGAGCCTGACATAAGCGTGTTGTTCGATCATCGAGTATAAAAGAAAAGCAATTTTACGAGCTCGCCCTGAAAACGACTTCCTAACGACGCTTTGGCGAACGCCATGGGTCGTTGACAAGCACACGGCAATCCTTCGCCTTCTGGAGATCATCGCACTGGTCGATGCTCAAGTAATTGCCGCTACGAGCCGAGGGACTCCCAACGACACTCTGTTTCAACTTACGACGGTCTGCAGTGGACTCTACTAGACGTCGAAGCCAATCCGGTGCTGTCTGAGTGTCACGTGACCTTAGGAATGGGAACAGCGACGCGCGGAGCGTGCGCTCACGTGATACGCTCATTGCGGAGCATTTGCTGGGTCGGCGTTTCGCGTCCGATGCAGTTCATTGTGAAGTGAAGCGAACCATAATAATCCGGAAACGCCCAACTGCACGAAAAATAAACAAACCAGGAACATGCAAGCTAATAGGCGGCTAATATATCAGCAAAACCGGGTAAGCAGGGTTGTTCTTGACGTATCGGTACCGCTCAGTGTTCACTGGTTCACTGAGTGGCGGTAATTCAGGATGCGGTCTGGATAAACGGTACGCAGTTTCGCCATATCAGTCGCGTATAGGTGAGGCTCTGTGTGGGTAGCGGGCCTAATGTTTGGTAGACACGGCAGCTGACCAGAGGACACTTCAGTCATGCACCGTACCTCCGGGCTGAGTTTGTTCAGAATTTTCTGTTTGGTAATCGTTTCTTTGCTTTTATGAATAGGAACGAGCTCTTTGGCGTTTCTTTCTAAACGCATGGATATGTTAGACGCTAAAGCCTGTTTCAGACAGTTGCTTTGCATGCGCTCAGAGCGTCCGAAGCGAGAGCAACAAGAAATTTCCCGAGACAAGTGTTCGCTATACAATGCAAAAAAACTAGCTTCGTGAAGCAATCGCGAGCCGCGGTTCTCCCGGTGTTCTGGTCGTCACTCCTTTTCGGTTGCTTTGGATGCAATCAACGCGAATGTGTGAATCAACTCTCGTTAAACATTCACGCAAAAAAAAAGAAAAAGAAAAAGCTTTCTCCTTGTTTTTTTAGTTGTATCTGAATCTGTTTTTTAGTTCTGCATATTGTTCCGAATCCGCCTAACGCCGACGAGTCCCTTACATATGATCGAAAATCGTCATCGTAGACGCCACACCCCCAACAAGTGAAATCACTCACTTTAATCTTACACGACAAGTAGGTTTCGTAATAATTTCCCTTTTTTTATATATCCCATATGTTCGATCCCTTCGTTACTAATGTCCTAGAAATTTTTTACAGCGGAGCTGTTAAGGGCTAGTTTCCCCAGGATCGTGTCCGGTACCAAACGAATGTCGACACCCGTGGTCGACACAACACTTTGGTTCCCGCCGTCGCTCATAGACGGCGGTAGCTGTCCAGAGTGTTGCGTTTGCCGGTTGTCTGCGTGCCGCCGTCGCTCATAAATTGCGGCAACCTTTCCAGCCTCGGCAACCAGAGAACTTGTTGCTGCCGTCGCTCATAGATGACGGCAACATTTCTTCGGAGGAAGAAGAGCGGGAACAGAACGAGCGGCGATATGCGCAGCAGCGCGTATGGTTTCGCAACCGCCGTGAGGCCGCTATCGCTTTAAGTTCCACTGCGTCGAGTGCTTCAGATTCCCTTGCAAAAGCAGAGCAGATCGCTTGTCTGGAAAGCCACAGCCGAGAACAGAGGCTACAGCTCCGCTGCTCTTCCTTCTTCACCAGAGTGGAAAGGCTGAAAGTTGTTTATTAAGAACAAAGGAGCGCCACTTGCCTCTGAATGTCGACGGCAGCTTAAAAAAAGCCAGGCAGGCGAGTCTCAATCATCTCATTACCGCCTCGCAGCAAATGAGAACACGGCACTAGCCAATCCAAACACCGAAGAATGAACCCTAAAGCGAGAAGCTTCAACCTAATTTGCCGCAACCTGCGCTTCTTAATGAGTATGTGAGTGACTATAATTCATGTGACTACCTAGGGTAGCGATTCAGTAGCAAGCCCGAGGTCCACGGCCACAATGACTATTTTCACCCGAACAGGTTAGGCCAAACAGCTTGACCTGAAGCCTGGTTCACATGCTGCGAGTTTGCTCGCGATTTCGCAGCTGCGGCTTTGATCCAGCATCCTCCACCACGCTTCTTCTGCCGCACGAGCGACGTCGCAACTGAGAAATTGCAAGCAAAATCGCACCATGTGAATCAGACTTGAGTCTGAAGCGCCCTCATTGCTCTGCTATTAGGAGCGAAGCTCCTTAGGGGCTAGCCATGTCCGTATGTCCGTCCGCCGTCCGGCGTCGGGTGCTCGTGCACCTGCTCGTGAGCTCACGTGCTCACGTGCTCGTGTAGGGCCAGAAAAAAAAAGAAAAAAGAAGATGAAAAAAATTATGAAAAAAAAGAAGAAAAAAAAAAGAGTAGGGGGTTCTGAGATGCCATCCCATCTGTCTTCTAAAAAAAAGAAAAAGAAGAAAACCACGCATTCTCCTACTGACATGAATGAAAAGGCTGGGCATGCTGCGGCTCGGCGTCTACGCAGACAAGCACCACCAGAGCTTCGCCCCAAGCAACATCATTCACCACGTGGAGATGCGGTCAATTTTTTTTTTTTCTGGAACGGTTTGTCCTCGCCTGCCTTTCCGCCATAGCTGAACCTTGCTAGCGTACAACCGAGAGCGTCATAAAAAAACTCCCCCACGCCCACAGACACACCACGTAGAATACAGAGCCTGAGCGCTCGTAGAGATGACGTCAAACTACGTCAGAGCTGAAGGCTAAGGGGTTAAATTGCCCGAGACGTCGGTTTCAACGCAACGCACCACCCCTTATCCCCAGAGAGTCATGCTGTCGCGCCATGCCTCGATTTGTCGGAGCCTGCACAGCCACCGCCGGAATGCCGATTGCGCATGCGTCGACGTTCAACAGCCAATAAGAAGCAGCGCTCGTATTCTTTTTCCGTTTACCCTTTTTTTAAATTATCAATCGTCTAGGTAATTGTCTTGACGGTGTCGTCGTGTCAAATGTCCGTACTTGTTTTCTTTTGTCATCTTCAACGGCATACCGATGCCGTTGAAATGTAGCGTCCCTCAGTACGGAGCTAGTTACACCGGAGGCCGGAGGGTCACAACGTTCAGATTCTCGAACGAGAATGATCTTCGTGATGCTTGGATACGAGTGATCCCGCGGGACAACCTCGCCGTCTCGAGTCACTCAAGGTGAGAACTTTCTAATTTTTCGAGCCATTGTCTGCTCTGGTAGATCGCAAAGAAACTACAAATGTAGTCAGAGTGAAAGTACAAGTTCGACTGGCATGGAGAATATTTTAACGTTTCGAGATTCGATAAGCATGTCATTCTTTGTCCTCACCGAAACCGAATCTCGGACAAAAGCTCACCGGACAAAAGCTCACCGGACAGAAGGTCACAGGACAAAAGCTCACCGGACAAAAGCTCGCCCATTTTTTCACAGACCCGGACAAAAGCTCACCAGGAGAAAATTTCATGTTGGTCTTAACACGTGTGCGGACAACTTAAGTGCCTGCGTGCGACACTAAAATGCAACGATAATTTAGATCTGACAGGCGCATGGTTTGTTGCTTAGAGTAAAAACAAGCTTATTTATCAGTTGGTTAGAAGCGAATGCAGTATTCCACTAGCTCAGGCAGTCTTGGTAGATCTGGGTGTACCTGTAATCCCCCGAAAATATTTTTCACACGATTCTGCAGGCGCAGAGTTGTTTTTCGCACACACTTATCTGGGGGTTCGCCTCTGCGGGCTTGTGTTGATGCCGTGGCAACGAACGCCTGATTTTCCTGTGGGCATTCAATCAGCCTCCAGACGCTTGGATGGGCGTGGCCGACAAACTTCTGAAACCCGGTATTCCATCCTTCGGAGGTTTTGTTCGTCCTGTCTTCACCTTGAAGAGTGGCCTCGTACATATTCCACCGTTCCTGGGGAAACTCCGGTCATCGTCGGCGCATAGTCAGGCAAAGAGAAGAGTTTGCTCTGGGTGCCGCCGCAGAAGGAGCGGAGGCATAACGGAAGGGGCCGTTGACATACGTGCAATCAAAGTAGTCCAGCAGGTCGCGGATGTCACCGGTAGACTTCACCCTGATGTAGGTTAGTCCTTGGGGCACAAGCTGTGGAGGAAGGAAGGCGAGCCTATCTGAAATCCCGCACAGTTTTCTAAATTGGTCATCTGTCCAAAAGGCCACACTCCCGCTCCTTGAAAATATTTTTAAATCTTCGCAACTCAATGGTTTGTATATTACAGGTTTGCCTCAGTTTCCGTTTCACAACACCTTGAGATAATCCTTGATTTCAAATACGTTTACGACGCTCAATGACGAAATGAATTTCCCCGCTAAATTTCGCCGCTAAATTTAGCGGAAAAAATTGCCAGCTACATTTAGCGGAAAACTTTCCCCGATAAATTTAGTGGAAAAAATCCCCCGCTAAATTTAGCAGAAAAACTTCCCCGCTAAATTTACCGAAACAAATTCCCCGCTAAATTTAGCGGGGAATTTTTTCCGCTAATTTAGCGGGAAATTTACCGAAACTTTCACACTAAATGGGAGGGGAGCAGGAGAGGAGGGGAGGGTACGGATGAGGAGGAGGGGCATACCTTCCTCTCTTACCTTCCCCTCCTCCTCCTCAATAGCTGCGCTCTAATTCAGCGTTACAAGGGAATGTAAACGTCGTTATTTTTTTTTCTCCCACTGTAACTGTATTTTTGCTCCTGCTCCAGTTTCGGGTCAATGTTTAGATAAAAGAAGTCCATCGTTTCCAGCGATAATCACACCATATTACGGCTTAAACAAACCACTCATATCTGTCTCGACAAGTCATAATGTCTTGTCAATCTTGCAAAATAATAGTACTGTTTGTCGTTAAAGATATGTTGTGATTTAATAATCGTTTATAGCTGGAGTTTTATTTATTAAAGACGTTCTGACTGTCATACGTAGTTCATACTATGCTTTGTCCAAGCTAGAAGTCGTTTTCGTTGCCTAACCACGAAGCGCTCGATTGCCTTGTGCGCAGTAAAATATGTTTCCGAGCCAAATTGTTGTTTATAGATTGCCTTTTAGCTCACTACGCGCGTTTTGTCTACTAAAACTCGTTCGCACGATGGCAAATTCACGCGGGATTTGCTCACTTCTGTATAGTACCGCGGTGCCCGTCAGCCATTCGCCCGTGACGTACCGGGGGAGCACTACGGCCTTGTTTTCTAGGCAGTGTTGCCCCCCACCCTCTCAAAACTGAGGTCCGTGATCAGAGAGAGGGTGTGTCCAGAATTTATTACAACGAAGCTGTATACCTCTACCAGCCAAGGAAACTTTCGTGTCGTCGTTGTAAGCAAACAACTCCCAGCGAACAATTGAAGGCAGAACAGCAGATCTCCTTTGAAATCAGGCATACAGCATACAGCACAGTATCCGTTTTAATAAAGAAAACCACAAAACAAGCATAAAAATCACATGATGGATGATAAGGCGCGTGTGAGCAATAGGAACAACCACCCACGCGTTCCGGTAAAGATTAGGTTTGCAGCTGCTTCGAAAGGGGTTGACGTTATTCGAAGCCCTCGTGTGAAGTGCAAACCGCATAATGGATGATAACGGCGCCTACGAACAGTGCGAAGCACATTCCTTCTCCCCGCGGTTGTTTTCGTGTCGGTGTTCTCACGAAAAAAAAAAGACATCAGAATATTGAAGGAAAAAGGTACAAACACCACGCATACAACATACAGCACAACATTCGTTTCAATGAAGAATGAGCACAAAGCAAGCATCCTAACCATATAATGAATGATAAGGAGCTCCTGAAAACAATGCGAAGCACGTAGCGCTCACCGCATACGTTCCAGGGGAAGATTACTGTTGCCCAAGTTGCCGCGGTTTACGGCAGCTTGCGACGTGGGGAGTGACGTCACTAGCCTTTCATGTATAAAATAAGAACCCGTCTATACCCGTTTCACCTTACGTCCGGACGCAGCGGATACTACGAGCTATCTTAGTCAATCCCGTTCTATGGACGAGGCCTGTGATACGCTTTCCGCGCGTCGCTGTGGCCCCTCTCTAAGGTCACGTGACACTCACACGACCCCCGATTGGCCCCGATGGCTCGTAACATCCGCTGCGCTTAAACGTAAGATGAAACGGAGTATAGCAACTGATTTCATTGTTGCTGCAGCACCGCGATGAATAGGCCACGCGTAGGTAGGACTCCCGAGGAGCAGCGTGAAAAGCAGGAGCGGTAAACGGAAAAGAAACGGCAATACGACCAGCGGCGGCGTGCTGCGACCGGCGGCGGCATTTCGTATAGTGCTGTAGGCCATTGCTGCAGGTGATACCACAACTTCGCTGAACAACCACCTTCACGGCGTGAATTGAAGCCCCAATTTTTGTTTTTTAAAGAATGCGCATGAGGGTCATTTATAGAGTTTCTGAAATTGTCAAAGAGAACACACTTACTGCGGCACAAGACGCTCAAACCATACAAAATCACGAGCGGTGAGGCGAACGTCTTGTTTATCCCGTCCAAGCAAATGTGATGAAAGGACCTGATATAAAGGCCAGAAAAATGGCTTTCTGGCCGCCTTAATATAATTTCTTTTTCCGTGTAAACATTTATGTTCTTTGCCTTATATCTGCATTCTTATAGTTAAGCTACATTGAAGATATTTTTTTTCAGTTGCTAAATATTTTTGTATAGTATAGTTTAGCTTGAATTATTATTATTTAGGTTTAGTTCACTGTCTTCTGAGAAATGTTTACACCTTCTGTAACAATCCACAAAACATTTAAAAAAATAACAGCGATAACACGAAATTTTTCATTTCTATTTTTTTTCGATTTCTTTTAAGTTGAGGCTCGATGGTGATGTGTTCTGCATTAGATAAATTTTCATCGACGTGGTATTTCTTATTCAAGACAGAACCTGATTCGCATAGTCAATATTTTTAAAGTGATCAAATTACCAAAATATTTTTTCCTTTAAATATAACAAAGCGCTTTAAGCAACTCGATGGTTTTTTTTTTTTTCGGAAGCATTTATGAGTTGTTCATGACATCTTTGCACAGTCTTCCTCTGCTTTAATAGTGAAACAGGAAAAAATGTCTTCAAGAACGTGTTATTTATCCTCCGAGATTATAAAGAGACAAAGAACGCAGAGATCGAATCGTTAGGGGATAAAGCAAAAGTCACTCCGAAAGAGGCAATAGCGATCAAAATGGTGGACAAACCGAAGAGCCAAAAGTTATCTCTCCGGGAGAAGTCTCGGTCATGAACGCAGAAAAGACACAAGACCACACACACACACACACAACGGCAAGCTAAGTAACGGGGGAAATAAAACACGCGACACAGAGGGCAGCAGGGGAAACTGTGGATTCCGATGGCGAACCCACAGGGAGTACCTTATAGAAAAGGCGCCAGGCATCAACAACAGTGACACAGCAGCAACAAATAGAAAATAAAGTACACCGAAAGAAAGGTGGTAGAGTCAACACTCTCCTTCAGGGCATTCCCAGCCCACTTTACAGCTTGACTCTTTCCTACGGGCCGATTCCATTGGCGCCGTCCCTCTGGGACTTGGCTTACAATCAATGCGTCAGGCGGTCAATGAGTCCGTACGCAACTAAATTGCTCGCGTCGGAACGAGACAGTCGGGGCAGGCCACCAGAAGGAGCGGGGAGAACACCGTAGGGGAGCGACCAGAGCTAACGTTCCATGGTGGCAGCAGCGAGCCTTGCCCCCTGGTCATCCATCAGGCCGAAGCGTGGTCTCCAGGAGGGAACGCTCAGAGACGTCAACAGTTTCCTGCGAGTAGTTGGCCAAGACCGGGGACGGAGTGGCGTAAAGGTTCTCGCTTCATCCACAACAATGCGGCGCGTACCAGATTCAGATGATAAGACATTGCGGTGATAGCCCGGGCGAGAAGATTAAATCAAAGGACTTTTCAATGTCAATCCTGTTCAAGTTCCGCGGAATCGTTGATTTTAATCGTGGCTTGATTGTTGATATCAGCGACTTTTGGCACGGAACTCTGGGCGACGCTGTTAGCGCGAACACGACGTCCGCGCTTTTTTTCGTTTGACTCGCACAGATATATTAAAAATGACCAAACTTTACTGATTAGGTTACTGCACTGAATGAGGACTTTCCGCCGCATCAGTAGGTTTTATGACATTTGTTCTTTTTTAACGAAAACACGTTAAAAACTCGCGATCGCTTTTTTATGCTCAAAGTGTCGCGCTGTGTACTATAGGTCAGCTTCGCCTTCTAAATGCGGACTTTTGATGACTGCGGCACGACCCCTGTGTGGCTTATCGAATGCAGGGTACCTTGATGCTGTTCTAATGGTAAATATGTTAATTAGTAGTGTCATTAGCCCTTCCACAGGCCAAAAAAAAGGCAGGACGAAGACTTTCGAACGACGTAAAAACACGAAGTATTAATACTATTCCTGAGACGTTCTTCGAACGCATTGGTTCTCAACCATCGATGCTTCGCGGACTCCTTGTGTATCGTCGGTGGTGATGGAGGACCCCGTTCGTGGTGAGGGGAGAGAAAGGTATACGTTAATTATAATAATGATATAAAAATGGATATATCTAAGGGCTAGTGTGAAGTAAACTTCTCTTATTGACATGCACACAAAAAAAAAAAAAAACTCGCCCGAAAATTGAAAAATTTCGTCTCTATTTGAAAAAAGACGACTTTTACTGTCGGATTTGACTGATGAGGCAGGGCTTCGCGGACCCCTAGAATGCCTTCGCGGACCCCAAAGGCTCCGGGGACTCCCATTTGAGAATCACTGTTCTAAATAATTGGCGCAATATATGGCAAGTGTATTATGATTGTAGTCCGATTGGCATAATTAAATATTTTTCCCGAAGGAGCTAACTATTTCAATTTTATTTACACAGGAGTTTATAATTATTTGACCAACTTTGTCTCACAAAGAAACTATGGAGTGGAAATCCGCAGTTTGCTAACGACCTAAAACTGCTAGGAGTCACTGCCATATATACAGACACTACTGAAATAAAATCTTGAGATATTTACAGCAAGTTCACTCTTTGCAAATATCGGAAGTATTCTTGAAGTATTTCCCTAATTTGTGTACAACCCCTTTCACGCAACGCATTAAAAAAAAGAAGAAAAAAAAACTGTGTTCACAGTGACCGGCGTTTTTCTACAGGATGACACAAACACGAAGAAGTTTCAGAACAACTGCATAGAACCATTTTAAACTTTCTAACAGTGGCAAGTTTTTCATTAATTTGAGCATTCTCGCGGAGTAAATCAAATTGGGTCAACGGAAAAATCAAAACCATCATTACAAAGAAACCAAAAATTAAAACTTTCTGCGATTCAAAACCAAAACCCGAATTAGACGTGTGTGTATAGACAGTGTAACGTCGGTCTATGGCGACACTGGACTACACCATTGATGAGAATTCTAGCCAATGCAGTAGCGAAACACAACCGCACGCTGCAGGTACGATGCCCATCTAGCTCAAAACGGGCAGGGGAGATTGAACCCAGTGTCCCTGAGCTCTGAAGCGCGAGCTTTCACTCCCCGTGCTCTCCGATCTGTGGTGCACTAAAACACTCGGCCACCGATCCACCCTGTCTTCGAGCACCCGACATCGGAGCCGCGCACAAACGCGGAGTCGAAATAGCGGAATCACCTGAACACTCTGCGGACGACCATCATTTCATCGCGCCATACTCGAAAGAGGTTGAGACATAGTGAACTAAGAACACCGGGGTCTCTCCGCAAAGAGTCTTCTCACCCACATCGAACGCGCGTAAAAACCCGTCAACGACAGACAAACGGGAGCCGTGAGAGATCGTGCGCCGCGAGCGTCCGCCTATCCGCCCGCTCACGGAGCCTTACTCACTTATCGCACATTACAATTCAAAGACCCGTTATGCAGACGGCACGCAGGCGCGCACATCGTACACACCCTTGCTCCCACCCATAAAAATCCGTCCCACGATCGTTATATTTCGAAGCTGTCGTCCGCAGGGAGCGACCCGCGCATCTAAAGATGCAGTTAAGACCGGCGCATTTAATTGCCCCGACAGCCCTCCGTGGCCGTTCCTCAGGCGCCATTGCACTTCCACTTCCGCTCTGTTTCCTTCTCGGTCGCGTGGCGACCGCCGCACAGGCCACAAAAGCCGATTTTATTTCGGCTTTTCCTCACCATCCTACGCTGTACTCATGAGCGCACACTCGCCGGTCGCTAAATGCAATATACGGACGAGTCTGTCGCTTTGCGGAGACTCTGGTCAAGCGTCGGCGTGTTTGCCACTAGGGGTCGGGTCGAAGATCCGCCAACGATGACGTCATAAGTTGGCCTCGTCTCCTAGGTGGTAGTGCTCAGTCTCGAAACCCCTCAAAGAAGCCGCGGCTCGGACCCGACGTACGCGCGGCCGTTTCCGTTTGTCGTTTACGTTTTCGTCTGACGAGTCCCGTTAATGCGCAAAGCTGGGGATTTATAGCCGCGAGCGGAGAAGATGGGCGAGGCAAAGGGAGCCGTGTTTGATTAAGGTATAAAATTCCTCGTGAATGCGAAGCGGTGATGCGTTTTATGAGGAACCGGGTCCTGTCTTACGCCCGAGCGTGGCCGTTGCTGTTGTCCCCTGTAAACTCGGAGCTAAGAATGGGGATGACTCCCTCTTCTTCATACTCTTTGCTGCGCGAATGTTGTGCTTGCAGTTGACACTTCTGATACCGTGGCTGTCTTTTTTTGTTTTTTTAATACCGTATAACTGGGTTAAAAATATTCATAAAATATGTTTTAACAACACTGTCAGTCACCGCAAACGTTCTTCCCTGACCCCCATCATTAATAACGTTTGTTCGTCCTTCTCGAAACTTTATGCAGTTTCCTCCACACGGATTACACGCATTTGGCGAGTAGCGGTCTTGTTGACTCCTAATGAAGCGACCAAGAACCTTGTTTAGAAGGCGCATTCAAAAAATCTTTTCCGCGTCATTTAACAGCCTTAATAGAAACACACACACAAAAAAACTCGGGATAAACGCGTGTTACGAGTGCGCAAGGTGCGTAATCCAAATGAAGCGAAGAATCATTCGCATTATCGGTTGTAATAATACGCGAAAGTGCCGCGGCTCCCGAATAGCATAGCAATAACGCCCCGTTTACTGCGCGAGCCGTAATCTAGAATGAATTTGACGGCCCGCCGTTTTTATGCCCCGTCGTACCGAAGCCGCACAACGTAAAGAACGACACCGGTGACTGGGAAATACATAAATTACTCGAAAGAGCGCATAGAAACTGGGGAGGGAAAAACGAATAAAACACGCTGGTCACCCTAGCAGCCGCACCATAAATACCCGAAGTACTTCGCTTTAGTCATTTTTTTTTCCATGTGCTTTATTAAGACCTTAAAAGAAAATACCGTGAACAGTTTCTGAAGTGTATATGTGTGCGGGCTAATACTAGTCCTCCAAAGTACTGAGACAACAGAAGAGACGCTCTCAACTTTTTAAACTATATAGTCCCTTGCAGCTTAAGAAATATGGGGCGTGGCCTATTTTGATTATGCCTCCTTGCTTCGTTATTCCTTCCTTCGGTGATTCTCGTTGGCTGATGCCACTATTGTATTGGTTGCGGGGCGGTACAAAATTGTCACGGACTCGGCACGCTTTGCGTTTCTGAATTTGTCAGTGACGTATACACATATACGTAAACAATGGGAGCGTTACGCGCACCGACAATGGACCTTTTCCACATACGGATGGCACCAGGCGGTGGCTGCACGAACTCAAAATCGAGGAAGTGACCTACCTGCGCTACCAATCGATAATGGGAGCTACACTACCAGTTTCTTCGTTCTCTGAGCAGCGGCGCGTGCCCAACGCGACTTCAAAGAGGTGCATTTGTGGCGTCCACCCAAACGTCGTGTTTCTCTTTCCGTCCGCTTTCTTTTTTTGTGTAACACAATTATATATATGCTGCAATTACGTGTTCTACTCGCTGATCCACAGCCTCCTTCTGAATTTCCTCGATTTTTCGTGCCGACTTCTGCCGCTTGGCATTGGGTGCTCGCGCGTGCGCAGAACGCTTCTCGGAAAAGGTGCATTCACCAAGGCGCTCGGCATGAACGGGTCGCACATAAAACTGCAGCGACGCTGTCTTTAGCGTCTACTTGCAGATGAATATTCGATTTCTGACATGGCGGAAATCAGCTCGCAATGGCGCGCGTTAGAATTTTGTGTGGCCATTCAGCGTGTTCTACTTCCAAGGGGCATGTGTTTGAGCATCGATGTCTGCTTATCGGGTCGCTTGACGACGCTCAGACAACTTCGTCCCAGGGTTGGTGCTACGAGTCGGACCATGGCCACTTGACCCCGCCGCTTAGCTACGACCAGAGCCGTGTATAAAGAGAGTTTGGTCAATGGGAGGCGCGGGCAGAGCCAGGGCGTGCACCAGACTCGGAAAGAAGGCTTGGCATGCTCTCTTGACCAACCAGAAGCCGAAAAGAATCCCGTAGCAGTAGTAGCGAGAAACAGTTCTGATCAAAGGTATATGTTCGTATGTAGTTTTAATAAGCGCGTAAGAGTGAAGTGTAGTAACTCTTCCTGGTTGAAAATAGGGGGCACGTGATGTTTCGATCATGATCATCATGATCATGCAGAAAGATGTAAGAAAAGAATGCGCCGCTCAACTCTGTTTTGCTAGCACAGAGTGTGACCGCTCGGAAGGCAGATTCCCGGCCGTCGGCACTCGGCGTACAAATTATGTCAATCGTTCCGCTAGTCGCACTCTTCCACCATGATTTTGGATGACCGTGATTGAAACATCACGTGAACCATATTTTCAGTCACCGAGAGTTACCCCGATGCACTTATCAGGTTTGTTTCTCGCGTCCACAGCCAGGGTATTATTTCCGGCTTCTGGTTGGCCACATTCGAACTTCTGAAAACGCCCTGGAACACGTCCAGCCCGCTTTCGGCCAATGGCGCCTCCTTATTCGTCTTCAATAGTTCCCACCGAATGGCCAAACTCCCTACATATACGGCTCTGGCTACGACCTGCCTCTTCAGCGCAAGACGCATAAGAACAGCGATTCTGCTGAGTTTCCTGAGCTCGCCGATGGAGGCGCAGAGCAGCGGTCCAGAGCAGAGCCGTTTATACTGAGAGAGTTTGGCCAATGGGCGGAGCTTGTTGGCCGCTAGAACAAGCGGATTTCGCGATAACACAATATGGCGTTACTTCTTTGTCTTGTTCATTCCTGAGAAATCGCGTAGAGTTCCTATGAGTCAGAGCCACAATATGGCGGACGGAAGTAGTCATCCCCCGGTTGTCAGACTACGCTGCTGTGGTTGTCAGGCTGTCAAAATCTCCTTAAGAAGGCCAAACTCTCTCAGTATAAACGGCTCTGGTCCAGGGCAGAGCCGTTTATACTGAGAGAGTTTGGCCAATGGGCGGAGCTTGTTGGCCGCTAGAACAAGCGGATTTCGCGGTAACACAATATGGCGTTACTTCTTTGTCTTGTTCATTCCTGAGAAATCGCGTAGAGTTCCTATGAGTCAGAGCCACAATATGGCGGACGGAAGTAGTCATCCCCCGGTTGTCAGACTACGCTGCTGTGGTTGTCAGGCTGTCAAAATCTCCTTAAGAAGGCCAAACTCTCTCAGTATAAACGGCTCTGGTCCAGAGTAGAGTTCTTGCATAGGCTCCCTACGGGAGCCGGGGTTGCGCGTTCAGCCATCTTGAAATTCTAAGTTATGCGGGGAAGCCACTCCGCACGCGTGTGGGAGCCGTACTACGTACATTGCGGCTGGTCACGTGACTGAATTTTCCATGCGCCGCCGCGCATGGAAAACAGGAAAGGAGGAGAAGGAGGCAAAAGCAAGGGAAGATACACCGAGTCTTGTGGAACATTTACTTTCCTGCGCGGCGCAGGATTGTTTGCTCCTCAAGTGATCGATCTCGGCGAACAGTGGCGCGGCGACACGTGTAAAGCAAAAGCGCGACTCCGGCTCCAGGAACTCTAGTTCCGAGTAGAGTTCCTGTGTATAAGCTCCCTGTGCACCCATTTTCTACTCTCACTAAATACTCCAATAACGTAACAGCGCACAACAAGAGAAACACTCGCAAACTCAGACACACCAAGAAAAATATACACTCACTCGGCGCTGACTCACAACTCTTGGATTTGTATTGTCTTCTTCTTCTATGCAAAAAGACCCACCTCCTCCTTTTCGATGTCCTAAGAAAGAGATGACGACCTTAAATGCAGATTACAAAAATAAAACTAAAAACCCAATAAAATTTAGGAATTATTTAAAAATAAATATTAAAGATTAAAAAGTAAAGAATTCTCACTGCTGGTGACTAGGAGAACTTTTGGTTAAATACTCCAGCTCCCTTTGTGAGAGAGTTAAATATGGCCTGCTGACACACTTGTCAATGTGTTCTTCGATGCTTGCTGCCTCGATAATCTCCCTGGTGAGCTGATTGGGGCTCCTTCCCAGCCCAGTGCAGTTGCTCAAACGAGCCGAACACCCACAGTCCCTACAGTGCACTCCCAAATGTCCAGAGTTGGCGTTGGCGACGTTGTTGGCATGCTCCCGAAGGCGGTCATTCACACACCTACCAGTTTGTACTATGTACACTCGCCCACAGGAAAGTGGGAAGGAATAAATTACTCCTTCTACACAGGGAACAAAGTTGGTTCGGTGCTTTTCGGTGCAACTTACAGTGGTATTTGAAGTCGAATTTACCTTTTTACACAGGCTGTAGAGTTTTTTGGGGGCCGAAAATACTACATCTACATTAACTCTATTCACTGCCCTCTGAAGGCAATGAGATAACTTATGCATGTATGGAATTACCACCGGTCTTCTTGGCTTGTCCCTGGGGTTTCGATTCACGCCATAACCTTGCTTGATCTCTTTAAGGAGCCTTTCAACGACCGACGTCAATAAGGAATCAGGGTATTCTGCGGACTTTAACCTTGCGACTTGCCCATTGAAGCTATTTTCAATTGTGTGTGTGCACGATTTGGTGATTGAATTCTTTAGACACATCCTCACGACGCCTCTCTTCACTAGTTTGGAGTGCGCTGAGTGGAATGGAAGGAGCGGTTTATTCCCTCTAGGCTCATAAGACCAGCATACATGCCGAGCGAACACTTCTAGTCTAACTTAATGATCCTGCAACCGGGAGTTTATAAGTGATTTCCAAAGGTTCCACACAATTTTTAAAACTGGCAGTAACTTCGGTCACTAAGGCATTAAAGCTGTTGTGGGTTGTGTCTAGGAATATTAAGAAATAATCCACATGCCTACGCACCTTCACTACTTTTGACGTATCTAACCTTTCTTGTAGAATTCTACAAGAAAGGTTAGATACGTCAAAAGTAGTGAAGTCAAGAAAGGTTAGATACGTCAAAAGTAGTCAAAAGCAGGAGGGTGGTTTCGATCCCACAATTACGTCATCAAGCTTCTCGAAGGCAAGACTGAAAGAAGTAGTCCTTTTTTATCCTCGCAATTTCACCGCGACAAAGAAGCTTCTGAAGCAGTGGGGGTCTGTGCCAGTATAGACCTTTCCAAAAAAGAGCTTGTGGCCGGTGCCATTTTGAGTGTTCGTGCGTATGGCGCGTGCTTTGCTCGCTCTCCGAAGCGACGAAAAAGCACGTGCGGGGCTGTGAAGATTGCACGCTGGACTGTGATTTTGTAAACAATGGAAAGGTCTATACTTCGTCTCACCTTAGTATGGACTATTGTTAGCCGCGCGTGGTAAAAGCGCGAGCTAGTTGCTTCGAATGAAGCCTCGGCGCCTGCACGAGCGCTCGTGCAGCGAGTGCTCCTGTCACCGCAGTCAAGGCTGGTCGCTCGCGCTAGCACAGCATTCACGGTTAGTCCATGCTAAGGTGAGACGAAGTATATACTTCGTTTCACCTTATTTGCGAGCGAAGGCAAAGCTGGAAGCGCGAGCACGAAAGCGCCGTGCGTTCAGGCTTTGCTCGAGCGCGCGAGCTGGGGAGAAACGCAAAAAGCGCTGGTCTCGCGCTTCTAGCTTTGGCTTCGCTCGCAGATAAGGTGAAACGAAGTATAGGACCACTACGCCTCTGCAAAATCGTGAACGTTCCAACGCGATATAGTTTCATGACCCTTTAAAGGGATACTGAACCATAGAATTTAGTGTCCATAATAAGTGGCGCACGTTCTTTCCACGAGCCAGCAGCCGCCGGTGTGCGCGAGCACTCGCAACAAAAATGACGTCAGAGACCTCCATTCGCGCTTGAGGAGAGTGAAATGCATGGGCTTCGGGCCAAAGGAGAATAAAGACAGGCTTTTCATCTCTACAAGTGAAAGCTACATGCTTGTTAGACCAATTAATCGCTTACCTTTTACACCAGACACCACTGTATAGATGAAAAACTTGTCTTTATTCCCCTTTCTCCCGAAGCCCATGCATTTCACTGCCATCTTAACCGCGAATGAAGATCTTTGACGTCATTTTTGTTGCGTGTGCTCGCGCACACCGGCGGCTGCTGGCTCGTGGAAAGAACGTGCGCCACTTATTATGGACATTAAATTCTATGGTTCAGTATCCCTTTAAGCTGAGACTGGAGCCAGAGCTAAAAGCACGAGCTGGCCCGCGCTTCTGGATTTGGAACATGCATTTTTAGCGCAAGCGCTCGTCCTGCGGAAGGACGCTTAAAAGCAGCGACCTCGAGCTCTCGGGCTTGCGACACGGCTGCAGTCTTAGCTTAAAGATGAACGAAGTATATACCATTTTCATATTAAACGCTACCAGACAATGCCTAAGTCTTCGACGTCCAAAGAAGCTTCCATTTCACAAAAAAAAAAAAAAAAACTTAGCACCACTGCTTGAAATTGCCATGAAACCTTTAACCACTAATTCTCCAGGTGAAAGCCAAGAGAACGAAGAAGCGCGAGATTTGTTCTCGCGCTTCCTCAGACATATTTGTAAACATAGTTGCCTCCTCTAAAGGCTGAACTCCATGGGACGAATATGCTGCGAAGAAACCGACGAATTTTGCCCGGCGGCTTTTGCTCTGCGCGTGGAATCAACACAGTGGCTGCTACGTCGCGCGCAATGCGAGCGTGCCGTCGGGCGGCGTTCGCCAGTTATTCGTCACATAATTCGTTCCATGGAGTTCAGCCTTAAGGCTGAACTCCATGGGACGAATATGCTGCGAATAACCGACGAATTTTGCCCGGCGGCTTTTTCTCTGCGCGTAGAATGAACACAGTGGCTGCTACGTCGCGCGCAAAGCGAGCGTGCTGTCGGGCGGCGTTCGCCAATGGACCTTTTCCACATACCGACGGCACCAGGCGGTGGCTGCACGAACTAAAAATCGAGGAAGTGACCTACCTGCGCTACCAATCGATAATGAAGCTACGCTACCAGTTTCTTCGCTCTCTGCTGCAGCGCGTGCCTAAAGCGACTTTAAAGAGGGGAAAGAAAAACACGACCCAAACGTCGTGTTTTTCTTTCCGTCCACTTTCTTTTTTTGTGTAACACAATTATATATATGCGGAAATTACGTGTTCTACTCGTTGATCCGCAGCCTCCTTCCGAATTTCCTTGATTTTTAGTGCCGACTTCCGCCGCTTGGCATCGGGCGCTCGCGCGTGCGCAGAACGCTTCTCGGAAAAGGTCCATTATTCGTTACATAATTCGTTCCATGGAGTTCAGCCTTTAAGACGTCAAATTGTACAGCCAATGGCCCTCGTTAAATCTCCTACTTTCTTGTCCTCGTAGCATTTATACTTTGTAGCGCTGGTGACATAAGCAGGCTCAACAGGCTTGCAAAGGCGGAGCGATCGTAAGTCGCTCGGGACGCGAGCGGCAGCTCACGTTTGTAAACAGCAAAAGGGGAGTAACTTATAAGAAGCAGACGAGGCAGATGACGATCGCGCCTCAGCGTCTCCTTCAAAACCAACGGTCGCTTCCCGCAGCGGTGTCTGAAACCAACCTGGCCGCGCTGGGAGCACCATTGAAATTTTCAGCTCCGCAGGCGCAGCATACACAGTAACTCTAGTCACGAGAAGGGAAACTAAATGGCGGCCGTGTTCAAGCAGACGACACGACGGTCGATAACGCAACGTGAGCGCTTTTGAGGGACTCGGGAGACGCATGTGAGCCCGTGCTGTCGACATTGAATACCACAAACGATAGCATCACCCTAAACAGAAGGACATTGAGGCACTCAAGGCGCAACCATGCCTTACTATACATTTTGTATAATTACCCAAGCACCAAGGAGCATACTGTGAGCCTATGCTCCGTTTTAGGGTGAGACTACAAGTTCCGCCTTCAGCGCGAGCTTTCTTCCCTTGCAAACACAGGTGTGAACGCGCAGGCACGTGCAACCAAAGCACCGTGGAAGGCAGTGACCCCTCGCTGAAGGCAAAGCTTCTAGTCGCAGCTTAAGGGTGAACGAACTATAGTTACTCGCACTGCACGTCCTGGCGTCTGCAGCAGTAACTGTACTAAAACAAAAACTTCAAACAAATGGCATTTTGCACGCGCTTTCGTCAACGCCTTAGTTTGGTTATTTACTTCGAATCTTTTATACGCGGAAGGCGAGCACAAGCGGCGCGTACACCAAAATTCCTCTCATTCTCGTTGATGCTTGGCTAATTTAGCCATATGTCAATAGAGCTTTTGTAGCGCTTATCATCCAGTCAAAAAGTGCTGAGTCATTGGGCTGTGGACGCATGCGCAGCGTCTCATATTTCGTGGAAGAGAGCAACTGCGTATTCTCAAAACCAAATCCGGAGCCCAATAGAAAAAGATGGCAGGGCCCAGGAGGTTATTATTGCAAATGTCTATACAAGAGCCAGTCTACAGACTCCATACCATTCAATTGTGCCGCCTTGAGTACTTTCACTTCCCCCCCGGGGGAAAGAGTCCCTATACACCGTTTCGCCTTATGCTTAGACACAGTCCAGTCGAGTTGGTGGAACCAAGCAGACAGCGTTAAAAGGACACCATCATGGCGTTCGTCACGTTTCTGCACGTTTTCTATTATTGCTAAACCAGTCGTAAACAGAAAAGGCCTAATGGCTTGCGCTTTTCCCGAGACTTAATTCGTCCCTTTACATCGTAGCGTTGGCTGGGTTAAGCTGAAACGAAATAGCGAATGCATTAGCATGACCCTCGGGAGACGCCGACACGTCCCCTTTTGGTAAAAGCTAACGCTGATCCCTTCCCTTTTTTTAATTTGGCTTTATCTTTTGCTTATTTTCTTTTTTGCTGCCTCTTTTTGGCTTCGTTACGGGGTCAGTGTTTGGCGTTTCTCAAGCGTCATGCTGACGCATTCCCTAACAGTGTTCGTACCTTCGCTATCGCCAGTTAAATCAATCAGGTGCAGAAAAACAAACCGCAGGATGCGACCCTATTAACTGTGCGTGATTGTCTTAGAAGCGATGATAGCAAACGTGCAAAGATAACGTGCTCCCTGATGATGCTCTTTTTGGTATTGATTGATTAATTCCCCGGGGTCGTAGCGTCGGCTGCGGACAAACTTAGCTTTGAATTTGTAGAAATCAATGAACTGCTAATAAATGAGCTTTGAAACAGAGTATAAGTACCTGTGAAATAAGAGCACAGAACGGAAACAAGTGCCATTTCTACATTTTTTTTAATACGAAAGCATTAAATGACTGATGGAGCGATGCAGCATTATCTGAGCTTGAAGCCGGCATCATCGTTGTCTGTAGCAGCGATAAACGGCACGTAAATTCCCCTGAGCGTAACGGGACATAAATTCCCATTGGCTTCGACAGGTCATGTGCCTCCATAGCAACGGCTTCATCGTTGCTAAGGGGCCAGCCGAACTGCTGGTTGCGCAGCGCAAGCAGTAAGAACACGTCAAAACAAAGTAAATTCATTGAGACGAGCACGCTACCCTGATGCCACGGCGGCTCCATGGTTCCGGCTGACTAAAGCTGTGCCCAGTGCGTGCGTCATGCTTTCGCATTCCGGCACGTGAGCAGTCCTATGTCTCTCTATTTTTGTTCTGATATCCGCTTCCACCCTGTGCGCGCGCGATTCGTTCACTCAGTTTAGAGTATAGCATTTTAGTCTCTACTAAATGGCGCTACACGCCGCTTTCGACCCACAGCAAAAAAACATCGTCCACGTGAAGTGACGCAGTCAATCCCAGCACCCTTCTGGAATCAAACGCAAGTCTTTTCGCAACACATGATGACAGCTGTCGTTCTTCACCGACCTCGTCACTACACCAGCGCCGCGTTCTCCGTTGCAGTCAGCTTCCGACAACAAATCGTCTCGTAATGCATTCGCTGTATCAGGGTGCTTAATTCCGGTCCCAACAACCTAAGCCCAACAGGGTCTCCAACTTCGCGTTAAGCCGCCAACTTCCCAGGCCAACCCGCTCGCTTAACCCTACCCGTGTGTGTGACGAGTCAGCACAGGGGGAGTCGCGGGACACTGCGCGCGAGCCGGATGTCCGAGCTCGTTAGCCATCAAGGACGGACGCGTCCATCGGACAGTGGACATCTCCCCCAACAACACCCCGGGAACGTCGCGGACCCTTACACCCGAGGTTCGGAAGCCGGCAGACCACTGGACCGGCCATCGTAATCCAGTTTAGGGTCTCAAGAGTGCAGGCCATGGTCGTCCCAAGCGTTGCTTCGTCCCGTACTCGAATAAGAAGACATGGGACAACCCAAACTCTAGTAAAAATAAGAAAAACAAAATGTAAGTCCCATAATCATCCCTGCCTTATATGGACCGCTTAGCATTAACTACATTGCCCGCGGCACAATCGACAAAACTGCAAGGCTGGTCTATAACTAAACGCAGAGGCTGCAGGTTACTGTTTAACCTTGCTCAACACGAAATTATGCCCACTAAAGCAGTCCTTGTTATTCTAAAAAAAGACACAGCTTTTCCTCCATATAGGTGTCCAGAAGTCTAACTCGCTTCTTTCATAAACTTGAAGAGGGCTTTGGAGATCTCCAAGGACTTTTGTTGCTAAATACTGTAGGTACGTATTTTGAAATTTCCCTGTTTAATCTTTTTTGGTCGTGTCATTCAACACCGGTGCAACCATATACGACTTTGTCAGGCGCTCTAGCAGGAAGTTTAGAGGTTTTGTGTACCTGTGGCCTTATCAAAGCTCTCAAACTTTTAAACACTTTAATTTTAAAAAAAAAGTAAATAACTACACGTGATAGAAAGGCAAAATAAGTTTAACGTTTGAGTGAATTAAGAAAGGTTTGATTTTCGGCTGGCTCAATATTTTCAGGCAATATATTAGCGAACATATAGGCTGAACGGGAGATTTGCCCTACCCTAGCTCGAACGTCCTCCTTCATCCCCAAGCTGACGTTGGAGATATGACAGAGCTCTCCTGACAGTGAGACAGCGCTATTCACACTTCAGCTGAGTTTCCGTCAATTCTGACAAACAATATGTGATCTTGCAGCGCTTAGGTTGAAGCCAATAATTACGCCTGGGGGGCAATTTTGGTTAACTTAAGACCCATAATAAGGTCTGATTTGTTTCTCATGGAGCCAGCGAAGATATCGTTCGCTGACGCTTTTTCTGCTATTTTAGCGAAGAACAGGGTTTTTGGCTACAAAGCGTCGTTCGCAGACGAATATTAAACAACAAAATACCGTAAATCGTCTTCTAAAAAAAAAAAAAAGTGTATTGTCTGTTAAGAACTGAATTTCTTCGGCAAACTGATAAAACGCAGACTGAAATTTTTATCGTCGGCTATTTCACGTTGGAAGCGATAAATAAGCGGTGCTTCCTTTGCAAGTCTCAAATTATTCTGCTTTCGGACACATGCTGAAATTCACCGGTGGATAAAGAAAGTATCAGGAAGAGCACATCAGAGGCCACGAGACCTATTTCGCCATTTGTAAGTATGTGAGACGTTTTTCAGCAAAGTGTTCTTCGATGCTAGACTCGCAAAGTGGTACAATTAATCGATTAAGCGCTACCAGCAGAAAGCTGTGACGCCAGGTTCAATCAGCAGCCAAGAAATCAAAAGAGGAATCGTGAAAAGTTGCCTGAATGAGTAATTTTAAAAATCCTGCGTCCATGCAGTAACGAGAGTTTTAATGCTCAAGTTAAAATACTTAAGGCGTTTATTTCCAAGCTTAAGACGAGACAGCAGAAAAGACAAGAAACGCCGGCCAGTTATTCTGCCGTACTTTTATTTCTTATTACACAACCTAGAAAAGATAGCCTTAAAGTTTGGAGTCCAGGTTGTATTCTCGGCACAGGACAAGCTAAAGAGACTATGCCCGAAGATAAATAACCTTGACCTGAAACACGAAAGAATACACGAAAAACACGAAAAGTGTCCGTCCCTATGTGTTTTATTCTTTTCTGTTTCAAGTCATCTGTGCCAACCTGCTCTGTGTTCATATTCGTATAAATAACCACCAGCTTCAGCAGACAAGATGCGGTGGGCAACATCAGCGCAAGAATGTCGACTTTCAGTGTGGAGTGGTTTATGAAATACCGTTTTCCTGCGGAAAAGTGCATGTAGGACAATGGAGGCGGTGTGTAAACCATATTTGAAGAGAGCATGCTCTAACAATCAAATCAACACCATAAGGGCACCTTGCGGTGCATGTAAATGGGTATTCAAATGAGGGAGAAATCCCGGGGATTCCTCCCCGGCGCGCGCGCATCACGAGACAAAAACGCCAGGCTTTTGCACATTGCAAAGACTGACGTTTTAGTCGCGGGATGCCCGTGCCGTGGAGGAATCCCCGGGATTTCTCCCTCGTGTGAATACCCCTTTAGGGATTGAAAATGCACGCCTATGCTCGGCGACACAAGCATGCCAAAATGTTTTAATGAGAAAAATCGTTATCGAGAACTGTACGAGGCGCAAGTCATCTTGTCCAAAGGTGACGTTTGCATCAGTGCACCGTCAGGGACATTATAATATAAAGTAATTTATTACCTTGATTTTTTTATTTAATATTATATATTTATTTTTGTTTAATTTCGTTTTAATAACGGTATTTTTTTTAAATTTATCTTTGTCTATCAGTGTCTATAGCATTAGACGCCAGTTGTAAGTCGCTTTCTTCTCTGTCCCTTGGTACGTTTCTTCCCCGTGTAGCCCTATTCCATAAAAAAATATGTTTAACAAACTATCCCGCCAGATGACCTTGATGTAACTCGCAATCATCTTGACCCAACGTGACCCATAAAGAGGATTTGAGCCCAGATCTCAAGGTTTTAGTAGGCACTATCCGTCCTGCAACCGGATGTCAGTCCCAAGATTGACGATGTGCTTGCGGCGATATCACTAGCAGATATGTCTATGACCACTTGAAGGCCGCCATTACGCTGAAAAAAAATTGAAGACAACATCCAAACACCTGCAGCGCCTTCTCATCACCTAAAGGCCTAAGAGATCAGCACCCATCCAAGATTGCTGGCCGGGTGGCTGAATATGCGCCGATCATCTCTATGCTGGAAGAATCTCTTTTTCTGGATGGGATACGATCTGTTCTTCAGGTGTCAATTTGTCACAAAAAACTGGTAACAGTCCCGTTTGTAACCACGGAGCAACACAACATTCGTCACAGGAACATTCACCAGAAGGTCAACTCGTCACAAAATAATATCAGGGTCATGACATGTTATGCTAAATTTTGGCCTTCTCTGACACTTTGTTAAGATGGTCAATAAGCAAACTTGATAACAAAAGAATAAAAAAAAGGGCCAGTCACCCAATCTCTAAAATATCTGCTTAATATTCTGTGATCACTTGAAGAAGTACCTATTGTCTTACAAGGGTTACCTGATTTGCAGAACAAAAACGTTTTTTGGTTGTTTTATTTATTTTTTCGAATGCCACGATCCCCCAGGTTATAAAGAGAGATATAGTGTATTGTTATTTTAAACTTTAATGTTGATATTCAGGTAATCACTGCCGAAAAGTGCGGTGTTTCGCCGCTGCGTGCAAGACGACCAAAAGGCAGGTTATAAGAAGTAGAACACCGAATCAATGTTTGAACGGGTTGAGAAAGACGAGTGAAAAATAACGCATTCTATTAAGCTTCGGCAACCTGCACTTAAGTTAAGTAGAGTCACCCGGATCCCTATCGGTCCGGGAAGGTGGGCTTTTTATTCTCCGAAGATCCCCGCGGGTGCCCAAGAGCGGAGCGACGCAGACCCAGGACCGAAACGAGAGCGAATAGTTGGAAACAGAAGCGCAGCCTACAACAGAGCAGGAGCAGAGGTCGCGACAAAGCGGCGGGGAAACGAAAAAGAAAGCGACATCAAAGGGAGATCCTCATGCTTTGTAGCTATATTGAGCGGTGACTCGGAAGGGTTGCACGGGTCGCTGGGTTTCGTAGTGTCCAGCTGGTCGGCATCCGTACCGACCACATGCGGACCCCACCTGAGCCGCTCAACTCTTTCACGCAGGCACGAAACGAAATTGTAAAATAATGCGTTGTGCGCGGTCAGGCGTAGTATACACTACAGAGACCACTTGTGCTTGGCTGGTCGGGTTGCTAGCGTTGAAAGGCCCAAACTTGATCATGACACAGCGTTTTTGCAAGGTTTATTCATGCGGTTCATTCATTTCTTCATTTATTTTATTAATTTATTCATTTATTTCCTCGTCATGCGGATCGTGCCCAGCGGACTTCAAATTACGGCCTCCATGACATATTTTTTGTGTTGCTAAGATACCAAGTCATTCAAACTCTTTTACTATGCAGCCCGGCAAGACCTCGGTTGGTGTCAGAAACACAAGGATGGCCCTAGACCCTCGCGTTGCCGCGTAGCAGGTAGTAGCGTTGCAGGTGTTACTGAAAGACGTAACGAAATACGTTACCAATTCCTTGCGAATAAAAGAAACGTGTTACAGTTACATTTAAAAAGTAACGCATGTTAGTTTTATTTTTGAATAAAAACATTTTACTGTTTTGACGTTAAAGGCATTATTTCAAGATAAATAATGCCCATACGTGAAACTAAAGAGTAACAAAGTTATTCTTACCTTAACATATTGAAGAACGGCAAAAATATTGGCAGCGACCTTACCCTTCAAGGTTCTATAATGCTTGAAATGCATCATATAACCTTGAGCGTGACCTATAATGCATGAAATGCATTATAGGTCACGTGACATCAATATTTCTGCGAAATTAAGCGGGGAAACTGAATTGGTATATAGGTCAGGTGACATCAATTTTCCCGTCAAATTTAGCTAAAAAGTGAATTGGTGTACAGGTCACGTGACATCAATTTTCCATCCAATTTCAGTGGGAAAACTGAATTGGTGTATAGATCACGTGACAACAATTTTCCCGCCAAAGTTAGCGGGGAAACTAAATTGGTGTATAGGTCATGAGACATCCCGTACGAAAATGTCAGATATGTCCCTGATATATTTTAAATACGCCCAGATATGATAATATAAGTAGTCAGATCGGGAAATATACCGCTACATATGGGAGCAGATACGCCCAGATATCGCCATATAAGTGGGCAAATACTGCTAGATGCGGCCGTATAAGTGCGTAAATACGGATATATCTCGCCAGATACGCGTGCAAATATTGCCCCTGATAATGATATATGGGCCCGTTTCGGTCGTGCAAGTAAGTCATATGTACTCGCCAAGACACTAGTTTATTGATCTATATTGCATGAGTCTCATATAGTTGGTAAATTATTGTTGAAATCGTTAAAGTGAAGTTATTCCAGGTATTTGGACCAATTAACCAATTGCGCATTTTGAAGATTGAAAGACAAATGAAATTTGTTTGCATGTTTGACGTGTGACATTATGACGAAGTGCTTATATAATCGGAAAGCGAGTTAATCAAATAATGAATTTGAGATCGCAGCTCTTAGGCGCCCGTATCCGAGTCAAGCTGTTTCGGCTTCGCCATCGAGTAACCGCCCCGCTAAATTTAGCAAGAAATTGAATTGGTACTTATGTCACTTGACGAACATTTTCCTGCTAAATCTAGCAGTGAAACTAATTTTGTTCGTGTTTCCCCGCTAAATTGAGTGGGGAAACATGAACCGTTAGCTTACTGAAGATGCAAGACGCTACTTCGTCGTCCCGAATCCTTTTTCCTTCGAACGCCTGCGAAGCCGTTGCGCGCGCCCTTCGCAGCATGTTTCAAAAACCGTTCGCGCAGCAACGTATAACCATCCGCTTGCGAGCGTCTGCGATTCATCGTGTGTTGAAAGTTGGAAGATGAGCTGTCCGTGGTGTATTTTATGTGCAACTCTCTTCAATTTAAAAACGCGAATCTAACAGTGTACACATGATTTTAAATTTATTGGTAAAAATATATATATACATATTTATTTATTTATTTATTTGTGGACATTGCGCGCAAAAACAAATGGTCGCGCTTATTTCTTCATTTTATATTATGATGTGGGTTATACGGCGTAAAACATTGTATCTTCAAACTCGCATCGTTTTGGGTCCCTTTCGAGATAGACAGCTTCTTTGGAAGTTCAAAAGTTGGTCTTCATAGAGCTGTATGTTCACTCGGTATTGACAGCAGGGTAGACGCTATGCATGTTTCAGGCCAATCGTGTCTACAGTTAGGGTCACGTGACTACAGTCTAGAAGCTGGTGATGAAGCAGAACACGGCACCTGCCAGGAGCCCAAGGCCACACATAGCATTCACTGCACTATCAACCTTGGGTACAAGTGACAACCCGCGCGTTGATGCCCCATAAGATTAGGCTTTTGTTTGTGGACTTCCGTTTTGGCCTTTCTTTCTCTCCTTTTCTCTCTCTCCCTAAGCTGAAAGCGTGGTGACGAGTTTGACGGATGACACATTAGCCGTTGGCAATCTCAGAAAAAAAAAGAAAAAAAAAATAATGCGTTGGCCCGGATCTAAAATTCTAGTTTGGTGTTTTTTCCCCGCGTGGCTGCTGCGGATTTCTGCTTCTGCAAGCGATTTCTTCAAAGAAGCCCAAGAATGTTCGGTTCTACAAATGACAGCTTGTGCTACATCGTGTTGAATCGTCACGGACACCTTCCTTCTCGTTTTTGTGTTTGAGTGGTGATTCCGCCGTGGCCGTGCCGACATCTATCTCGGATTACCTTTCAAGTCTCGTCTCGTCAACGTAAGTGCGCTGCAACCTACTTCGCGACAATAGATCGTTTTCCTAAAGGTACTCTTCCAGATTACCTCTAGAATTAGGCCGTGTCTATCTCCTGGCAGCCGGGAGAATAATTGTGCAGAATGTTTCGGCATTGGTGCGATTGCGCTACGAGCAGAAAGTTACGATATCCCGCCGACAAAGTTTTGACGTGTCGCCAAAAAGAACAACAATAACAAAAAATCTTAATTGCGCGTTCTAAAATTTGACGAGCGGCTTTACGAGTCGCTTGTAGAAAGATTGTTACGATTTTGCGAAGTACTGGTAAACAACGCTAGGTAACCGTCATAATCTAAACCCTGAGATAAGGATAAATCAAATAACGTACAACTCTCATTGACTCAGGGTTTATATTATGATGTTTCCTAACCGGCTTGCCTACATACTTTCGCTTCTTGCAAAGGTTACCGTCTCGCAGGCGGCACAAACCAATCCCCTGACGGCGGCGTCTCGGCTAGCTTGCACACGGGGCCGCCGCCGCTCGATCGCCGGGTTCGCGGCGCGACAATCGCTCGAAGCGGGGAAACGGCGTAATGTAACGAAAGGCAAAGGGCATCTACACCACTAATGGGCAAAAGCCGATGCAAAGGCGTGCGCGAACGTAAACAACGGTAGAAAAGTGCAGTTGCTCGCCGCTATGAGATGCGTGCCGCAAACTCGGTAATCCGCGGACGAATCCCTCTCCTGCCGCTCGTACTTTCTCTAACTTGACGGACATTCTGTCTCGTGGTTCATGCCGACGAAACGTTCGGACGATCGTCGGGATACCGGGTCATTGCTACAGCCGAGCGCGGCACAATTTACCATTGCTCTCGCTGTGCAGGGTCGAAGAGTCAACCACCAGCATGATGGATACCGGTGTTCGACGTTATGATGTGACGTACGTGCAATGCCTGAATACCGGGTGTTTTTTTTTTTTGTTCTTTTTTTTTATTCTTGCAGATTTGTTTTAAAAGAAGCCGCGAGAACTACACTTATGCGGTCTGTGCGAGTGAGTTATACGCCCAGGGGGACATTGTACAGTTTGCTAATCTTTGCGATAAGTCGACTTATTAATTAAAATTCACTAATTTACTTTTAATTAGTGGAAATAGACATATGGTTTCAATTAGAAACTTGCTGAGCGTCGTTCAAAACCCATAAATCAGTAATTTTTAGAAAGACTTTGAGCGCGTGCGAAGCGCAGTTGTGCGCTGAAGTTACCACTCGTGGACCGCTGTGGCTAGATAAGAGACGGAAAAATTGCGCGGGTGCCTGACCGAAACCGCTATCCTTACCTGCTCCACGAGTGGTAACTTTCTCACGCGCTGAAAGTCTTTTTGAAAATGACTGATTTAGGGATTTTGGACGACGTTCAGCAAGTTTCTAATTGGAACCATATGTCTATTTTCACTCATTTCAAAATTAAGTAGTGAATTTGAAATCATTACCCGACTTATTGCAAAGATCAGCCACCCGCTGGGCACTCACTCGCACAAACCGCATGAGTGTAGCTTTCATGGCTTTTTTTTTTAACAAATCTACAAGAATAAAAAAAAAGAAAAAAAAACCTGAATATCAGGGTTGCCTTACCTGATTGGGACATATCTGCCCTGATATGGGAGGCAGATACACCCCTATCTAACAGACCCTGATATCGATATATAAAAAATTGGGCAGATCTGGCCCACCCCTGCCCGTTTGGATCTGAATGAGCATCGTACCGGCGTGCGGTCGTGTATCACTACTGCGTGATGGACGTCAAAGACCCCAGGCTAGCGGTTGTACTGCACTGGCTGAATTTCTCATCTACAGCTGGGAAACATACACATACATAAACATACAGACGTCCTAAATTTTTTTTAACAACTTTGTATTGCGTGATAAATTTCTGCTTCTACTTTTACTTTAATTTAGGACGATTTTCAACTAGAAAAAGGAAAAATAAACGAAAAATGGAAAAAGGGAAAAATTCTCTTCTAACGCCGAGACAAACTTGCGGCAAAATAACCAATTCCTTTGTGTGACTATATTATTCCCACATATAATGTTTCCATATTTTGTGACAAAAATAGATTTATTATTTAGCCGCAAGTTTGTCTAGGCGCTAGAAGGGAATTTTTTCCTTTTTTTTCATTTTTCGTCTTTTTTTTGAGAATTGTCTTAAATTGAAGTAGAAGTAAACGCAGAAGACATTTATCACGCAGTACAGATTTGTTAGTTAGCGCTGTGTGAGTGTTTTCTTTTTTGTGTGTTTGGAAGCTTGAGCGACAGCTTTTCGAGTGCGCTGTAACGTCGATCGACATGCGTCTTTACATTGGAGCTTGAGCACATCGCGCAACTTAGAGGGGTCATGAAACGATATCGGGGTTGAATGTTCATAACTTTAAAGAGGTGTACTGGTCCGATAGTCCGTTGCAACTCAAGAAGGTAGGGAGAGGATAAGACGGACTGGGGAGGAGGAAACAGAACGCTAAAGAGAGAAGGAGGTTTCCCCCTCTCTTCTCCAGCGTTCCGTCTTCTTCCTCCTCCCCGGCCCGTCTTACCCTCGCCCGACCTTCTTGAGTTGCAACGGACTATAGTCTGGTCCAAGTATGCACGCACGAACCTCCACTCATTCAGAAGCTTCTTGGTCGCGCTAAAATTGCGAGGATAAAACTGGACTGTTTCACTCAGTCTAGCCTTCGCAAAGCTTAATGACGTAATTGTGGGATCGAAATCACCCGCCTGACGACAGTCGAGCGCGGCTCATGGATTAGATACGAGAAATGCGGGACCATTCGAATTCGGCTAGAAACAATCAATGCCTCGGCGGAAACTCGAGTAGTGGATCGTGTCCAATAACTGCGGTGAGGAGAAAAGCGAAACTCCAAGAATGTTTTGAGTTCAGCACGCGTTTTCTACTTTGCCAACCACTGCGCGTGGTTATAATAAACGTTGGCGGCATAGGATAGGCACGAGGCCACTTATTCTGACTCCGAGTTGAGGGAATGAACGATGCTCATACTTCTCGAATTTATTTGCCGACTGCCATTGCTTAGAAAGAAAAAGTAATGCGAGTTAATGCGGTTATTAACGTTAGGAAGTGATTCCGAGTACTATTTAGCGAAAGTAAAAAAATCGTTTCATGGCCCCTTTAAAAAAAAGCTCAAGCACAAAACTTTGATACCTTTTTTTTTTCCGGTGAATTCAGTTATCGCAGTTATCTTGGGGAGAAGTAAACGTAAACCCCTTTTAATATGAAAAAAAAAAATACGTGCAGCGATTGCCACAGGGTACTCGGTGATCCCCTCTGCCGCCTGTTATCTTGCCTGTTACGTGTCCAGAGCGTCGTGACGTCATTGGCGGCTAACCCCGAGGTAGCTTAGTAGCGAGTAAGGGTCATGTACCCCTCCGATGACGTCACTTTTGCTAGTTTTTCTCTCTGCTCTTCCGCTCTCCTGCCTTTGGCGCACCGCAATGGGAGGGTCTACATCGAAATTTTAATTGTCTATCGCGACGCTCCTACTAATAAAATGGAAAGAAAACTTAAGGCACATCATTTTTGAGGTGCCTGCAATACAACTTTTACAGTTTGTTCGAATTGAAGGACATCTTCAGCTTACCTTTAAGAGCTTCACTTTTGGTAAACAAAGAAAACTTAAAAGTTTCATTTTGATTGGTAGCTTCGCTATCTCGAAATATTTGCTTAGGTTTGGCCACGGCGCTCAAGACGCACTTGCGGGAGCCATCCTACACGACAACAGATTTTTTTTTTAATTAATACTACCTGACCCACATGGTGTCGTGGTAAGAGTGGCACAAAATACAAATAGAAAAACTAACACTGAGACAGCAGTACACAGGTAATCAGAGGAGGACTTGGAGACTATATAGGTACAAGGTTACGCAAAGTTAGTACCCAGCGTTTAAAGGGGTACGGAAACGAAATTTTAGCGCCCATATTTTTGCATAAATATGGGCTAGGGACAGGCATCACCTCGGAAATATCAATATCGCGCTGTAAAACACAGGAGAACAAATTTTAAACCTAATTAAACGATTTCAATTTCACATCTGGTGGATGGTGGGAAGTTCTCGTGACATCACTTGTGGCATAGGAGCAGCGCCGTTCTGCGGAAATATGGCGTGCCGGCAGAATTAGCCTACACTCTAAAAAATGCCTGCGTGTCCACTTACCCGCAAAACACTCAAAGAGCCAATCTCTGCAATCTATGAAATCAGTTCAGCGAATGCAGAGGCGGAACATCTGTTTAGACCTAAAAATGAAGCCTGCGCTGCGGCATTACGCAATGCAAGCATGACGTTTTGCATTGCGTAATGCCCCAGCGCAGACTTCATTTTTAGGTCTAAACGGATGCTCCGTCTCATCATTCGCTGAGCTGATTTCATAGATCACAGAGATTGGCTTTCTGAGTGTTTAGCGGGTAAGCGGACGCGCAGGCTTTTTTTAGAGTGTAGGCCTGAACGCGTTTGCAAAGCCTTGGCGGAGAAAGCCTAAGCGTAGTTGGCCACAGTGAGCTCGTTCTCGTTGCGGCTCTATGCACGACAACACGCGAGCACGCTTCTGGCACGGCCGATATTAGTTGCTGCGAGTTGCGAGCCGACTTTAAAAAAGACACGTTTGAACTACGAGAGTGTCAGCAAGAGCCACGCAAATACCTGTTCACACTCGGAGCGGACGCGCGCGTTTGATCGAAGTAATGGATTCGTTGTTTTAGACCGCGTTTCGGTAAGCGCTTCGGGAGCGATCTTTCACGATTGCTACTCGATACTGACGTGACAATCGGCAAAGAAAGGTTAGACCGACATCGCGCAGCTCCCACGAACTGCTATAGCTCGACAGTGACGTAGCGTCGTGTCAGAATAAAAATGGCATACTAATAACAAAGTGTACATACCGTGTTGCGAAGGTAATCCGTATGGCGTTTATTTGAGCTCTATCACACAAAACAAGGAGATAGAATCAATGAGAGTCCCTTTTCGACGACAGCGTTCGTCCCCGCTGCCTCGGAAAACAAAGAGATCGAGATGACAAGGGGAAAAGATTGACCTCTGAAATTTAGTTCAGAGATCAAACTATTCATCCGGGAAGGGTCCACAAGGGTCGCGCGGGCATATTCCATTCAGCAGGCCAGCCGGTCGTGGGCAGACGGTCTTGGCCAAGGACCGCCGGAGCAACGGTGCGTCGAGTCGGTGTTGCTGCTAGGCCTACTATATTCTGCCGAGCTCGCTTGCTCGGTGGAATCGTGGCCGTTGTAGCTCTTCTCGGGTGTTTGTGGATCCAGCGTTCTTGTTCGTCGTGGTCTGTTTCAAGTACTCCTTTTTTTCTTGCTGGTTGAAGTCGGGACGCGCGAGAAGTGCACGTAGAAAAAAAATGTCCGTTGGTCGTCGCGACCATGTAACTGAGCGACGCTGTCTGCCATGCGGCTTTGATCGTAAAAAATGCGTAAGACAGCTTCGGAGCTGTCGTAGGACTCTGTCGTAACCTGCGCAAAAGTTACGACAATTTCGTTTCGAGAATACGGGTTTTCTTTCAAATTTGTCGTACGCACTTTTTTCGTCGTAAGTTCGCTTTGAGAATCCGGCCTCCGAGCTGGTATTGTCTGTGGTGCCGTGGTTGCCGACTTGCCGTGGTGCAGCGTGCGTGCAGCCCTTGCACATCTCAAACGGCCACGTTGTCACAGGTTGTAGATCGTCGACGCGCCACCAAGTGGCAACGCTCGTAACCACAACATTCACGCCGTAGCCTTTCCCGTCTGGCACAAGTGACGTCACGAATGCGCCGAATATCCCAAGACTCATCGGGCTCTCCGATGGCTGATTTTCGAGCGCACGCCCAATCGGGCCCCTCAGGGTGAAAAATATAGCCATCCGTTCAAAATACAAACGCGCGATTATGAATTACGGATATCATTGATCATATTAAACCTATTTCTGACCATAATAGGTGTATTTCAAGTTTCGCTTCAGTATCCCTTTAAGGCCAATAACATGTTTAATGCAGAAAAAAAAACGCAATATGTTTTAGCAAAAATAAAGAGGGGTCACCAATGAATTTGTCAGTGAGATTCTGAATTCTCTTAGTCAGCCGGCAACCTCTTCCATTCAACGATGGTTCTAGGGAAAAAAGGAAAAATGTGAATGCATCGAGTCGCACCTGGTACTCTATAAATGAGCGTGAATTTGATGATTTAGCCTTCAGTCGTCCTGAGAACGTTGTGAATTTTGAAATCTCAATGTTTACTTTGCACTGAATCTTAAAAACAAAACCTTTGTACTAATTATTCGCGCGCGTTCGCTCAACGTAAGCAGGTTTGCCTGTCGCACCATTGCTGAGGGTGCAATTAACGCGTCATATTAAGCGTATATAAACCTTATCGATTTTCTATTTACCTTTTCTAGCTTATAAATGAAAGTTTGATTAAAATGGTCCCAGACTATATTTGCGTATTTCATAGTTAGCCGTAATAAAGTTTTATAAACTGTAAGTTTCGTGCTATGCAACGAGTACCCCAGTGCGAATGGCTTCAATAGGGGGTTCCCTCGTCTTCCACTCGGACAATCTACCTTTCTTTGAAACTTGGGTACGAGAGCAAAGCAGAACGGACACGATTTCTTTCTTCCCGTGGGGCCAGTAGAGAGAAAAGATGCCTTTTCTGGTATCTAGGGTCACAGTGTAGGTCACAGCCGCAGAATAGTCACACAAGATATTTCTGGCGTATCTTGAATAGACACGTATCATTAGAAATGGACGCCCCTAATAATCGAGACCTACTCTGAAGACTAGGGGCTGACCCCGGATGGCGCTCTTCCACCCTGCCTGTCATTGACGGCAACAGTTTGTTTCGACACTGGACAAAGGGCGTGGGCGTTGGGACTTTTTTAAAAGGTTGTGTGCGTGTGTGTGGAGAGCGGGAGGGAAACGTTTGAGGATATGGGGGTGGAGTGCAATGATTCATGGCTTCCCGCCTGAAAACAAAAGATTAAAGTGCATTTTTTTAATTACTGGGAAAGACGTAACGAGTGATGTAACTACGTTACCCGCTATTCGTAATAAGTAAGTCAAGTACGTGACCCGTTACTGTTTGGAAACGTAACGAATACGTTACCGCGTTACCGAAAAGTAAATCGTTACGAGGAACACCGCTACCTTCGACGCGTTACTGCCCACCCTCGGAGCGAATGGAAGCATCCACGACGAGAAACAAAACATGGAGGCCGGTTTAGACGGCACATCAGCCGCCTTAACGGCCAGCTCAGCCGAAGAGCGTCTAGACTGTTACGCGGAAGAGACACCAATAATCGCCATCGTTAATGAATGACGAGACTTGCACAGCATATATAACAACTCTATTCATATTCCCTGCCTTAATATGAGTGACCAGAAGCGGATTTACTTTCCGATCCCGAAAACATTGAGAGACGTTTTCAAACATGCGTATTGGTAGTAGACGGGAATAATTGGCAGTCCCCAGTAAAGTGTGTATACACGATAATTTGTTTTAGTGATGAAGCCTGCTGTGCGTAAGACATAAAACCAACCCATTCTGGAGCGTGTCGATATCTGCCTCTTGCAGGGACGTGGTCATGCGTGTACAACTTATCCGAAGGCAGTAAACGAGAGCAGTAGCATAGGTCAAGAAACGAGAGAGTCGCCCGTTCACAGAGAGGGCTCGCATAAAAAGCCGACTGCGCAAGCATGGCCGATGCCCCTAGGGACATCCCCAGCACTCCCAGGGCGACCCTTCGGACGTCGCATTGTCCCGTCAAGAAAAAGGAAAAAGGGGAACTTCAATGCGCCAGGGGGGGGGGGGGCGGGGGACGGGTCACCCCGCGGACACTCATAAAAGCCGATGTCCGAACGCCGCCCGATGCTTCAGCCTACTTCCTTCCTCGTTGTCCGTGTAATTATGGTTGCCCTTGTTGTGTCCGCGTGCAACCCCTCCGCTGCTTGTTGCCGGGGGCCACGTGTGGGTATTGACCGGGCTCGACGTTTTCTTGTTCCGAAAGAGCTCGGGTTGTTTGTCAGAACGAGCGACTAGCTGGCGCAGTTCTGCGCCGGACTCTGGTTGAAAACGTCGTTGTTGGCGATGTTGTTCATGATGTCGATGACGCCGACCAGTTGGACCCACGTCCCGCGAGCACCGCGTGAGGGGTGCGCCTGTCACAATGGGCTCGGCGATACAGCTTCCGGTATTTGGAGGGAATCGAGAAGGCGTTTAGAGTCGGACATTTTTCGAGCGGTAGTCGTTGCAAGTGTACTGTTGTTGTCCCTTGGTGGGGAAGAGTGGGGTCCCTCCTAATGTAGCGTGTGATATCGGTCGGTGTATAAGCCGGCACCGATTGCACGTGTTATTTGAGTCGCGATAATGTCAAGGGAGGCATGTTTCTAAAGCGCTATTCACGCGAAGAAGAAATCCGCGGAGGGATGTGAGTGACGTCAGCAGCGGGAGTAACCCCCTCCTCAGTTTCATCGTTCTCACGAGCGAGGTGCCAGTGGGAAGGATGTCAGCGTTAGTAGTCAAATTGAAGGGCCTCCAGTCTTGACACTACAGCAACCGAATTCAGCGGATTCTACGCTTTTTGGTGGTAAAATAACACTAAAACCAAACAAATCCGCCGCCAAAAAGATTGTTTGAACCGCCCGAGATCCCTGCACCCCCCCCCCCCCCCCCCCGGGCAGCGGTGGTTACGTCACCACGCTGGATCTCAAAATGGGAAGGGGGGGGGGGATATTGAGGTGAACTCTCGTTATTTCAGTTTCTTTAAACGTATGGACGTTATCTAGTTCCTGACATATGCTTCTAACCATTATAATGACATTCCTTTGGATCTGTGATTAACTTCTCTATACGCTTAAAGAAGTGCCCGCTTCATTTTTGTGCATAAAGTATTCAGTACAGCTCTCGTTCTTCCACGGACTTCTTTGTATGAAAATGTTGTCCGCTAATCTAGTTTCTCACTTAACCAAACAAGGGTTATAATTCACGGCTATACGATAGCAAAATGAACATCTCCCACTTGAAATAATAATAACAAAAAAATTCTTTGTGTTGTGTTTTTTTTATATATTTTTAAAAGGCTGAAAGTTAGTTAGACCCCATATGCGTCTGATGTCTTCGCTGAAAATGATAAATTCAGCAAATGCAGTATACGACTGCTTGCCTGGGGTTTCGAACACGCGTCACGAAGTAGTGCTGCAGGACCGCTCGCCGGTACGATGCTCATCTCGATAGAAACGGGCACGGGTGCGCTTTAAAAGATCGAGAGTGTCTGCTCTCCCTAAAAGCACCAAGGAAAGCCACTCGCTGCAATCTACAGAAGGCACATGATATCACCACGTGACGTTTCACCATGCTTGGTAACACAGCGCGGGCAGTTTTTTTTTTCCTTTCCTTCTGTCCAAGCAACACCACCTAAAAATAATCAAAGCCTGAGCACTTTACTTTTGACGTTATCGCGGTGAGATCGAGCGAAGACGCTCATTGGACACGAGCGCCGCATCTGCATTCGGCTTCACCTCGTGTCCAATGAACGCGTCGAAGGACGCTCGGCGTCGGGCTCGGATCCAATTGCTGAGTTGGCGGCATCCGAAAGCTGCGATGTTCCGCGGAGAAAGAGGAAGATACTCGCAGGCTTGGACTATTCTATACCTGTCGTCACGTTAAAACAAAGAACATCTTGAGCTTTATTCATTCGCTGCGCAAAGCATTTCTTACAAGAGTTGGTTGTTGAGGAAGAAACGGTGCGTTTTGGCGTTTGAAGGAGTACGTCTTGATAATGAAAAAAACATATATATCTAATCTGAGATGAGCCTACATACGTTTATCTTAATTTAAGACATAGAGGGAAAGGCTAGTTACATTCCGCGGGGAGCCGGACGTTTTTTTTTACTACGTTTCTTTAGGTGAATACGAGTATATAGGTGATTTTGGCCCATTCCGAAACCGCGACGTATTTTATATCAGCTATCCCGTCTCTCGCTGTCATTTCGCCAGTTGCTATAAGTTCGTCCCTCTCGCCGGAGAGTTACACGGTTCGCCAAACAGCAGCGAGGGACCGATTACTCTAGGAAGAACTCTCTGAAGCGTTTCATCAACGTGGCAGGTAGGACACAACGCGGGATCCAATTACACGTCGAATTTGGTCGGGCAAAGCACACGCACACGAGAAAGACGAGGAGGAGCCTGTCGACCGTGTTGTTTCAAATCCCGATTTGCGGCGACGCCAGAGAGATGGATGATACCCAGAGCCATTCTTCTCGCGTCGTTATAGAGCGGCGTTGACAAGAACGCGCAGGTGTCGATGGCTGGAAAACACGGAGGAGTGTGCAGCTGCATGGCGTACAACCAGTTGAAAACTATTGTGCACAGCTTGCACCGAACACAGAGGGCAGTCTTCTCATCGGGTTTCGGCCTGCTCTCGGGGAATCCCACTAATGCGCTCGAGCGGCCCTCGTCTGACAGTGACGGTAATTGATGGCATCCTGTGAGGGTAGAAAAAAAAAAAGAAGCGTCCTGCCAATCAACCCTTTTCACAACCCCATCAAGAAACACTGGCGGTCACCAGGCACGAAGCCTATGACTGGGTCTGTGATCTCGCCGATCGCTGACGCGGTACTCGTTCTCGACACGAGCTGAATCGAATTTAGGCGGAACGCTCAGGCAGCCCTCGTTTTCAATACATGCTCAGAGCAACCCCCGGACATTTCCCATAGGGCCAATGGAGTCGACGTTTGTACAGTAGCGCCGAATTCCTCGTTCGTGGTGGGGGGCTCTCATTACTTGAACGAGTCGACATATCATTTCATATTCGGTAAATTATAAAATCATATCAACAACTAATCATGCCATCAATAAAATACCTGGCTCACTTTTCAAAATGGCTTTTTTATAACACTTTTGGGACGCGGTAGCCTACTTTGAAGTCGTTTCTATGCCAAGCCAAAAAGTATCCAACATGGCGCCCTTTTATTTTTGTAGGGTGGTTGTCGTACCACCGCTTCGGGGTTGCGCTGGAGCCTGGCTCCTGAGCATCACGCCCGGTCCTGGTAGTGTTATAATAGGGACTTTGAGCAAACTGTTACCGTGTTCCGCGTACCGCACTATCGGAGCCTTTGAAGCATGGTTTTAAGCGCGCGCCCCGCGGTCACGGTATCACTTCGGGCGCGCACTTAAAAAGCATGCTTCAAGGGCTCCGATAGTGCGGTACGCGGAACACAGTCACGGTTTGCTAAAAGCCCCTAACGTAGCACACGCCTATCTGCGATTTCGCTTTCAGCTGATTAAGATGCGTAGTCCTGTGTGTTCGTTGTTCTTTTGTTTCGAGACGTCCAGCCGTCCAGTAACGAATCGAGATCTATGACCGAAATATTTCGAGGCATATTTATTGCGCACGTGCTCAAACGAATTAAGTACAGCACTGCATCTCCATACGCGAAAAGATAAAACATTGACAAAATCACTTGGTTATCCTCGCCCACAAGCTCCAGTAATAGATCGCCAGCACCTCTCTCATCTGTGCACGATCTCATAACTTCATTATTACATGCGGCGCCGCACACCTTCTTGGGAATGGGCTTTATCACTACTTTTATCACATTATAACTTCTTGGGAATTATCATATATATATATATATATATATCCATACAAGTGTACACATTGACCCACATAATTACTCATTCAACATGCCAAGTTGGATCAGCTGTTCACTGAAAGTAAATAAGTTGTTCACTGATAAGCCACTTGGTAGCCTCCAGCTAACTTTAGCTTCATTTTTCCATATTCAAAGCTTCTCACGCAAGCAAGATGGAAAGGTGGTGAAATAAACCTTCGGAAATTTTGGCCCTCAAGAGGCTGTAGAACTGGTTGGGAACCACGAAGTGTCCAAAGCTTTCTTCCTCCGTGAGAAAACGTTCAAATAGTCGTTCCATGTCCCAGCAGCTGTAATGACAATGCGGTCATGATATTTAGAATTGTATACTTATTTAAATAGTCAGGACACAAAACAAACGTCTATCTATAGAGAACAAACTAATGACAAAGAATTCCGGTTGTCGCACCCGGGACCAGAAATAAATGAAACTTCAAATAAAAATATAGGGAGTCGAATTCTGTCTTTATTATCCTCCGTCTGTTCGAGGACCACCAGAGACCATTTTCGAGATTAAACCCTATTGTTATACTTTAAATATGCAGTTGTGCTTTAATCAAAGTTAGGCTAAGTGTATACCTTTCACTTCATTAAAACCGTAGTAGTTCGGGGATTTACTTCGTGGAAAATATCAGAAAACATTTGTTTTTACTGCGAGAACCAGCCTGCTTCTAGTGCAAGTGCGCTGAGCAAATAAAACTGAGTACGGGAAGTATACATACTCACCTGTCTTTTGTTGAAAAAAAAACAAAACGAACAAAAAAACTTGTAGGTCTTGGCGTTTGCGCTGTTCGCACAGCATTTGGATATGGCCACGTCAAATGCAACCCTCAACAGTCTCTGAAAGTTTGCACCAAAAATATCCATCGAGTTCGACAGGCGCGCGGAACGCCGGAGAGCGGAACGACGCTCGCACGACCATCGGGTAAACAAAACCATGCGACCACGCGCAACGCGCAGCGCCGCACAGCAACACTGCCGTTACGAAGTTTCAAATTTGGGAGAGGGGAGCGGCGGCGCCAAGGCAGCCAAGGGCCGAGGCCCGGGGCGCCGGCGAGGCGAGCAAGTTGACTGCTCATGCAACCTCCGCCCGGTCGGTTTAGAGTTTTGGTTTCAGACCGAAAGAGAAACAGACAGAAATAATTTTACAAAATAAATTACATTTTATTTTCATGGTGCGATGAAGACGTTTTGTTGAAATTACTGTTAGCAAACAAAGTTCTATATTTATATTTTTATATTAATGAGAGTCCCCCACCACCGAAGCGCTGCTGCCGGTGGCGATGCTATTCACAGCGCCGCCGATGGTGGCGACGCTAATGTCAACGCCGCGAAACTCGGACTGTGACCGGGGGTAGCTCAGAGTACGTGCCCGAAAAAAAAAAGGCGTATTCAGATAATTGAGGCATCAAAATCTAGATGGTGCGCCCTCTTGAAAAGTGTCCCTTCAGTCGAAGAAAAAAAGCGACACGGGGATGAAGTAAAATTCGGCAAATTGAACTCAAATTTGGACGTTCGTATTTAGACAGCGAAAGGTCGGTCTGCATTTGAGAAACGGCGATGTGGTTCACGCTATAGATGAAAACCAGTGCAGTACCATCGCTAGCCTGGGGTTTTTAACTTGTACCACGTAGTAGGGATGCACGCCCACAAGCCAGTACACCATGCTCAACCAGATCGAAACGGGTAAGGATGGGAATTGAACCCCGGATCACTGGGTATTGTAGCACGAGCTTTCGGCTCCACATGCTCCGAGTGGCGGTGTGTTGACACACTCCTTCCATCCCGAAAAGAAAATTAGTGAAGGGTATACAACAGTTCATGTGAGCCGTGCATCAATAGGCGCACTATTTCATTCATGTGAGCCGTGCATCAATAGGCGCACTATTTCATCCAACTTCTATAAACCGATCTTTCTGACGCCATGCCAACTCACCGGCGCTGACTGTGGAACGACCACGCAGGATGAGCACATGTCTATCTCGTTGGAAAAAAAAAGAAAAAAAAAAGTTTGTGCACATGCGTTGCTTCACAGCTCCTGTTCGGAAACGCAGTTTGTTCTTCACTTTCTTTTCACCGACGGGCAGAAATTACCTCATTTTCACTTATAGTGAAAATTAACTGACAGGCGAAAATACACTGAGTGACCGCCGCTTACCCTTCAACCAACTGGTGGGACTTTGAAAGCGCAAGTGTGCACCAAGGCACCGACCAACAGCCGTAGAGACAGCCCCTCTAGAGGGGCACAGAAGATGTCCGTGCATAAAGTAAGAGCGAGTTTCCTTGCTAGGTCGAAAAAAAAATTATCAAAATGTGACTGGAAGGTGCATATTAATTATCTTACTACGACTCGGCCTTTTTTTAATTATTTAATGTTTGGGCATCATTTAATTTTTTTACGGCCGACTAACTCTAACAGACCACTTTTAGACTGAACTACAATGACAAAAAAGGAACACTAACCATTTACTGGTGTTGCGAAGTAATAAATCATACTCGATACCCAATTTCCCCATCGTGTACTGTAAGGAATCTAAAGCTTGACTGAGCACGCAGAAATGTTATGCTCGGGGACACAGCGCAGGCACTTCCATTTCAGTTTTAAACATATTTTCAGGTTCCTCATTCGCTCAGCTGCCTCTGTAGATTGTAGAGATTAAACCTCCGAAGTCATTTGCTGGAAAGTTAAAGGACACATGCAAAGGAAAAAAAAAAATTTTAATAGCTTGGTTGGAACAACAAAATCAAAGAAGGCTCCTAAAAAATCGCAAGCAGACGTGACAGACCCGTGGGCCGGTCAGATGGCGGCGGCAACGCATCGGAGCAGTCGAACTTGCGCAGAGACGGCGACGGCGGCGTGGAGAAACGCGTTGAACCGGCGGCGCACCACGCTCGGCGGAGGCGGCGTGACCTTGCGGCGGCGGCGGTGACGCAGCGCGACGGAGCACGGGTCTACCACGTGACCCGCAGTGGCTCCCGTGGGCGCCAACTACAATTTTCGTTTTGCGCAGTAAATATAGCTCTAATTGTTTTTTCTTTGTAGTAAATTCGTTTTATAACAAGCTTTTTCCATCTAGGCTGTTAAAAAAAGTTTTTTTTTTCCTTTGCATGTGTCCTTTATGGCTCCATATTTCTTAAAATGTAACGTAAATGAAGTAGGTGAAACAGAAGCACCAAATGTAACAAATGTAGAAACCAGAATAAAAAACAAAATTATCCCTCGACACTCAAAGAAGGAATGATCAACTGCATACGGGCCCGACGCAAGCGCGTTCGTACTCCCTCCTGCAAGAGCTTCTCAGTTGTGAAAACGCTATCGGTGTAGTAAAAAAGGTAGGAGGGAACCATAAAACCTTGCATCGAATTTATGATTAGATTGGAGCGTTCCTCCTGTCCAATTTATTTATTCTTGTTTGTTTTTTGTTTTTTTTTTTTTTGCGCACAGCATCTCGGGCAGGGGTTTCCCCAAAAATTGAAATTAGGGGGCTGTCTAAATTTTTAGGGGGGGGGGGGCATTGAGAATAGAGGAGTCATTGCGAATTAAGGAGGTGCCTTCAGAAAAACAATGGGGGTCACTTTTAAAGTAGGCGCTACTCATTACAGGTACTCATAAACAAGCAAAAACTATAGCCAACCGGAAGCAACATTTTCCCCCGGAAGTTCGGCCATGTTTGTCTTTGTTTACCTCTAAACGCCCTGTATCATGAAAGTAGAAAGCCTCTGGAGGCGACATGACGCCACCAGAGGTGAACCCAGAGAAGACTTCCGGTTTGGAAGGACACGGTACCAGCGATGACCAATATCAAATAAAACCAAAAAACGGAATTGGACGAAAATAATTTAAAAAAAAAATGATTTTAGCCAACAGCTTTTTTGGTCATCTCTAGGAACGTTCCCACCGCCGGCGACCTCTCCTTCCGCCTTTACTTCGGATTCGCTCCTTTGGCTGGCTTGAGTCTGTACGTCGTCCCCTCTTCTTCCTACCTCCATGCCCTGTATGGACGTGAGCAATAGACAGTCAAGTTCGTTAGCTAACACGTAAGCCGATGGGGTTACGTTTCATTTTACAACCAACGGAATCCTAAGTAAGGGTGCCAAAACTAACGTTCATATCCCGACTACCTCGTGCAACAATAATAACAAACGAATCGCTAATTAAGTGCATCTGCATAAACAATGACGCAAAAAGTTACGCGGTAACGAATCAGCTGCTGCGAGACGCTGTGCAAATCCCCGACCGCAAAATCCGCAAAACAAAAAAATATACACAAGCAGAAACAACCCATACTAATTAATCTTCGTGAACGTAAGTTGGCTCTGAGTTCTACCACCAGCCGAACGTTGCAAAGTTGGAGCCAATTAATAGCGATAGGCGGGATCCAGTTCTCCGTTTCGCACTTCACACGAGGTACCTACTTGTATACAAAACAAACAAAAATAAACTGGTAAACTATTCGATAAGAAACGGCGGAGGCGTTCACGCGAGCATGCTTATAACTAACTTTTTCGGTCAGTCATTAAAGAAGGAAGAAAACGCTTTGATCTAAAACGACTCTCACCTCCCCAACTAAAGTTTCCTGCCCCGAGTGTTGGCCACTTTATTAGACGGTACTGGCTCGCGTCGGAGCCTACACACCCGCAACCACCAGACCATCTTTTCCGCATTGAGGAGAAAACGCGCTTCGGATTACACCAGGCCCCATGAACACGGACCCCAATAATTATAGAGCAGTCGGTCGAAGAGCCCCCGCCGCGAACGAGCGACGCTCTAATTAACGAGGTTTTAATTACCAAGACTCGAGCTTTCCGTGGGAAATTTGAGACGGCCCCGATGGTGCGAGTGTCCCTAGAAATTACCATAAATCCGTCGATGATGCCCGCCTCTCTTCCATCTTCCGGGTGGCAGCTTCCTCGAGGGACAGAGTTGCCACCCGACTCCTTCTTTGGACGGGGAGGGCAGATAGCGGAGGGGTTATCCGTTCGGAACGCCGTCTAGGAAGAAGGATGAGGCGGCATTTTTTTTTAATGCGCAGTCCGCTGACGATGGAGCTCCATGTTTGGGGTACGAAAATTGAAAGGAATTGAACGCAAGTTTTTAATTTTATACTTTTATTACCGCCAGAGGATCTTCGCGCGGAAAATCTTGGTGGGTGTATAGTGAGGGCAAGGCAAGCTGCTGCAGGTTTACCGTGATGTTCGATGAAGAAAGACTGGCGTAAGGAGACCGAAAACATTCACAATAGAATTACAAAAATATGTCGTTTGACCGATAATAACAGTCTATTTTTCTTTACACGTAATGGTTGAGCCAAGAAAAAAAGTCATGCTACCCGCCTTGACGACTGATGATCCATTTATTTTATAAACTAGGTGTCTTTGAGTAAGCTATAAAGTGCACATATGGACGATACATAACTTTATTTTTGCAGCACCGTTACTTATCTTCACAACAACAAATAAAGTTCAGAAGTAATTTCTTATAAGTATACCCTATGTGCATGTTAACCTCAGTCTGAGTTTTTTATCTCTATAAAGCTTTTGCTTTGACATATTTTAGCATATTCGAGTATAAAATGCCTTCCTTATTTCAAGCTGTAATTTTCATTGACCCCGCACTTTTTGTCAAAGACACATAAGACGTGATTCCCTAAAACCCCACTTCTGGCACCATTCAATTTACATAAATTACTTTTTGCGCAACCAAACACGCAACCCAAACTCTAGACAACTAAAGACAAATTTATGACAATTTCAGACGACAGACTCGGACATAAATCTCGGCAGTACCTGTCCCGAATCCCTTCCAAATCCCCCAGAAAACGAGTTTAACTCATATCTCCCATCTCAATTCAAGGTGCCTGAATAAGGCGGTCGAGTCGTTGAAAGATTTTTTTTCCTCATCTCCGCGCTCGCCCTGCGCCATCGAAGAGCTTTCTGCGTCCCCTTTAATCCAACGAGAGGAACATTACTCCTCGCGGAGAGCGAACTAAGGCCTCACCTCATTGGTCAATATGCAAATCCACAGAAGCCGAGATACGCAGATTTGCTCTCCGCCAATCGAAGCTACCGGTCTTCGACAATCGTACGGGAAATGGAAAACAAGCGGGGACGTGACCTATCCCCTGGTCGGGGGAGAAGCTGCTTTTTCCTCGTATTCGGTCATTTTTCACGCTGATTGAGTTTGTCAGCAGCGGTGGTCCATTTTTTTTTTCTCTTTATGGTCTTTTCGACGTTATTTATTTAAGCGGTGTTTAAAGCGGTCTATTGAATTCTCGCCCCCACTCCGCAGGAGCGAGGGGTCGGGATTTTGAGCCGGGCTCAGCCTGATGCCGGAGTGCCCCTGCCGACGGGCAAGCAAAAAAGCGAAACGCTTCCCCCCGGTCAGGCAGCTCCACCTCACGCTTTGAAGCGTCAGGTGAAGCACCCTTCAAGAGCGCAGGCACCATCAATGTATGGGACCTGTTTCCCGATTCCTGTTTTCTTCGTTCGTTTTTGGTTCCCGTTATTCAAATTGAGAAGAAATACGAATCGATCTTGTTTGTGTACACAGCGCGACACCGCTATCAGATAAAAGTAAAGTTATTGTGTCGTGTGTATGCCTGGGCTGTGAAAAGTTATTCAGCCCCATATGAACTCTGGCGCCTTGGCAGTAGTTGAGAAATTAAGCCAGCTCAGTACTACTAAAAGTCTGTTTTTTTACGTGCATTACGCAGTAATGATACGAAGAATCTTAGGCAACTCCCGTGGCCACCGCCATGTCTCTGCTCACGCGGACAAGCCCGTGCAGTTTCAAATTTGACAAATCTATGTTCACGCGCAAGCTGCACGTGCTTAAACTTGTGGGGCACCAGTCGCGGCACCATGCTTGCAGTTGTCTGCTCGCAGTGAGAAGTTTTTGGTATCGCCGCCTGGTGAAACGTTTTCACAAAACGGAGTGAGGATACTTCAACTTCCTCTGCTTGTAGAAGCACGTACAATGCTAAGCTTCTATACACTATAAATATTTAAACATAACCCCTTGGGTAGCACGTGCACTACCGAAATGAGGAAAACAGAAGCGCTCCTAGCGAGATTCTTACCGCGAATACGATCGCACGTCGGCACAATGCTCATTCAGGTTGAAACGGACTGAGATTGGGATTGAACCGAGGGTCCCTGGGTTGTTCACGGCGAGCTTTCGCTCCACGTGCTCCGTGGTATGGTTCGCCACCACAATGTTAAGGTAAATAACTACGAATCTAAAGGCCCAACTCCATGGGACGAATATGCTGCGAAAAATCGACGAATTATACCCGGCGGCTTTTTGCTCTGCGCGTGGAATCAGCACAGTGGCTGCTACGTCCCGCGCAAAGCGAGCGTGCCGTCGGGTGACGTTCGTCAGTTATTTGTCGCATAATTCGCTCCATGTAGTTCAACCTTTAGTCATAAACCAGGCGAGGTCAGCCAACGAAGAGGGTTCGAAAGTTTATAGCAAAGCCCCCTATTTTGGAAAGCGACGAAACAAAATATAAATAGCAAGTATCAAGTTCGCAATACTAAGATATCAAACACGATTGACAATAATAAAAATAAGTAAACATATATGAATGTAACTTCAAGTGTGTTTTCTACGCAAGGAGTGAACTCTAATAAATGCACAAGCATCACTACAAATACGCGCTTCTAATATAATACAGAACTACAACTTCAGATAATCAAATAAATCCACACTTACTTGTTTATATATACTTTTCATAAAATGTCAATTTTCTTGAGACGAAGAGAGCATTTGATGCGATGGCGCATAAAATCGCCTTGCTTCTAAATTCTTAATTACAACAACCGCATTTCTTTGACCCAGTTGTTTCATGTTCACACAGTTTACTTTGTAATCCTCCCAAATTGAAACTCAGCTCAAAGCAAACATATTAAAATACTCCATAACAGAAAGCAGCGCACACTCTAGCAGCCGTTTGGAGATCGGAATATTTGATATCTTAACTCTTTTCATGAATACTTTTATCTAGAATACTACAGAGCTGTTTTTACGGCTGAAAAGCATGCCGTAAAAACTATTTCTAGACCAGAAGGCTGATACCACACAGTCTTTCACAAATGTAATTACGTAGCACATAATAAGTTCCCGATTTCATTCATTCATTCGTTCGTTCACTTATTTGTTTATTTTCTGTGCTATGCTTATGAACAGATGATGCCTCTGTAATGATGCGCACCCACGAAGAATGCAAATAGGCGTCGGAAACAACCTATCTGCTAAAACAAATTAAGACAAAAGCGTCAATATTCGCTGCACCGGTCGTGCTATAAAAGTATTGTATAGAATTTGACCAACTTAATGAGAAGGAGATCCTCTATATGCTTCATGAAGTCCATCGCAAAAGACTACATTAATCCTACAAAACCCTCAATAGTTATATTCATTCACAAGAATCACAATGGTAATGTATGGTGCTAGAATAAGCTATGCATCACTGCCACACACGATTTACAACTTGATTTTTCTAATTCTAAAGCAGTAATAAAAAAAAAGGTTTATTTAGCCGGGCTTTTTTAATGTTTCGAGTTTTGCGGAATAATGCATTAACATTCAACATTCTTGTGCAATTCTGGCTTTTAATATTCTTGACAATAGAATTTGTGAACACCAGATTTGAATTTAAACATTCCACAAGGAGGAGAGTAGTTCCACCTTCTCAAATGCAGATCGCAAAGACTCCAAAATCTCTTTTTCCCGCCTTTAGGAACAATGCAAAATTATCCTTTCTACGGTATGACTCGACCCTTAGAGTACCCATAAGTTTTCTTTACATGTCTATTTTCTATATAAAAGGTACAATTTTGACTTGGACGGGGGGGGGGGGGGGGGGGGGGCTGGAAAAAAAGCTCTAAGCGGTACATCAGCACTTGCATGGATAAACATATTACAGGCGCACAGACACACAAACACAGACATACTATATCATTTCAGGTACGCAAGCTAAATACAGATGCCATAGTGTGAATTCAAATGTGAAAAATAAAACCGATGTGAAAAATGAGTGTAATACAAAATCTGGAAAATATGCACTTAAAATATACATCCACTTGCTTTGAAGTTATTATTTGCTACATTTATTTCCTTTTTCCTTCCCGAAATGGCGATTCGCAAACAAACAGTCTCCACAAAAAAAAAAAGAAGAGAAGAACAAAACAAAATGGACGAGGGAGCACATTCAGTTTCTAAAGCCATCCCACGCTTCCAGCGAGACTGAGAGGCCGTGTCAATACTAATTTGATAACAGAGCCTGGCTATCGACACAACCAAAAAACCGCCCGCGGTACAAAAAGGAAGGAAAAAGGGAAAGCAAAAAAAGGTAGAGAGGGGAAACGGAAAGGAGAACGCCAGTCAACACGATACGATTGGTCGGCGAAGGACTGATCCCGCGCATGCGCTCTACGCACAGACGCGCGATCACGGCGTTCGCAAACAATTGCGGGCGCGGAGGAAAGGGGGAATGGGCTTTTTCTTTTGTTTATTGTTTTCTTTCTCTCGCCGTTCTTTCCGCGCGCGAAACTTATGGCGCGCTTCAAAAGGCACGTGGTGTTGATCGGGTGCGGTCGCGAGTAGATGCGCCGAAGAGTCATGGTGCGTGCTCTGCTGTCACGTGACGCTTCGACCGCGTGGTCCTGCTGCTGCCGCGACGTCGAAGCAACCCTGGAGCCCGCGCTCATCGTCGAGGATAGCGTCGGGCTGCACCCTCCGCATGCCGGTGAGCATTCTCTTCCATTCTACAGTACGTCGGATAGTACGGGGAGCTCCCGAGAACCGCGTTTCATGATCCGAGTAAAGAAACAATGCTTCGCGGGAAGTTCAAAATCCGTGAGAATGCGACGCTAGCAGGTGGGATAGAACGCGAAAGTTTGCGAACATGAGATTATACCCAAATCAAAAAATATTTTTCTTCTCTGTAACTTGATGTTTACCTAAGCCTAATATGGTGAAAACAAGAACTGATGGTGTGGACGTTTGGGGGATGTTTATCGGGGGAAAATAGTTGCCAAAACAAAAAACATTGTTTTTTTTTTTTTTAATAAAAGATATGCTACAGGCGCCTGCAATGTCATTTCTCGTTTTGACGATATTAGGCTTAGGTGGACGTCGGCTGACAGACGCATTCTGTTTATACCGATTACCTCTTTTTTCCAGGAAACGTCATGTTCTCAAACTGTCGCGGTCCACCCCAAACCGCTACCCTCACAGACTCACGCAGTTTGAGCTTTCTGCGATGCTTTATTCATTTACCCGGACCGAAGAAAAGAGAACGCGGTTCTCTTTTGTCGGGAACTCCCTGCACATCGCCTTCCGACACCATGAAACGAGGGGGCTTCCCTAAGTCGCGACTCCTATAGAGCTCTAGTCACACCGCTCATAAATGGAACAAGAGAAGCGGAGTTTTTCCGCAGACATTTTTGACGGAAATATTCGAGGACACGCGTCAATCATGCCCGAGGATGTTTGTTTCGTACATATGCATTCTGCCAAAATCTCTGCGTACAGTTTTTGCACGACCGAAAATGTTTGAATGTCTGCGTAGTATTTGTTGCACCAAACAAGCCTCAGACTGTTTCTTATATGGTCCATTAGTACTGGACCGCAGCTTAACAGGCTGGTTCAGCTATTTGCGTTTTTGAGTGGGATGACTTAAGGCCTGTTCACACATACAGCGGAGCGCTAAGTTAGCGCTACGTGAGCGCTCATGTGGCGCTTCCTAGCGCGTGACTTCGTTCTAATATAACGCGCGATTAGCGCTTTAGTAGTGCCTTGTTAGCGCTCCAGTAGCGCCATGTTAGCGCTTCTTGTACCGCGGTGCTGCGGATTAGCGCGTGCACTGCGGCATATGTGTGTGAACGGCTTAACGCCCAGAAGAACCTCCTGGGTGCGCAAAATCTTTCGGCACCGAGATACCGACGGGTACCCGGCGAACCTTGTTCCTAGGCTGAGGGACCGAGACACAGAACTCTTTCGAAGGCGATTATTTTTAACTGCGTGTCTTTGAAACCAGGATCACGCATATCGAATAGAAAGCGATGAGGTCGTACCCAATCAATTAGTCGCTCAGAGTCCACGACTCTGGATCGCCTGCCCGACCCTTTGCTTGGAGAGCGGCTCTTTTACTTCCTCTTCTTTCAATGCCAAAGGAAAAATAATAACAAAGGAATCGCCGTGCACGCGCTGTTCCGCAACAGCAAGCACGGCACAGGGAGCTTGAGAGCGCTAACAAAGCGCTTCTGAAGCGCTAACAGAGCGCTACTGAAGCGCTGACCGAGCGCTACATCACGCGCTAGGAAGCGCCACATGAGCGCTCCTTGGAGCGCTCACGTAGTGCTAACTTAGCGCTCCGCTGTATGTGTGAACCGGCCTTTATCCAGCCGCTTACAACAGACAGATGGATGGATGAATGCGGCTGAGCCCTTTGAAATCGGGTGGCCGCTTGCGCCACTTACCCGACGCTAGTAATTTAAGTTAACTAATCTTCGATTCAATTCGAAATCGATTAGAAAAGCAAATGGCGCCATCAATCGGGTACTCCTGTCCCTCTTCCGTTCCGTGTATATTTCGAAACTTTTTTTAGCTTCGCTTCTTCAACGTGGGCTCGAAATATATCTGACAATGGTATAAGCGACCCTCGCTCGTAGAGAGCGGGCAGACTTGCGTCTCGCGAACGGTGCACCACCTTCGGACTAGTTGAGAACCGGAAGGGGACAGGGGCATCCCAATAGATGGCGCCACTGTGTTATCTCGTCGTTAGTGGTCTTAGGTGATCGCAGCCCAGTCTGTTTCGCTGAATTACCGCTCATTCACACTGAAAGCGGATCCGCGTTCGCAAAGCGGTTGCGAACGCGTTTGTATAAAGATCCAGTACAATTGCTCGCGCACTTGATGTCATCGAGTGCGCGTGCAATTGTACTGGTTGCGAACGCGGATCCGCTTCCAGTGTGAATGAGCAGTTAGGGGGGTGAGGACGAGATGAGGCCGCGACAAACTCTGAGCGCTGACATCGGGGGTCCCGAGAGATAGAACGAGAGAGAAAGCGAAAGAAAAGCAAGCGGAGCAAGCAAGCAGACGAAAGTTTACGCGTGTTCGTTTTGCCACACCGAGTTGAAGTTGTTCAAGTGCTAGTGATCGTCATTTGTTCTGTATAATGCGCGATGCCGGAATGTTCTTGTAAGCTACTTTGGAAAAAAAAAAACGAGATACTGACCTTTGTTGTGATGTTTTGCTGCGTCTTTGCGTATATTAAGGCGTCGCCAGTGACACGGATCCGTCAGAACCACCCACTGCGACCGTGTCCGCGTCTTTGCCCCGCCGTTTCAAAGCGGACGGAATGCATGCAAGAGCGTGAGACATTTCCCTCTAGATTATTATATTAACTCTATGCACTGACACTCGAATGAGTCTGAGCCAGCGTTGAGGCAGCAGTCTTCATAATGTCAACGCTGGACGCAGACGCACTTTTCGTGCAGAGACTTATGTTGGGAGCTGCTGTCGAGAGGTGGCACGTCGGGTCAGTAAGAGATAAAGGCATCACTGCCGGTTTGCACAATCGAGTTTCCTTTTATTACATGACACGAAAATTATCTTTAATTTAATTGACTGCCCGCCGTCATGGCGGAGTTTAATTGGAAATGCTTACGACACATCTCGGCCAACTGTGGAACTTCATCAAAGTAAGATCGAGCGCTCAGATTCAAATTGAACACGAGTGCTGAGTCAGCGTTCTGGCTGGGCCTAGTGTCCAGAGAATTCTCGCCATGAATAGAGTCTTTTGGTCGAACTTATCTATCGAATCTTATCAAAATTGGTGAAAATCATTGCGAATCTTCGTTTAACATAGCTTTAACTTCCGGATTTTAACCCAACAGCTCGCGCCGCATTCAGGCTGAACCTTTCCCTTTGTGAACTTGTAGTGGGTTTCGCTGCAAACAAAGGCTCCCGATTCACCTGTCCCGCAATGTGTTATTATTGCGGCAACACCTATCGGTTGACAACCTGTTAGTGGAGCCTGGCGACTAGGTCCATTTGAATGTTTTCCGACGGTCGAACTTATCTGTCACATTGCACCGCGACGTGAACGTTCCAAGCTTGGGTATTTAACCTGCTTCCCGAAGTAATGATGACATGAACGTACGCTAGTGCAGTGCCCGCCCATATTGAAGTCTCTCATTGGAAAGAGTTAATTGCAGGATTCCTGGATTATGTAGGCACGAGCTTTAGCTTCGTATTGCCTGCACAACGGGGCACTGACATCCCAGTTAGGTGTAAAGGATTAGAGGATTCTCCTTTCTTCTTTATATTCCCATTTAAAATAAAAACAAAAATACAGTTCTATTGAAAAGCATGCTGTAGTGTGAAGAATGCTTGAGCGAACAAACATGATAATCAGGAATAGCGAAAAACCTAATTGCTTCTTTAATGCTATTCTAGTGAAATTTTATAACTGGCTTAATACTTTCTTCGTGACCAGAATATGTATAACATTTTTCCATAATGACTCTTATAATGCCCATCGGGCGGTTGCTTTATGAGTGTGTTCGTGTTTATGCACATAAATTAAACCCAAAGCACGTATTTCCCAGATAGTGGTCATGGGACCTCGGCCTTAATGTTGCGGAGATCTTTAGCATCGCAAGTAATGCTCTATAGGTTATACTGGACTCTGTTCTCTTACTATCAATATTATCTCAGAACCGCCGTCTTTCCTATGACTCACCGAACAAACGGATTTCATTACGATCTGCGATCCAGGCTGTGAGACACCGTGCTGAACAGTTATACAATTCGCGAAGATGAGTGCATGTGCCCTCTCTTTTCAGGGAAATCGCGCGGCTATCAAGCAGGCAGCAGTCGTTCCCCATCCTTAATGCGGTACCTCGGCAAGCAAAAAACCGTTAGCACTCGGAGATATCTACGCCCGTGGTTGCGTCACCCCTCTTGCCCAAAAGCTGCTATCTTGGATGTGGACACCATTACGCCTTGCGCTCGCTCAGAGCATCGCTGATTCACGCCACTCGATGCTTTAAATAACTAAGTCATCGTATCAACATCAAGACGCGCGGAGGCGAGACAATCTTAATTGCATCTCCGATGTTGCGCGTTTCCGCGTGGGCCCGGCATCCTCCGTGGTGCGTGCGGTCCAGGACGCAAAACAAAAACATCTACGCAGAAAGATGACATCCTCGCGGCGCTTGATGCTAATTAAGCGGTAAAATATTTAAATTACCCGTACCCCCACGTTACTTACATGCATAAACAAGAAATGCGTAGCGTGTTTATAGCGCTTCGAGACTGCGACATGCGTAGTTCGGAAGTCGGAACGCGAGTTCCTCAATTATTAGTGGAAAAAGGCGGCGGTGCTGGTTTTGTCGGCGTCTTTTGCGGTGTCGCATCTGCTAGTCAGAAGTGTACTTTAATTGGCAACACCCGCATGTTTAAAGGTGTCTGCTTCTAATTCTTTTTTTTCCTGTTTAATTAAGCTCGCGAACAAATCTCACAGACGACTTGTTTCATTAAAAGGAAACTCCACTTTTTCATTTTTACTTTTGGTTTTAAGGCACTTTTTAGTTGAACCTTATACCTCTGAACTATCCTGCGACCCTTTTTGTTAAGCATTTGATATTCTATATATTTGCGTGCAAGATACAAGTTTGGATGTCGGAATCACGAATTCGAAGTCATAACACTTGGTGTGAGAACAAAGGCATCACAGCAATACCGCGTCAAACATTTTCTTAACCATGTTTTTTGTAAAAAAAAAAAAAAAACAATCAATTTATGAAGGTCGCTTTACCCTTTGCGAAAAATAATGCGTTTGAAATATGTCTAAACGTATTTTCATGTACTCTAAAGGCATTTTTATAATTTTTGATATAGTACACTAAAAATGCATTCTTCAGTTTATCACCTATTATTCAAATGTATTTCTGAAAATACACAAAATATGTGTTATAAAATTATTGCATTACGTACACCATTTAAATGCATAACTACTTCGATTGTTTAATCGAAATGCATTTCAAATTTATTTTTGTTAACATGAATTAGACTCGCTCAGTATTAAAATATATTGTTTCTCATGAACCTAAAAAAACAAATAATAAACGAGCAATAAACGATAAACCGAATAATCGACTGGTAAACGACGTTAGAGTGGTAATGGGGAACGGCAATTTCTGCAGATAGTCAAATGGTAGGAAAACAAAATGAGTACGTAATACGTAATCGGTATAGGACCAATATCGTTGTTTTACTCGTCGTAGTAAGGAAACGTGCAAATTCATTAATTTCGAGAAAAAAAAAGTCAATCGCCACTGTATCTACAGTTGATGTTCGATAATAATATAAAAAGAAAATCGGGTACACGGCTTCAGCAAATTTAATTATTCATTAACGCTGTCCAGTATCCCATTCAATTGATACAGTTTTAGGCCTACATCTTACGAGAATCTGATATGAAAGTAGATTTTATCTGTGAAGAGACTCACCAAGAACTTCTCTTCGGGAAGCCACGCCCTAATTTCTTTCCGTGTCTTCGAAACCGGAGGTAGTTTTGTTTGTTATGGTATCAATGTGAAATTTTTACGCAAGTGTGGAAGTAATAGAAGCGCCGAGATACGTGTGAACTTGTACGGATTTCGTATCGCTTCGTAACATCATCCACGGTTCGCGTTAATGGGGGATGAGATTAATGTTACTTCCCAGCCCCTTGGAATAAATTGCTGCCATGTTGTATGAAATCAGAAATGTCTACATCGTGGACAGTCGTTTGGTGCTGGGTGTTATACAATGTTAGAGACAGACGTTGAAAGAATAAAAAAAATGCCGTGCAAAGTTAGGTATCGGGGGCGTCTTTTGTGTTTGGCGCATTTATTGCGCCTGCAACGCCTCTTCGAACGCAGTGGTTCGGTTAGCGTCCTATCCCTCCCATACTTCCAAAGTTATCCCGAAGTGCCAACAGGTGACGTCACAGTAGCCGGAGTGTCTTGGCGATTGTGGCGACCCTAGCGGTTGGTGCTAGTAGTCGTGAGGAAACGTACGAGCAAACGCGAGTGTCGCTGTCATCGCGGAGTCCCTAACTCTTGACTGCCGAAGCTTCCGCGGACTGTCAAGCTAACGATCGACCTGCAACGAAACAGGCGTCAGCCACGTCTACCACCGCTGCCGTGACATCACCAGGATCGCGGCCGGCTACAGCAGAGCCTTGCTACAGCGTGCCATTCCTATGACGTCATCAGGTGGAAATTGAGGGACTAGTTTCTTTTTGGCGCGCGTTAAACACACCAGACATCATAGTGCACGCGTCCACCTACCGGCTTTCTCGAGCTTCCGCTTCACTCTATACAGAGCCCTCTGGGAGACCCGGTGGTCCCCTGCCCGACGTTGTTTCCTGCTGCCGGGACCACGGAGTCCCGAACCACCGAGGACGCCCGAATGCCCGATGTCCCGTGACGTCGTCTCGCGACGGAGCCAAGATGGTCGGCAGGAGACTGCGTTACCTCTCAGACTCCATGGCCGGCAGGACGGTGAGTGGAGATTTTCGTATTTCCCTGCGTCTAGGAAGACTACGGAGCCACCGGTTTCGGAAGAATTGGTATTAAAAGCGCGCAGATGGACCGTTAGTACCAATTAAATCAGTAGCAATGTGTCTGCTATTAAATTAACTAAATTAGTAATAGCCACAATGCACCCTAATCAAAGGTACCACATATTCGACACTACAGTCCGTACACTACACATGTTGAAAAGTTGAGATTTTACACGGTGCGACCTATCTACAGGTGAGGATTGTACAAACATTTGTTTTTAATTTTTTAATAGTATTTATTATGACGAGACGTGATGAACGCTGTGAATGAGCAAGTATGTTATGGCGATTTACGTATGATACAAGCTCTTACTGTGTGGTAATAAAGCAGACATTTGCCAAGGTGTGGACGTGTATAAGTATTTTGTATGCATGGAAGGCGCCGATTATGCACGGGATGCAGACTATGTGCCAAGAGCGGGCTCTCTAAGGAAAAACCTTTTTTTTTCCTCGATCAAATTTTTTTTTTTTTTTGCCAAATGTACGCCGGGGGCGGATTATATACGGAGAGCAAGTCTTCTGCTTGTTGCGCAGGAGTGGCGGTGACATGAGAACAACGCCGGGCTCTGATTGGCTTTGATTAAAAAGATAGAGGGTAGACCTCAATGCCAGATGCCTCGAAGTCTACGCACTATTTGTTTTTTGTTAATAAGCCGATAAGAGCTTGTCGTTCTGACATCATCGTAGCCCCTGTGCAAGAAGCAGACGAACTTGCGCTACGCATATCCGAAAAATATGGCGAAAATCTTGATGCATGATTTATGACCACACGTAAGGCTAGAGCGCCTACTAGAAAGGCGAGCTCTTACACGTTCCCTCAGTAGAAAACAATGCGAAAGCAGTACATTTTTTTCCTACTTTATAAAAACCAATAGCTATAGTTGTGGCCCGTACACACTGGGAGCGGATCTTCAACCGCGAAGCGGATCATCAACCGCGAGGCGGATCCGCGCGTTTTCATCCGCTAAGCGCCTAAAATCACGCGGTTTGGGTGATTTTTTTTTCTCTATCCTCTTCGGTATTGATTTTTACCGACCGTTTTCGCGAACCACCGAGCGGAAGTCCTATTGCAACTCGATGCTCACGTCCTGTCACGTATACGTCCCAAGGAAAGTGGAACCCGTCGCTGGTGAGGCGTCTTAAATTCTATTTCACTTTCAGTCCGACCGCAGCCAGCTTCAAGCTCCGTTGGAGCCAATCAATCGTTGCCAAATCTGCATCGTCACGGCGCTTGTTCTATCTTTTTTTTATATATATTGCCGGCTCAACCAATAACGTAGAGAGAAAAGCGCTAGATGGCGGCGCATTCACTGATAGTAATTGGTTTCGTCTGTGATAGAAAACGCACAAAGGCGATCAGCACCCTGACGATGCACTTTTGATCTGCTTGATGGGGTTTATCGGGTCGTATAGCATATACGCTGCGGTTGCACTTAGAATGAAACGGAGTATACATCAACACAGTGTTACAAGCAAGCCCGCTTTGCGCACGATAAGTGTGGGCACTGCGCGCGCGCACAAACCAAATTCCGGACGAGTGAAGCGTTTGCGCATGCGCAGTACCGACAGCAGCGCCACCGCGGTGGCGTGACGTCAGTGCGTTGAGTTGCTCTGTAGAATAAAACTATAGGTGCTGAAGTCTTAGCATTGCTGCAGACAAATCGGCGAAGAAACATGCACGCCCGGAACTTGAAGCCTCCGCGGTAAGATCTTAATCGTAACTTTTGATTGGCTTTGCTCGGGTGGTTTGCTTCAGATAGGCTAGCTTATACCTATGCTTCCGTGTTTTCGGCGATAAACACCAAAACTTAACCGCTGAGGCTGTTTAAAATTTTTTTTTTTTAATTGGTGAATATTAAGAGACCTTGATTTTGAACCGTCCACGAAGAAGAAAGCAAAGAAAGCGTCAACTTCACGAAAAGCAATCTTCCGCCCTACTTTTTTTTTTCTGACCCGGAACACAGCCGCACTGAACTGTCCTTGGGGTTGTGCCTCTATACCGAAACTGCATTCCTTGCCCCGTTCTTTTTAAAAAAAATATTTACTAGCATTGCTGGAGAAAATATTATAACGATATTCAATTGGAATGTTTTTCACTTTACACGAGCTTACTGGCACTAGTGGGACTCAAGGATACTCGCATGCAATGCACTGGCCAAGAAACTCCTTTGTTGCGGTGTAATTTCAAGGACAAAAGCGATCATTTTCATTCAATCTCTCCCTTGCAAAATTCGATGACGTAACGCGGGGATCGCAGTACACCCGTATGATGATATTTGAATGCGGTTCATAGATTGGACCGAGCATTGCGTGGGCACTCGATTTAGGCTCGTGATAATTGATAGCTCGAGAAGCATTCGAGTAGTGGCCCGTGTCCAATCGCTGCAACGACGACAATAGCCGAGCCATAACAATGTCTGGAACTCAGCGCGTGTCCTGTGCTTTGCCAACCCCAGCGCGTGGCTATGATCAACATTGGCGGCATATAATTGGCTCCAGATCACGTGGCCGCTTGTTCTGGTTGCGAGTTGAGGGCGTGAACGCTGCTCGTTGTTTTTTAATTTTTTTCTGGGACTTCTAATGCGTCGGGTGAAAAACTAAGGCGTGTTTCATAGGTCATTAACGTCAGGGATCCGTTCTAAGCGGTATTTGCGCAAAGTAAAAAAATTGTTGCATAGCCCCTTTAAAGGGAAGCTGCGGAGCTTCTCGAAAAAAATGAGTTAGAAGTGAATTCTAGTGTATTTTTACTCCGTAAACCCGAATACTCAAACCATTTGCTGCGCAAGTATTGTTAAACGCGAGAAAACGCGAAAGAAAGTCGCTGTACGTGACGTCATCGACGGATCTCTTGGCTGCCCAAGGCTAGGGAGGCGGGGCTTCAGCCCTATTTTGAAATTGCTCTTATGGCTCTCCGGCGCGTCGCATTAAAATAAAATTGTGATATCTGTTATTCTAACGGCAAAATGAATGCAATTCAAGTGTTTTTTCTCGAATGCAGAAGTGCCCCATCTTCCCTTTAATCGTAACTTTTGATTGGCTTTGCTCGGGTGGTTTGCTTCAGATAGGCTAGCTTATACCTATGCTTCCGTGTTTTCGGCGAAAAACACCAAAACTTAACCGCTGAGGCTGTTTAAAAATTTTTTTTTAATTGGTGAATATTAAGAGACCTTGATTTTGAGCCGTCCACGAAGAAGAAAGCAAAGAAAGCGTCAACTTCACGAAAAGCAATCTCCCGCCCTACTTTTTTTTTTCTGACCCGGAACACAGCCGCACTGAACTGTCCTTGGGGTTGTGCCTCTATACCGAAACTGCATTCCTTGCCCCGTTCTTTTTTAATAAAATATTTACTAGCATTGCTGGAGAAAATATTATAATTTACCACTTAAGAATTATAATATTTTCTCCGGTAATTATACAGTCCCTTTAACAACACAAACTCTATAAACACCGACTTATTTCCGGCGTTCAAACGAGACACCGAAAAATAGCGATTCAAGGGTAAAAATTAGCACCAATAAATGACCCCGAATTCGAAGAAAACAGTTACCACACTACAGATGTTTTTTTGTTTCATTTCTTTCTCAGTCACGTGGGTTTCGTATATGGTATGCGGGGCGAAAAATAATAGAATTTTTCAAACATGAGTAGGCGAGAAAATAAAGGTGAGGGAGGCAAAAACAAGGATGCCTATCAATCACGCATTTTTTAGTGCACAACTTCTAGCGGTGTGGACAAATCAAAACGATGTTTTATCGCATACCAGAAGTGACAACATTAAAGATGGCTGCGCCCTTGTGGAAAGGGTATATAGGCGCTTTGCACACGCGCCATAATTAGAGCCGCCATTGCTGACCATATCTTGTCTTGCCCAGATGCCGAGCCATTCAAGCGCGCGTTAACGAGCCTCTGCAAAGGTCAATGCCGGGGAGAGGGACACAGTACAATCTAGAATGGCAATAACCTGCCCTGCCGTGGTCGGGGTAAAGTCGATTAACCGTAATAAGAGGAAACAAAAACTGAAGGTCGGTTATAGCGGCGCCCATGCGCTGTTGAAGCCTCTGTACTCTCGGACAGCTATTTCAGAAGTAGGGAAGAGTGCGCGTGCACAGCCTTGATGGGCACCAAAGACGCGTACGTGAGCCTAAAGATTTTACCTGCATAGCTGCACAAAGTTGCCCAAGAGTATTAGCAGCGAGATGTTACCTTTCGTGACGTCATTACCTAGTGAACAACAAGTTCGATGGTGTTTGTAATGGGCATGGTGGAAGCCTGAAATCATAGCGCTCTCAAAGCAACACTGCCAACACCGTCAAAGTTGAAGTTCTTACATTCCTCTTATTTGCATCGATGAGAAATCCTTTGCTGACGTCATAGTCAGCATTCGGCCAATTGTGGTTGGCCGACCACAGCGACGCTTTTGATCGTTCACGTCGCCAATAGTGCAGTAGCTGCGGTTGAGCGTAGGGTGCCTTCATGTGCGCTTTGCTTAGAGTGGAGACATATGGCCATTTTGTCCCACGCGTTTATTTTTCCCTTTTGTTCAGAAGCGCATGACAGGGCGTGTCCCTGCACTCGTTCGTGGCCCTGACTGTGCTATGGCGACATTTTATTTTCGACGATTTCTTTGTATTTTACCCGTGAGTGCGTGCTGTCGGCATCTGGTACTGCAAAGGGTGGCATCACCCTAAACAGAAGGACATTGAGGAACCCTAGTTGAGCGTAACCGCACTTAAAGGGGCAAGGAGACGCTTTTTTAGCTTCTTCGTCCTTAGCTTTGATTCTCAAACTCAAACGCCAATTGAGAAATCACGTGACCGTGACGTGCTCGTGGTGCACATGCTTCCACCGTGCTTTTTAAGCACATCATAGAACTTGACATTCGCAAGTGATGACAAGTGCCGTCGCGGCACTCATTGGCCACGAACGGGAATCCAAATGTTCGTCGACGGAATGATTGATGACGAGCGCATACGTCCGAGTGACCCGATTCTCGTGTCCAATGAGTGAGCTGGGGGCCGACTGATGTATTTTGGGGTTTTGGGTACTGCGGATGTGTCACAGTAAAAAGGCGGAGATCTTTCGAAGAAGAAGAGGTACGAAATAGTGTCCTATATTTTCGTAGCGAAAGTCAGGCTATTGACTTTCTTTTACCTTTCTTTTGGCCGTCTAAGCTACAGGCGATTAGTAAAATTCTAATCTAAAATAATTTATCCCAGCCAAAAATTGAATTCATGGCCTCTTTTAGTGTACCTGGGCAATTCTGTTATTACTTGCTATACGAGTTGCCATGGAACCCGGTTACCTGCGACGTGACGCGTCATTCCAGAAAGAACTGAATCCAAAAAACGGGAAAGTGTCGCTTTTGTGTTAAACACGACGACAAAGAACTAATAACAAGGTGAGATGCGCCCCGTATTTGCTTTCGTGCTTTGGTGACACTATGCTAAAGGAACTACCTACATTCTACATGATTACAATATTCGAAGCAGAGTAAAAGAAAAGGAAATTACTTTTTTAATGACAATCTTGAAATGCAGAAATCCACCAGTTTCCGCGGATGTGGCGTCACCTGGCGGCAGAAATGTAAACTAGTAAAAATCTGGTATCGAGGATACTGGGTATGATAGGAACGCCATTAGACTTGACTTCTTCACGTTGCTGGGTTCTCCTTGTCATCGGCGTTTCAGTCTAGAGTTTGCGGCTCCACTACTTTTCGGTAACCGGTGACGATGGCCAAGGACGAGAACATCCCGTTCTCGTTTCAAGCCGACGGCTGGGTTGAAAACCCTCCGCAGTGCGCCAACTTGTCGCAAGACAACCCGTGACGAAATGATCATGACGAGCCCCGCATAGCCGGGACTGCTTGCTTGGCTCCCACGACGTTGAGGTGTCTGTCGGGTGAGCTCCTTTTACAGCGCGTACCCACGCTGCTCGCCGTTCAGGTCCGTATTTCGCCGTGGGGAATCTGAAAAACCTCTTCCCATCCCCCGGCCGGTGCGAGTTCCGGCAGCCAACTGCCACGCAGTGTGTTGGCATCGCCTTCACTTACGCAAAATGGCGGTGAAGCGTGAAGCTTTCACAAGCTTTCCTACCAAGTCATACACTTGGATTTGGATCCGGCTAATTGACACTTCAGTCGTACCCAAATCCAAACTCTCGAACCGGGAACCCGGAAAGTGGTGGATTTGAGGAGAAAACGCTATATGAGTCTGATATTCCGCTTGAGCAAAAATATTCCCAACGCGGCAACCGTTCCGTTTAGCCAAAGTCTCGAAATATTTTTCTTGTCTCGGAAAAATCTCCAATTAATCAAAACTTCATGAAACAAAAAAATAAATTATTATCGAAATTTATGCTCAATCTCGTCTCCGAGCATTGAGCCCCTTTTCCCTCAAACCTCTTACCGTTTGAAAATGGAAAAAGAAAGGTTAATTTCAAGGGGCACATATTTTGGATTGATATGAATGCCAAACTGCAAAACGCGACGAGCTGGAGGGAAACATCAGACATGTTTCTGCGCTTGTCTTTTCACCGTTAAACCAATCATAAACAAAAAAAATGTACTAGTACCTTGCGCTTTTGACGCCGTTTGCTAGGTCCCATTAATTTGTAGCGTCGGCTACGTCTGGACTTAAGCAGAAACCAAGTATAGCATAGCGAAGTCCTTTACCAGTCCGGTGATTAGCACAGCGAACGTCTCGAGTGCGTTCCTTGGATCCAAAGTGCGTGCTCCTTGAACGACAGACATTGTCGCAATGTTCTCTCACTCCACTCACATACGGATTTTATTGAGTTTTTGAGGCAACAGTATTCACCTTCGTAACAAACGCCAGTGTATAAAAAAAAAAAAAGAAACGCTATAGATGTCCTAAAAAAACGATTGCAGCCCTCAGGATAGCTTTCTTCTTTTTTTTTTTCACTGGTACTTTTTATTGAATTTTTCAGACCCAATAAAGTAACACTGGTATCTACCACCGCTGTAACATCCGAACACTCAATGAGTGGGAAGGAGCGTAAAACGTACATCGTAAGTGTGAGGGGCTATTAGCATAAACTTGGAATGGAGCCATTTCCAAAGCCAATTAAGTAACACTGACGGTCGCCATTTTTCGGACACGAAGCATGTCACTGGACCCGAGTTGTCGCCGAACGCTGACGCGGCGCTCATTTCCAATACGAGCTGGGCCGAGTTCACGCCGATCGCTGGCACAACCCTCGAGTCCAATACAGGCTCAGGGTACGTACTCAAGCAATAACGTACTCGGATGATTGATGCCGCAACCACTAGATGGCGCCCCCTTAAAAAAGAACTCGGATGATTGGCGCAGAGGCCACTAGATGGCGCCTATTTAAAAAAAAAGGAAGAAAAAAAAAACATGAAAAATAGTTTATTGCTGCCGATCGAAATCAGCTAATTCCGATCATCGTACGTCAGGTTTCATAGTTCGTCGCCACCGCCGAACACAAAGCGGCGACGCGGGGGCGCGAGTCTATAACGACCGACACCATCACCGGACGCCTCGCGCATCATCACGCGGGACATCGCAGACACGGACACAGCTCGTCTCACCCGCGCGACGGAAGATCTGATTGCGGCTGCGCAGGCGCGAATCCTCACACGCTCAGCACACCTGGTGCCGAGCGGACGATGAAATCGAAATGACAATTAACGCCAGCTGTGGGGATTTCACGCGCCGCGGTCGCAGTTTCGAGGGTTGACATGCATCTTTCTTCCGTGGCCATTGTCCGGAGCTGTCCGATCTTTCTGTCGCGCTGTGTTTTTTTTTTTTTTTTTGGGGGGGGGGGGGGGGGGGGGGGAAGCGTGCGAGAGGCGCCAAATCTCCCGGCCTCGCCTGACCGATTCATTTTCCTCACGGTCCCCAACACAATGCCCTTCTTTTTCTTCCATGGAAGAAGAACATGAAATGTTCGTGGAAAGCGAACAAACGCGTTGCCGGTGGTGCGCGCCCTGAGCATTCGACCGGCAGTTTAAATCTCGTTAAATGGGGGGAACAATACGAGACCATAAAGAAAGCGTACAACGCAGCGCACAGGCGATCATTGTCCACTCAATGAACGCCTCTGCTAACCGCTCCCTTAGCACGCACTGCGATCGTTCTCCGCATTGATGTTCACGAACTATTGATTTCTGTTTTTTTTTTTTTTTTTTCTCACCTGCATGCACGAACAACATCCAATCAGTGTCGCAGTGAGCCCGTGGGCCCCTTGGGTGTTCATAAGCTAATACGCTGGAAGTTTGTCTTTCAAGTTGTACTGTTGCTTTCTAAGAAAGCTGCACAAGTACCTCCCACCAACACCCTCCACTCTTTACACTTCGGAAGAGTAAACTCTGGAGAGGAGGCAAGTTTTTTTCTCACACACTTTCATCGTTCGCTCAGCTCAAGAGTAAAAAGTGGATGACTTTGCAGAAGGAGTTTATAATGCCGTTCTTAGGCTGCAACATAGTATAGCTCTTCTTTCTTTTTTGTACTTTTCCTCTTTTTATTTCGTTTATTTATTTTTAACGAGAATAGTTACGGTCACATAAAGAACATGCACATTCGTGCGAATACCTCGCGCAAATAACCACGCCCTCAACAAAATATCGTAAGCAATAAAGATAATACGCAAAGTGCGTAGCGACGTCGGCCACCGTGCAGCGACAGAAATCATGTCGTTTGCTGAGACACCGCGGCTGAGACCCGAGAGAAAAGTGAGTGCTAGGCACGTTAACAGGTTCAACAATAGGCCTTCACCGCGGCTCGCATACTTGAAGATGCAGCCGCTACTTTCACGTTGCAGCGGCACCCAGACCCGACAGGGACATTGAAAGCAGCGTCAGCAATGAATCATTCTTGCCTAATGTGCGTGTAAGGGTATTCATTAATACATTCGGGAAATTAAGCCTCTGGTTACGGGGGGGGGGGGGGGGGGGGGCACAATGTCGTCGAGGTTTTCAAATTAACAGGGAACTAAAACTTCGTTCACCAGTGTACCTTCTGTACGCCTTGCAATACACCGCGGATGCGTGGTTTGCGTCGTTGTCGGCTTCGTAGCCTCCAAAATAAACAAATATGTAGATAAACTATTTAAAAAAGCTAGAACATATCCACTGAAACTATGCGCGTGGGAAAAAAATAAAGAAAGAAATCACCGAAATGAGACATATTAGGGGCAAGCTATCGGGCTGCCCTAGTAAAGAAAAGTTACGAAGTTGCTTGAACATTGTTCGGAACAAACCTCACGGATGGCAGCACTCACGTTTGAATGAAGCGGACCGCTTCATTAAAAATTGCCTAAATAAAAGTAAAATAAGAAGGAACACGCACACACAGCATTGTTTATAGAGAGGAAAGAAATCTTGCTGTTCAGCAATGATGTTGATGTTGGTGTCTCAATTACGAACAGAAAGGAGGGACATAGAGTGCAATACAGGTTTTATACGGTATTTTTTTTCTTCAGTGGCTATTAAATCACTGAAAATACCAATAGGTCTAACAATTTTACACCGGCGTCAGACTCCCAACGCGAACGGAACTGTCAGAAGAAAAAAATCTCACGCGTGTTTTCTAGACGAATGGATATTGAAAAATATACTCGGGCATCTTACAAAAAAAAAAGGCAACTTCAAAGCCTCGATACAAACAGCAAGCTCTTATAAACTAGAAATAATAGTTAGTAAAGGTTGGGGTATTCCGGATTGAAAAAACCTCCCCCCCCCCCCCTGCCCCCCCTCCCCCCTATAAACAAAACCAGAAAAATAATAATGAAAAAAAAAATTCCGGAATGCAGCTTTGGTAAATTCGTTTTTATTATCGAATGAAAGAAATCATTTTCGCCTTTCCATCTCCGCTTGGCTTCAATTCTAATATAACTTTTTGGTAAAACTATTTAATTAATTTTTTTTTTTTTTGACATTGAGTCAGCAATGGGGCGTTGGCGTAATTTTCCCACACAACAGAGCGCAAATACGCCCCTCGTGCGCGACGCTGACTGGAAAGAGGCATTTTCGGCGAATATTCCCAAGGGTTCTCGTTCCCCTTAAGTTTTTGTCCGCGATGTGCATCAATTACTGTACAACCGTAAGCTATTTTTTCACCCTGACATGTGCATCTCTGTGTTCTTAGGGACATAGAAACTCGAAAGAGTATAACGTCCTCGTGCATATATTTTACCCCGTAGCAACAGCTCCTTTAAATGGTGTACAGTGCCTACCACCGAGGCGCAACACCACAGCTCGCATGCGAGGTCAACGTCTGCCGAAATGACAGCATTTTACAGCTAGTCGGGAAACTGCCATAAAGGCGTCAACGGTGAATCGAGCTCGCGCATACAAACGATCGGTGTGAGGCGTCTCCTATCTACCTCGTGCGCAATTAATTCCACTTAAGCTCGCACCCCTGTTCTCTCTCCGCTCTCGAGTGTCATTCTCTCCCCCCCTTTCATACGTCCTCATGACAAAAGGTCTCGCAAAGACCGACTCGGTAGCGAACGCCTGCTGTCGTTAAAAATTGGCGCGCCGTAAATTCAATTAACGGGGCTTTTAGCACGAACCACTCTTCCATGTGGCCAGCGAGGGGCAGCCCCTTCCCCAAAGCCATGCCGTCCGCTTCTCTGGTTTCGCACACGCGGCCTTTTTTCCCCAACGCCGCCGGCCGAATACGGATGTGCGGCGGACGGCGCCGCATCTTCAGCACCGAGTATCATCATGGACTCAGCAAAAATGGTCCGGTTCTGTCAGAAGTGCCGAGATTACCAACCCTTGGAGAGTTAACGAGGTGAAAGCATCGGCTGGCAACCCTTCTCCCGCATCTTTCATTCGGTCGTATACGTGTCGACTCATGCTGGAAAAAGGAGAAGAAAAAAAAAGAATCCTTTCTTTGCCAATCTACTCCGAGACAGGTTCAATTAGCCGACGCACAATTCGCCGGTTCCTAAGTGACGTCATTAGAGGCCACCCTCCAATTAACAGATGGAGTCGCGCGAAGAAAAGCGAACACATAAACCGTAGCTCGCTGAGGGCTAGCGATCAAAGATGGGGGTGAGCTAGGGAACGCGCTCTTCCATTGGTTCTGCATTTTGTTTTTCTTTTGCTTTCCGCGTTTGCACAATGAAGTTCACTCGCGACGTGATCAGATTGACTGCGTAGTCAATTGAGCGGGTCTCGCTACTCACATCCGGTGCGCCCTTTGCACAAAAGAAACCGTGATCTTCCGCCGACTCTCTTTACCTGCACTCGCGTGTTAACGTGCAAGTCATGTTCAGGGGACCGTGTTTCTCAACATTCAAAGCAATTTTTTTTTTCAATTAAGTTTTTTTTTTTAACATTTGAAATGGAGCTTACTCAAAGGGTCGAACGTTTGGAATTCTTTAAAATTTATTTTATTAATTACAGATACCTAGACATAAAACTGTTGGGAGCGCGTTATTATCCACAGGAATTTTTCAGTTGTTTTGAATCTTTATTCGAGTATTTGCAGCAATTATAGTCGATCGCTTCGCAACCATCATTTATTTGTTATCTTCCCCCCCCCCCTTTTTCTTTCTCTCCGCAATCTTTACAAGGAGGACTGTTCACCGCCAATTTTTAACTCTAACTAAAAGTTTACCTACAATTGTTATGAGAAATAACTATGAAACTTGATATGCCAGGGTACTGCCCTCAACTCTCTCCGCTTGCCCACACCCCGCCATCAAGAGTTTATTGAAAGCCCTCGAGCCACCCCCTCGCAACATTCATGTAAAAAAAGCCCCCCCCCCCCCCCCCCCCCCTCATTCTATCCGTGGTTTCTTTTGCCCGCTACGCCACAACACTGCCCGTCTCGGGTGACCGCAAGTGAGGGAGCGAATGAGGCCGACAAACCCAAACCCCTCCTTCTAATAGGCACCGCGTAAACGTTTAAGCCACAACTCAAATCCACAGCGGTCATCCGGCGTCAGGCTCGCACTCCCTCGTAACGGCGGTCGGGCACAAAGCAAGCCCCGGTAAATCCCGACGCGTAAATCCCGGCAAATGCTGCTCCGGAACAGCCCCCATTCTGCCGCACCAATAAGCTCTAAACACCGAAGGGGAAGCACTCGGGAATAAAAACGTCCCGCTCTACTTAATCCTCCTCGCAACTGCTTCTCTTCATCGGGAAGCTGACCACTCGGACACAACGCCGAGACGACACCGCAAATGACGCTGCGGTCGGCAGCCGATAATGCTGCCGGAATCAAAGTCAAAACGAAACCGAAACTATACGATGTCGTTTACGCTATGGTTGACCAAATGTCCAGTTAATCCCCAACGTACGGGGTTGTAGAAAAAACAAAAAAGGATAATACAAAAAGAAAAAAAATCAGGACTGCAACATTTTAGCAAATGACCGGGCACGTGAGTTGTTACGCGAGCATCAGATTATGCTTCCTAATATATCTACGACAGAGAGGTAGAGAGGGTTGGAAAAAGAAAGCATAGTTCGTTACTCTTATCGCCATCGGCAGCAATCATTCTGGAGCAGACAAATGGCGCTAGAAGACGATAGCTAAAATCGATGCAGCGTCCGTCCTTTGATTTTGTGCTCGTTCGTTTATTGCTGGCGTGTGTTGAAAGAATTGCCATTTCCTGTTCGTTCTCTACAACACAGGATCCGGCGCTCTACTGTTTATGACCGGTTCGCGCTCATGACGGTCGTTTCTGTCTTGACGGTTATGTCCCCCTTTCAGCCATTTCGCAAAGACAATTTGTAACGGACCTGCGCAACTTATTTAGCAATTTGGGTTTACGTTTAACACGCCTATACGCTGCACGGAATAACCCCATAACGCGCAATATGTCCGTGACTGAACCCTATTTGTATCGAGTGAAGCATCGAGCCACGGTCATCGGAAGCCCTCTACCCTATACTCCGTTTTACTCTATACGCGTTTTCACCTCAAGAAAAAAGGAAGTTCTGCGCATTGTTCATACGCCGCGCGAAGTAGTTCTTACAGGATTTGGTTGTCGGAGGAAGAAACGATGCTTTCGGCGTTTTAAACGTGTACGTCTTGATAAGGTAACATATATCTAACCTAAAATGCACCTACATACATCTTAATTATCTACATAACGGGGGAAATTAGTAATGCTCCGCGTGGAGTGACGTTTGATTCTCCCCATCTCGTAGCGTCGGCTACGCTCAGTCGTAAGACCCGTTCACACACTTCAGTCTGCTGACGACCGAGTACTTATGATATCTTACGAGGTAACATGCTTAAAGTCCCTCGATACTTTTTACAAGTAACGGGACTTTTTTTTTTTTTTTACTAGGGTTCTCGAGATGAAAACGCGCATAGGCCCAATCCAATTGAGCCAATCAAGCAGAGCCAAACGCACAGGGAGTTCCGGAGAAAAGAGAACCTTGTTTTTTTTGGCCCGGGTAAATATACCACATACCACAGGACGCTCAAACTCCAGGAGAATCTGGCACGAGCGGTTGGGATGGGACCCGAAGCTTTGAGAAAATGGTGTTACCCATGGATCAAAATATAATTGAGAAAAGGCGCATTTTTTCTTTGAGCCGACGTCCCGGTAGGCCTAATTTCGTCAAAACAAAAAGGAATGCATTTTGGGCGTCTCTAGCATCTATTTCAATGAAACAAACGTGTGGCCAAGAAAGAAAACAATGTTCTTTCTTTTTCTTTCCTGACAAGTGTTTTTCACCGACATAGATCCCCCGAGCGTTCGCAATGTCATTTCTTGTTTTGGCGGTATAAGGCTTAGGTGGACGATGGCTCATCGAGAAATATCGTTTTTCTCAGTTGTCTTTTAATCCGGGTGACGTCATCTTCTCAAACTTTCGCGTTCTATCCAAACCGGTAGCTTCACATTATCCTAGATTTGAAGCTTTCTGCAATACCATTTATTTACCCCCCCCCCCCCCACCCCCCCCCCCCCCCCCCACCCCCAAAAAAAAAAGCATAAAGAAACTTTTTTTTTTCGGGAACTCCTTGTACATTATATCGGTACTCATCGCCTTTGTGCGTTTGCATTCGCCGACTAAAACTATCACGCACAGTAATTGCGCCGTGATCCTGCGTTTTCTTTTTTTTTTATCTGCGTGATAGGTTTCGCCGGCGATAGCAAACCCACAAAACGACGAGCGTCGTGACGATGCACTTTTAACACTACTTGATTGGCTGCATCGGATCGTAACGTCGGCTGCGGTCGGAAATGAAACAAAGTATAGACCTTTTTCGCATAACCTCAAACCAGCCAGTAACTAACGTACCCTCGACCTGGTGCATTTTTGGATTGCCCGCTGACACAGGGTATGCAACCGCCAAGGGTATGGGCGAAAAGGCTTAAAGACGGACGTCGTGCATGAGTTAGTTCCGAGTGCTCCTTTTTACCGTGCTGCAATTTCCGAAAATCCACTGTTGTCTGGCTACCACTGCGTGGTCGTCGGATGGATAAAGAATTTTAAAAAGCATAAGAGCAATAGCAGAAAGTGTGCCATGAGCACAAGAAGCTGCAGCGCGAGTGTGGCTGCAATGTTATCGAGCTTCGCATTTTCCCCAGGAATCCTTATTTATGAAGTCAGTCGATTGCGAGCTTGAATCGCAAGAGATTCGTATCAGACTCAACGTCACGTTTCAGCTCACGACCACTTCGTTTACGACAAGAGGACCGATTTTAATTCCCGGTGCAGGTGGTCCAATAGACCCATCCCGAAATTACGCCCTCTTCTGGCGGAGTTTGAAAAACTGCACAGCTGCGTGTGCAAAAGACACCATAAAAATTGAAAGCCGATCGCTTATATATAGCTCATTTAAGAACAGTATTATACAAGTAATAGCCTCGCGACATTAATGGTGTCCTTTGCGCACGTCACTGTGAAGGATTTTCAGATCTGCCTGAAGAGGGAGTAGTTTTGGGATGGGTCTATTAGGTTATCACTGCAAGCCCCATGGTATGTGAAATTTATAAAAAAGTCTACATGACACCACTCAAGATGGAGCTATCAAATGCCGAGAGCTTACCTGCATAGACTACATTAAACGGCTAATATATTATTTCGTTGTGGAAACTCAATCAAAACACCCCACCGTCTTCGTCGTCGTCCTCTCGAGGAGGCAAGGTGATGGCCTGTGAGTAGCCAGCTGGATTCAACCGGACAAGCTCCAACCAAGTTATTGCAGCCCACCATAGCCAAGTCTAGCCAAGTTCCCCCCATACCCACACCGTTGCCTACCCAGATAGCTGTGCTGCCAGAACTAGCCGGTATTTCGTTTTGTAAGCCGCTAGACGGCGTCGTCGGCGCCACAATTCTCAAGATGGCTGCGCCGTTAAAGAAAAGGTCTATAGGTTAACTCAAAGCTCCGCTACAACCGCGTTCAACCGATTAGACAGCAAGGTACGCATAAAAAGCTTAACCCACAAACAAGCAAGAAGGGAAAGCCAGCAAATGACTACTTAACCTAATTAGACTGACGGGGCGGAAGGCAGTGCAACGAGCCAACAGAGAGAGGGTGACGGACTCGACCAACAAAACACCGGATAAAAAGACCAATGTCCCGGGGGAGCTTGTACAGTTGGAGTGCCTCGCTTTCGGATCAAAGCGCAGAGGGGAAAAAAAATATACTATAACCATTCGTAAACAAGAGAGAAACGGCACGACCAGAACGATAGCTGAAACTCGACATAGGAAAAGGGAGAGACGCCATCTTCCATAAACCTCCCACCACCGACAGCGCCATCTAGCGAGCGTGCGCCGCGACGAAGGCTGGAAATGGAGGGGTTGCGGGGTTCCCCACGGGGCGAGAAGCGGCAGGGGGAAAGGGGGCGGGCTTACCTAATGCCCGCTCGGAAACCTGTCGAAGGGAGGGCAGAGATCGGCCACAGTGATTGGGAGGACCGAACCACGCCGACGTCATAAAGTACAGCGATTAGATGACAAGACACAAGACAAAAATTTAAAAAAAAATCAGAAGGGGAAATACACAGCTGTGTTTAGTTCTCAAGCAGACACCATCCTGAATACCTTTATGAGTTTTTTTTTTTTTCTTTTTTTTTGTTTTTTTTTTATTTGGCGACGGGGCGGGTTTCTGTCACTCCGAAGTTGTCGTACGGTCTGTGTTTTCTGTCCCCTTCTAATTGTTTTTTTCTTTGTACCACTTTGCCATATTACGGTTTTTGCTGCCCGCTATTTATGTCTTACGTTTGCCGTTTTTTCCCCTCCGATTGCGCGAGTGCGCGCTTCTATGTGTCTGCCCAAATCCGTCTAAGGACTTCTTTTTTTCTTCTTACTTTCCGTTCTGGTGGCGATGTTCGCGAATGTGTCAGAGTGAGTCACGGAACTGCGCTTCAACTACCGTGCAAGGATCAGGCAGCATATAGCGGGCGATAAAAGGCATACCCAATTAGACTTTGTTTTTTTATTCAAAAATTGTTCTTTAAACACCCGACTGTAATTTATTTTTTTCTTTTGAAAATAAAACAAAATTTACTTTTATTGACGGCGCATGTATATCTGTTTTGCAAACAATTTGCGTAAACGGATGAAATGTTTTGTCATGTCATTTTTTGCTGAACTTTTCCTGAATTTCATGTAAATAAATTTGTTATTAAATATGAAGAGTCATGCCAAATTATTGAGAGGCAAATTTCTCTCAATATGTGCATGCATCGAATACAAACAATACGCGATAAAGGTAAACACGCAGACAGCGAACTCCGGTTAATTTTTTTATTCACGTAAGTTCTGGAATATTAATAAAAAATCGATGGTTTAATTGTCTGCCTTACCAGCTTATTTTAGAAATGGAGTTTATCCAAGTTTAAATTGTAGATACAAATTGTTCTGGCTTACAAAAGTAGATCCTCCTTGTAAGCAGACGAGACAAACCAGCCAGAAATGCATATACTCCCAAGAGGACAAACAATCGCAATTTTCAGCACGTCTTCAGCAAAGAAATAAGAATAGAAGCAAGACTACAGTAAAGTAAACAAATCGATCTCGAGAACATATACAGCCCTAAGAACACTTCGCAAAGTACCGTTCCCCATTCAGTCGAAAAGTAAGAACGTCTGTAAATGCTAACAATTATTAAAAAAACAAACAAACTGGAAAGCGAGTGAGCCATACAATCTTCACAAAATATACAGTCATTAAAACAAATGAGACGCACAACAACACATATCAGGACGATCGGTACCAATATGAAAACAGCCCCTGTACCTTTCTAGTCCAATATGTAATCGTGTTCATGGTTCAAGGCATTCGTCAACTTCTTGTGGTTGCCTCGCATGTTGAGGTCCTACTCGCGAGTTGTTTACAGGCGACCTCGAGCAATGCTGTTTCGGTCCGTGCTTCCTTTGCCGCACCAGCGTCGTCGCAACCGGTAATTGCGCGTGGAGTCTCACCGTGCGAAATGGGCTTCAAAGCGGCAACTCTGGTGCGAGAAATGATCCAGACATTGTACGAAGTTCAGATTTTGCAAAAAGTGTTCAATGTTTTTTTTTTTTAAGAAACACTGTAATAAAAAAAAATCATATGCACCCATGCGACCCACATCCTTGCTACCACATGAAAGAGCTTTATAAAAACGTCAATGTATTTAAAAAAAAAAAAAAAAAATATTGCACAGGTCGATCTGATGCATGACTGATTTTCTACCACATACTCTTTCTGTTACATGGCCTATAATTGGCATTGCTTTCTTCTACCTGCATTTAATGTTATTCAATTCCAGATAATCTAAATAACTAGATGTGGAGCACAGCACCGGCAATATTTCATTTCTGCTGTGTCTATAACATGTTTGTAAGATAAGGGATATTTTCTTGAACCACCTAAAATTGGAATGTCGTCTGATAAAACGTATTACTTTCCAGATTTTCCTTCGTATGAATCTTTCGTGCGGTATATGGGACATGGGTTACATGGGCGCCTATGGTTTCTTTCAGTACGGCAAGCATATTTATTGTTTTCAAACCGCAAGTATGGTATTGTGAAAAGCATAGTGTTCCGTGTGGCATACACCTGGGTGGGGTTCGTTTTAAGGAAATTGATGGAGGTTTATTCTTTTCGGTCTGGATCTGGATGGTTTTTATACCTCTGTTTCTGCTCGTAGCGTGTAATCTGTAGCGTCCACACAACGTAGATGGTACTACACCATATTATTTCCGCGAGGATTTACGATGGAAGACTCTTCATTTCACTCAATCCACCAAGGTAGTCGGACGTTGCCAGGAAGATGTTGAATCAAAAACTGCAACGCCAGAAGAGCACGAGGACTTACAGTGACGCTGTTAACATATCGCATCCTAAAGCCGCAGCCGGACTGCTGCTCCACCGTGCAAAATGCACAGTGTCCACTGCAGACATGATAGCAAAATTATCTGCAGGCAAGAATTCTTAGTTTTTTTTTAAACATGTTTCTTTTAATGACCAGCATTGTTTTAACATCAGTTCGAAGCAGATCAGCGAAAAACACCGACATCTTAAAAATATACACACTGAAAAAGAGTTGTAAATTTTTCTTATAAAAAGCACCGGGAAATCTACGTCGTAATGATAACCAAAATATTGTTTAAAATATCAGAAATGCTCTCACGTTATTTTTTCTTATTAGGAACCAATCTACCCAGCTATAATTGGTACATGGCGTCTTAGATTATCATTCAAAAATAAATAGTGAACTAGTTTGCTCACAAAGAATTTACACTCCACAGCGCTTATGACTGCTGTTGGAGGAAACGTTTACGCTTGTCTTTTTTACTACAATATGGTCTATTCACAAAGTTATCCCAAAGCGCCCAAGAGGCTGTGTTTCAACCCCGCTAATCAACCTGAAACAAGAGCTTCGTGTCACACACTATAATGACGCTTCATATTTGCAGTACCCTAGCAAAATTGGAAACATAAACACCATTCACAGTAGTATGTCCTTTACCATTCGAACTACATCCCATTTTGCACGTTATCTAAAGCGCAGTGCGGAGCGCAAGATCGTCTTTTTCTTGCAGATGGGTTTCGATGATATCAAAATACCGAGCTCTTATTGGCTGATTAAAAAAAAAAGTGTGGATAGATCTCATGACATCTGGCGTTGAGGTCTACCCACTATCTTGCGCGAGAAGCAGACGACTTGATCTCTGCATTGAGAGGTTCAAATTAGCGTTGGGGTCCCTCGGTGGGACCCCAAGGCTTTGGAATCCCCGGGGTACATGAGGTGACGCTCTGCGTATGTGCAGAACGTCTGCGCATGCGCAGTGCGATGCTCGAAGCTATTCGGGAGACCCAAAGCAGTGGAGCCCTCTATTCTAAAACGCTCTAATATGAAAGCCTCGGAGTGGGGACGTAGCTGTAATGGCTCTATTAACACGCTAGAAATCGGTCAGCCATGCTCATATAGAACCCGCGCTCGTATCCGTAGTTTCTGTAGGACTTTCCAAAGCTCTCGCTGAGAGAGGCGGAAGCAATGCGCCGACAAACTGAGGGAGAGGAGGAGACTAGACTGCGGAGGAGACGTCAGAACGCCGAGCTCTGGTTGGAACAATTAGTGGATAGACGCACAGCTAGCTGCCTTTGTCTTCATTCACTGATCGAACACGTTTGAACCCGAACGCGGAACGTTGGACACCGGCGTTTGGCAATCAATATTCAAAATATGCGTAGAGACAAAGGAAAATAGAAGCTTCTCACCGTCTTTCCACTTTAGCAGAGTGAACGCTGGAGAGGCGGGCGCCTCCTCCTCAGCGTTTGCTGTTCTAAATTGGAAACAGGTGGAAGGAGCTTCCACTTTACTTTGTACCTGTCACAGACTATACCCACACATCATTACGTATGGAGCTCGGCCTTTATTCGTCCTCGCTCGTTCTCGTTTTCTCCTCTCCCTCAGGTTGTTGTCACATATGGCGCTGAAAAAAAAATTCACGCGTGAGTGTATGTGCAAATGATTACATATCTGCAAGCACACGAGCCTAGTGAAACAAATTGACAGTGATACAAGAAGAGCTCACCTGTCTTTGCTACCGGATGCCCTGCGGCAGCCCAGAAACCTCGTCCATTACCGCACTCAATCACGCGTCTCTCGACACTCATGATTGCACAGCATCCTCACGCGTCGCCACCACGCGTGTCCCGAAGCTGGCACCCTACGAAGCAACGGAAGTAAGTACGTGCTCTAGGCTAACGACAGTCCCACTTCACTAACGAGCGGTATCCTCCATATTAAATTTAAACAACTTCATGACTAAGGTACGCGTTTCTGTTAGCTACCGCCCTAACATTTGACTTTATCACTAACGCGCTGAACTAAAGTATACAAGACTTTTCGTTCCGACTGTGTTCCAAGCCGAGCGTAGAGCTTTGATGAAGCTCCAGCTGGCGCTCTCTGCCGTTCGGAGAGGCAACAGCCCTGCGCGGGATCTCGTCGTGGCACAAGGTACCACGCTGCCAATTCTGCTTGTTAGCTTTACGAAACACCAAGGATATGGTGGTGATATTTCGCATATATTAATATTGTCCATGTATTTTTATATACTTTTAATTCCCATTTTAGAGCGCAGCTCTTAGGCGCCTGTTTCCGGCTTGAGCGGCGTCGCCGTCGCCGTCAGCGTAACCGCGTGGTGCATTATGGGTAAATTTTCCAGCAAAATTTAGCGTCAAATTTTCCAGGCTAAATTTAGGGGAAAATTTTTCCCGCTAAATTTAGCGGATCATTTTCCACTAAATGGGAGGCGAGCAGGAGAAGGGGAGGGGCACAGCCTCCTCTCCGTAACTTCCCCTCCTCCTCCTCAAGAGCTGCGCTCTAATTCGGCGTTGCAGGGGATTGTAAACGTCTTTCATTTTTTCACTTCGTTTTCTATGAGCTTTCGCATAGCACATTCTGTTACCCAAAATTGGTATTTTGTTTTAAAAACAAAAGCCAGACAAATTGAGAAAATGTAACCCTTGGCAACAATGACACTCTAAAGCAATATAACGACGCAGGGCTGTTCAATATAGCAAAAACTCCTTAGTGCAAAGAAGACGAGTCGTATACCATTATAGATTTGATTCGTAGTGTGACACTCGCACTGTTACCGAGATATATTGCAGAAATGGTGAAAAGCGAGGCACGCAGGAGATAACAGCAAGCGTATCGGTGCGTGCACATGTCGCTAAGAGCGATGAAATGCGACCCGAGTTCCACCAGCCTACGTTGACCCGTTATAGAAGAGACAACAGAGCACTAAAGAATTAAAGGAGAGGAGAAAGAATTCCCAGAGCCTATCGTTTCCAAGCTAGCAAACTCGTAACTGCACGCCAGTTGTCAGCTTCCCTCCTCTAGGGTTTCCCGAACGGGGATCACGCTAATTTACGTGGTGGCAACGGCGACAACAGTTTGTTCAATCAGACGCGAGGGACGTCTAGCTTGTATTCTCGCGCTGGTACCATCTGGCCCCGAACCCCTTTCGGCACGCCCGATCACACAGACGCGGTGACAGCGTGCAGTTACGAGTTCGCTAGGTCTCCTCCCCTTCTATTCTTGCGTGCTCTATTTTCTCTTCTATCACGGGTCAGGTTAGGCTGGTGCAACTCTGGTTGCATTTAATCGCCCTTACGAACATGCGTGCCCCTCTGTCCGCTTGTTGTTTTTTCGTGCGTCTTAATTAGATCTAACCCCCCCCCCCTCCCCCCCCCCCCCACACACACACACACAAAAAAACACAAAACGAAAACAGATATAAAAATACGGAGGAATTACAGCACTATTTCTCTTTTAGATCTCATGCGTGAATGAAGACGTCAAAGTAAATCAGCGACACTGCAGCGTGTGAGTCATTTATGCTCCCGAGACAAGGGTACCTTGACTCAACCTTCCTTCGGCGCGACCAAACGCCTTTTGCCACGCCAGTGACACGTGTCATCGTGGTCACGTGACGCTAAACGGTGCCCTGCCCCACGCGCATATTTTCTGGTAGCGGTGGTGGGAGCTGCTGAAACTCCAGCAATTAGTCCTGGGAAACCTTGCTTGGCATCTTTATGGAACTGCAACAGCGCGGCCTTTGCAGCCTGCCTCGAAGCCCGGAGTGAACCATGAGGGTGTCGAACGCCGCACGCCTTTGTTTTATGTAAATTAGACTCCGCGCCCTAGGTAGCATAAAGCCCCGACTATATCAACCTTCTCTCCTAATGTGTCAAGTAAATAAAGTGATACGTACCGGTTAACTCAAAAGAAGTATCGAATACATGGGACTGCAGACGTGCTGGAAACGTTCCAACGATAAAAGGGGAGACACATGTCCAGGATGAACAAGCGGGGTTGCTCTGTCATGCCACGCACCGCCCGTGAATAATGGCGGAGCATGTCTTATACAAAAGAGAGGCATCTGTCGTGAAAGAGCCAACGACCCAACGCTCCCCTTCTTTCCCATGCAGCCCAAAACTGAAAAATCTTACACCCTAAAGAGTGTGAAATGTCTGTTCCCGATAATTGCACCCATAGCTACAGACTTCAAACACTCTCAACTGGAATGATACGCCCATTTTATTTGTAAAATGTTTGCTGTTGCATAAAACATCATTCATAATATTAAGGGTGCTAAAGGGGTGTGGAAAGGTGTGCTACAGTTAACTGAAGCGGATGTCTTTTTTGAAGAATGTTCGCCTTACAAAAAATGATTTGGTACAAGCGAAATATTTGCTTGTACCAATTATTTTTTACTTTGAGCATTCCACGCACCGTGCTCGAGCTAACAAGAAGAAAAAAACGAGTATTCAGTAGAGATGTAATACTCCCACGCGCCTGCCAAACCGCCCAGGGGAAAGTTCACAGGAACTTTTGAGATTCAATACATGACACCATTCCCTACTTCCTCCCACGCCACTCTTTCTAATCACTATATTTGACTCGCCGTAGCTTTCCTCGTCCATACCCAGCTCTAACAAAACGCAACGAGCTGCGATAAAACCGCAGAAGGACGTTCCACTTTGAGCGCGGAAAGCACCTTCCTGCTCCCACTTCAAATCCCTTGTCACTAACAAAGACCCTATACTTCGTCTTACTCTAGCATGGACTAACCGCGAAGGCTGTGCTAGCGCGAGCGGCCAGTCTTGACTGCCTTGACTAGAGCACTTGCTGCACGAGCGCTCGTGCAGCCGCCGCTGCTTCATTCAAAGCGACTAGCTCGCGCTTTTAGCACGCGCGGCTAACAATAGTCCATTCAAAGGTGAGCGCTCAGTCATCGTTTGGCAATCGGACCTTTCTTTTATCCCCTCCTCATTCGCTTTTTCTCTCGCCGACTTGTTGCGAGGTTGACTGCGCACGCTACCCGAAAGTAGCGAACTGACACTTTAATCGCCGACAAGTTAAGAACGGCAGGGCGTCTCTTTTGAACGCCCGACACCCAACACGCACTCGCGACCTTTCACCCTGCCTTTGCAGCGCGTCCACGCTCGACACTCACTTGATGCCGAGGTGATATCGAAGCTAGAGAAGGGAGGCGGGACAACTGCAACTCCTCCCATCCGTTTTCCTTCTGCCATTGTCTATGGCCATCGGCTTGGCCCTAATTCCCGATTCAAACAAGAGCGACAAACAGGAACAAACTACCGCGACAAGCCTTAACACAAGAAGCTTTCGCGATTTGACAGGTTTTGTATAAAATACAGGAAGCTACGCTCAAATATGAACATGATATATCATGTTCATATTTGATACCCTCGCGTGTATACACGCGAGGGTATCTTTGGCAGGCTCGCAATCACTCGTGCTTACTTCATGAGCACCGAACGACCAAACGTCTGCCAATTGCGAGCATGCTGCATGTGTTTAAAGGTTGTCGCTGTCGCCTTTTCTTTTTTGACGCTTTAGCGGGATTTGGGCATAAGCAACACAAAGCCGTTTCTATCAGAAATGTCGCCAACAGCGGAAAAAAATTAAAAAATTGCAATCGCGTTATGATGCGCGAAACCCACAACGAGCGTGGGATGTCGCTGGGGATCCTGCACCGCCGGCGTCATTGTTCCTTTCCTACGAGGGTCGAATCTACGAGGTTGCCGAGCCAATCAATCACTGGCCTGGTGCCACGTGACCACACACTGCGCGAGTGGGTGTACGGGGAAGGCGCGTTCACACGTGTGGAAGCGAGAGTCGCGATTGGTGGTTCGTAGAAACACCTTCCGCTTCGCTCTCGGCACGGAGGCAACTGAAGTGTTCGCTGGGGGACGTTCGCGGCGACCGAGTTTATTCGTCCGGGCCCAGATTAACGAGGCGAGCACGCGCCGCGACTGCGGGAGTGACAATGCTCAAAACGTTCGGCCTCACAAAGGCGCAGGGTTGCGCGGGCCGCGCGAGCACTAACAGGTCGGTCCACGGCACTGCGCCCCGCCCGTGCGCTGCTCCGCTACATAATTAAAGCGGCGTGTGGGCAAAGAGCGTGGTCAGCGCTATATAGTTTCGCTCAATGATTCTTTCGCAGAGCAAATGTGTTGCTTTGCCACTCTTTTGTCAAATAAGGTTACAGCTGGTTGGTTTCATCTTAATAGAGGCAGGGTTACGTGGATACATTTTTATTGCTTACTAAAAATAAAAAAATAGAATTTTTGGAAGCTTACTTGAAATTTAATAGAGCGAAAACGGCAGGCTTGGTGGACTTCTTGTTTTCACATTAATGATTATTGAAGTGAACGAGGTGATAACTGACGCTGACTCTAGGTGAATCCACTAATAATAATATTTTAATTAGTTGTTTTTTTTTTTGGTGGGGGGGGGGGGGGGGGGGTTGGGTCGAGAGATGGTGCAGGACTCGTCTTTTCACTGGTATTCTATGAGCGCGGTTAGTTCATCATTCGGGGAAATAACAATCAAACTGGACGGAAAGAGGACAGTGTGGAGGGCTGCAAAGAACATAGGAAAACCAATCAAACGAACAACCAGCACATCTTGAACGTTAGTAGCTTAGAAGCCTAGAAAAAAGGCGAAAAAAAAGCCGACATACAAAATCCGACGTGGAAGCGATGTCATCCAATGAATTACGAGCAAGACGCATCACCAGCAAATTTAGCGGAAAGACGCCCCCCCCCCCCCCCCCCCCCGGTCCAAACTCTAGCGCAGCGTCACGTGACGTGGCCACGTGAGAATGACACGTGATAAATCTATAAGGTATTCTGCGTTTAAATACTTTCACGAAAGTAACAAGAAACTGGCTCCAAGATTGTTCACGCACAATAACAGAGCGGGCTCGCTAAAATCGGCGTCTTAGCTTACGGCTTAGTTCACATGGATGCGATCGCAGCGCAACGTATCGAGCAGCGACCAATCACACGCATCCTGTCTCCTTACTTCTTCCTCTGCTAATCATCTACTACCAGTCAAAACAGTCAAATCTCGAATCGATGTGCTACGGTCGCATCCGTGTAAACGCAGTCTGTAGATTGTAAAAAAGTTTAAAAAAGTAAATTGTCGTGAGTATGTTTATACAGCCTTGAAGTTAGTCTGCCTCAACGGGCGACTTGTCTCTCAACTGTAGATGTGAAAGTCAGCCAGTACGGTACAAACCGCTAACCTGGGGGTCTTTAACGTGCCCCACAACGTAGTGGTTACAGGACCGCATGCTCATCCAGATCGAAACGGGCAGGGGTGGGGATTGAACCCAGGTCTGGGTTCTGCAGCGCGAGCTTTCGCTCCACGTGCTCCGTTCTGTATACTGTGTGGGAGAAGTCCTGCCACGCCTGAGGGCGCGCGAGCGCTTGATACTTGGGTTCATGTGACACTTCGCTGGTCCGCTCAATTCTGCAGTGCTTTCTTTCAAACACTTTCAGCGAAGTCGCTGACTCTATAGACCTTTCCAATGTTTACAAATCCACAGCCCAGCGTGCGATCTCCACAGCTCAGCACGCGCGTGTGCGTCGCTCCGGAAAACGAGCAAAGCACGCGCCATACGCACGAACACTGTAAATGGCACCGGCCATACGCTCTTTCTTGGAAAGGTCTATAGTCGGTTACAGGTTAAGAAGGTAGCGGCAAATGCCCCTCAAAGGGAATCGTATATCCCTCCGCCACCTCCGTAACCAATAGCGTCTCATCGTTTCCGTGACGTCGCGGCCAATGCGCGAGGATGGTCTTGCCTTTCTGTACATATTTGCTTTATCTTTCGACTTTGACTTAGCATTGTGGAAGCCACGAAAGGGAGATTAGAGTTTTCCCCCTCTGATGGAAACTAATACGACTTTCGGGGACTAGCTTCCCCCTCCGATGGATACAAAGACTGCATTCAAGGGCTCGGTTCCCACTCCAATGAATACAAAGGGGATCGGAGACAAGTTGGAATTCATTGAAGTGGAACAAGGAGCGTTTCCAGTGAACTATTCTTTCTACTGCGGAGAGATTTGAAACGGGCGCATCACGCTTGTGGGAGGAGCTTCTCCTACCTTCTTGACTTGTAGCCGACTATAGCAAGCCTGAAATATCTGGAAAAACAAACAAAAATGTCGTGTTTTGCTTTTCATTTAACGAGAAACTGAAGCGGTTTCGTATCAGTAAAAATTCTTAAATCATCTTCATTTGTCTTCCAAAATCACAAACATCAAGATTTTTTTTTTTTTTTTTTTTAAATTCGGTGAGCGGAGGCTGCAGAAAATCGTTTTCAAAGTGCCACCGAAACCTCTCCTTCCCGGAGAGTTACGTCATAAAAGTCTTCGGAATCGTCGCTCTCGCGCATCTTCAGCGCCTGTCAAAGCTATGCACGCGCACTCTCCCTACTTTCAAGAAAGCTTAGAAAAAGACGTCACGACTGGTGTCAGTGCCGGGGAATTTCCATGGCCAGCTTGCAATCGCACGCGCTGCCCACACGAGCGACACGCACCTGGCGGCCACGTCGATCAGCTGGCACTTGTCCGCTCAACAGGGGAGCACCTCTAGGATTTTTATTTGGGCCAAAATAAAATCATTTCTCTCTCTTTAATGACGTAGCGACTGACCGGACGTTTTTCTTGTTTTCTCGCGTTTAGTTACATTTTCAGGGGAAACCGAACGTGATATTCATTCACGGGATAAAAATACTCTAGAATTCACCTCTAAGTCGTTTTTTTCAAGAACCCCTTCAGCTTTCGTTTAACATCTTATTTGTTTTTTTAGTGCATTTTTCGGGCCTCCATCAGTGATGAGCAAGAACTAATTCATTTGAAAACGGCCGACGTGATACACAAGTACTAATATCCGATAAAGGTCTCCATTTCTTCAGTATAAACATATGCCCTAAAATGTCTAACTGAAGAAGTAGTTAGTGAATTCCAGCCCCTTAATTAATGCATATTTAGCTGCATTCTCCCTAGAGCATACTGTCCGCTTGGCCGTATAACTCACTTCCACAAATCAGATCTTTGTGGCTTTCACGGCTTCCTGTAAAAAAAGAAAAAAGAAACGAAAATTATTTTTGAATAAAAAAAAAGAAAAAAAGAAGACCATCCTATATACGCAAAGGCAAAGAGCTCGTAGTCGCCACTACGCCTTCAATGCCTCGGCGTAACGAATATGTCGGGCAGGGGACCCCTGCGAGTTCCCAGCGGACCGGAGTCGTACGAACGCGGTGTCCATTGTGGCCCCTCCTCGCCTCGGCGGCCTTTAATTATCGCGGCCGCTTGACGAAGCGCCGACGCATAACCAGCCGAAAGCGGGTGGTCTCGACGGGGGTCCTCTAACCCTACAATTTACACCCTCGACAATTCCCCATCCGATAAAAAAATGTAAAAGAAAAAAGGTTACGATTCCATTTCGAATCGCAATCTTTTCAGTCAAGTTCACTTCGTATGCAACAGCGTCCGAAACGTGGGAACATAACAGTCTCGAAAAGTCGACGAGGCCTCGACTGGGGAACATGCGGCCGCGTGCGCCGCCACTTTAACAATACGCGAGGCGGAATGAAAGAGGAAGATGGGAGTAAGTAAAAATATTAAAAAAAGTTTCGGCAATCTTTTTTTTTATTGATCAATAACATTTTTGAGTTTTTATTAGGACCAGAGTGGGAAACCAAACGCAGCGAAGGCGCAGAGATGTCGCCGGATGACCGAAGCCGGTAGTTCGTTAAATGCTGCTGGATGACCACGCGTCAAAGCGTGGCACCGTTACACTTGGTTTCACCTTAGGAGAGTTTTAGGGAACCATTTTTGGACACCCGATACCGTACGATGGCCCTCCGGTATCCGAACTGCGCATGTGCGAGTCTTCTGTGCTAGCGCATGCGCAGTTAGTACCGGAGGGCCCATCACACTATGCCTGTCAGCTTCTCTTCAAGACGTGTCCGGGCCCGATGCTTCACCTCACAACACGCAAGTACAGCTAGGTAGTGCCGCCTGGCGGACGTTCGTTTTGTCTATTTTTCTAGCATGTTGTATTTACCTTATTATTGAAGATATATCATATATATGTTTTTTTAACAACATGCCGAACACTGTTCTGGATGTGACCGCCCTGATTGAAACGAGTTTTGCTGAGACAAATTACGAAACTACGAAACAGGCACGGCGAGGCTTCGCTTTTGCAGCGCTAACGCAGAGAACGCTTGGCCGCTTGGCCGTCTGCTTTGGCGGCAGTTTGGGGCATTGGCAGTCACCTTGAATCACGCGCATAGAAATAGTTGGCGCCGGGTCGTGTACGGGTGAAAAGGTAGGAAAATAAGAAGTAATATTCCGTTGAAAGCTGGTCCTAGCTGTCAGTCAAAAACATTCAGATTTCGTGCTGTCAGTGCTGCTGGGGCGACATCATTGAACCTCCTACGGAAGAGATGGTTGGCTTCACTACATGGTAGGTTTGTACGCCTAGGTGGCTCTACTGCACGGCAACCACACATACTATTTGCCCTCTCCCTTCCGCTTGCCAGTGCTCGGAGCTGACAAGCATAGTGTACCTTATATAGGAGGCACTGGCCCATCGTATCGTATCGGATGTGCCAAAAACGGTTCTCAAACACTCCCTTTTAAGTCCTACCGCCACCGACGCCACTCTTCGAATCAAGCGGTGACAAAACTGCATCGTCACGATGCTCGTCGCTTTTGTGGCTTATTGGTTCAACAAATAAATGGACACATCTGAAATACTTTCATTTTAGAGTTAGTCCTAGAACCTCTACTGGCAACACTGAAAATGTGACGAAATGTGACGTCGAAATCTAGGCTAGGTGGCGCGAGCTACCGCCCGTTATAAAGGGTATAATAGTCTTTAGCATCCATGCATCCACCAATATATTAACGTGGGGTCAGCACAGGTTGTTCCCGACGGGTAACGAGGAATTTGATGGCGTGAAATCAATGCGCGAAACGCTCACGTTATAAAAGAAAATGGCGAGCAAAATACGACACTGCGTTCTTTTTTCTAGAATGTCTACTTGACTCGCCAGTGAAACAACAAGAGACGTCACTCCACTGGAGGGCGGGCGAAAACATGCACGTTGGCTTTAAAATAACATTCCTTTGCCATCTTCTCAACAACTATTTTCAAATTTGAGATAAAAATTACTTGCCGGGCAAAAGTAAAGCCTGGGTATTCCGAAAATCTGCTTAGTTTGGTTAACTCGAAAAACCGCCGCAGCTCCTCTGATTTCCTCCGTCTTCCCCCTTGTCCCCTCCCTTTCCCAGCTCGCGTAATTCCTGGCGTGCACTTCTCACCCTCCACTTATTGTGCCGTTACCACGACGGGTTCGGGTCCGCGCGTCAATTGAGTCACTCCCCAACCCTTTCACCGCTCAACCCGTTGCTCGTTCCCACTTAAAAGAAAAAAGAAAAAAAAAAAAACACCGCTGTGTTTCACCCTTCGCTCTCTCTTACCACTTCCTTTCTGTCAGACGGAGGCACGCGCGAAAAAAAAAAAGTGAACAAAGCGAGAGCGGAGTGTCTTAGGGAGGGTGGATTGACAGCGCTGTGGGAAACACTTTCTGGCGGCATCACCGAACCAAGCACGGCTTCGTCGTCATCGTCTCTACTAAGGCGTAAGTAAAGAGTAACCGCCCTCTTAACTCCTGATTTCATTGTCTGTCACGTTTCGTAACTCTCTCTCCCCACTTTCAAAATTTTTTTATTTTTATTTTTTAATGAACTGCGCATTCGACCTCTTGTTTGTTTGCTTAGCTGATCTTTGTGCATTGTTATGTGGTTTTCAACAATCGAGCTCAACACAAAATACGATGTAAACCTTTGTTTAAAAAAGAAAAAGAACGTTCTTTGTCGCTTTGTGAAAAGAAGGAAACCGACAAATTGCCAGCTGAGATTGTCGTTCATAAGATGTGTACTAAAGGTCTCGTTTGAGCGATTTTTTTAGAGAAAAGGGAGCGTTGAAATCTTTTTATTCTTTTTAATACCGTGGCTCCCTGAAAGGTACTTCTGTGCCCCCGGTCGAAATCCCATTAGGACCCTCAGTTAGCCTCACAAACCACTTCAGAGTGTGCAAGCATCGTGATGATTGTTTCACAATGGGCGGAGACGAACGTAAACAACTCTCTTGACACTAAAGCTTTAAATTAAAAAAAAAAGAAAACTACCAATTGGCACTTTTCGAATGAAACGCTTAGAATTACGTTGTTTCGCTCTTATCAAACGAAACGGTTTCTCATGGGGGTGCTTCTTGATTTCTATACAATGTCCTGAAGTCTATCAAAACCGTTGCCTCTGGTAAGCTTTTAATTCTACCTTGCAAGTTTTTTTTTTTTTTTTTTTTTTGTCGTGACACAATGCACATACAAATAAATGCTTTATTTAATATTTTTTTCTCTCGGTCAAATACTTTGTTGTGGGGACGGTGATGCAGTCTGTTCACTTTCAAGCTATGTGAGTTAATGCCAATGGGCTATTCTTCGCCTTTTTTAAGGCTCTTCTCCGATTCGCCGCATAAGTGCCAAAGTGCCAGACACCTGCCAAAGATGCCCCGGATCAACGGAGCAACCAGCACTGAAGCATATTTCTGGCACTTGTTTTGGCGATTTAGGCCCAAAGTTCCCAGGGGAAAACTGAGCAACAATAAGTCAAGCTTATTCCTGGCATTTCATCGAGAACCGAGGCCAAAAGAAGCCAGTCGACAATCGAATCAGCCATGCAGTTCTCCCTAACTTTCACACTCGTTTCGCAATTAAATAGGTTCAAAATACCCAGATTCTTACCAAGGACTTGCAAGTCCAGTCGTACCTTGCCTTTTTTTTTTTTTTGCTTGCTGCAGAATAAGGGGGGGGGGGGGGCACTCAGAGCCCTAAATTGCGAGACGAAAGTCAGATTTCGGTTCAAAGAATTTTGCTACTTCGGTTCCTTTTCTCCCTATCGTCGAGAACCGCTACAAAAGGAGACAGCAGACGGTGAAAGAAGCACATCTAGACGCTCTCCATTGCGTTTTTTTAACTCGGAAAGTGGTGGAAAATTGAACATCAGGAAAAGAGAGAGAGAGAGGGAGAAGTGTTTACGCATGCCAGAGATACGACTTCTGGACATTCTTTCCAGAGTTGAGCTAACTCGTTACCATTAATGGCAATATTCGTAACTCGTTGCTTTTTTCTTTTTTTTTTTTTTGGGGGGGGGGGGGGGGGAGAGGGATCTTAGCATTGTAGTTGTTACATTTTCGAAACACTAATGGGTAACGTACTTAAGTTACTTATTTCAAATAACGATTCACGTTGCTCGTTACATCTTTTCCCAAAAACTAAAAAAAAAAAAAACACTTACATTTGTTCGTACTTTTAGGCGTCAAGTTGCGAATTGCTGACCTCATCCTACATATCTTGGAACTTTTGCCTCTCCTTTCCCCACACAAACCTTCCAAACTTAGAAAAACCCCTAATCCCACGCGCCGTGTCCCCGTGTCGAAAAACGTTGTCACCAAAAGAATGTTGTCGACGTCAATTTATAAATGAAAAAAAAATAACGTAAAAGTGTGTGGGTTACGGTGACGCGTTCCTACAATTTTGGGGTAACGTATTTCGTTACTTCTTTCGATAACGCCTAAAACATTAATCTACCCAAAAACGTGTACTTGTCTTTTTTTTTTTTTTGCACTTGAACAACAATTGATTGCGTCGGACATCCAGGTACTTACATTGCACATTAAAATCTAGGGAAAATGTTTCTGAAGCGTAGCACAAGAGGATATGAAAATCATGGTGCCTCTCCGAAAAGCGTTCCGTTCTGCGCGTTTAGAAACCGGAATCCGGAGATGTTCAAGCTGAGTTTTCTTTTTCGCCACTAAAAGCAAAAAGCTGCACAGTGGTTCGAGCCCACGCCCCAAAATTATCTAAACAAATGCACGAAGCAAAATGTCCGCAAATGAAGACAAACCGCGAGCGCGTCACTTGATTAAACAAACGCGTCGGCAGATCACGCGACGTGTAAAAAATGGCCCGCTACCGTGCCATATGCGCCCTGTCAGGGATCCTATACAAGAGGCCTGGAGCGCGGTAATTTCTGCTCTATCCCGTCGTAGCGCGCCCGTATCAAACAGTTCGCCCACGTTCGCAAGCTGTCCCCTAGCTGGCAGCACGCAATTCCGCGTCGCGCTTCGCATCACCGCATTCATCTATTGTCGCCAATAACACCGTTCCGTCTTCCCATTGGACCGCAGCCAGGTATCATCAACCCGCTGTCGTTTTGCGCCAGCATGACCTTTTCGCCGCTAGACCCGAAAACGCATATTGAACGCGAAAAAAGAAAAAAAAAAAAAAAAAAAACAAAGCGTGACCACCTCGCGCTAAGGAACCTCAACAGGTGGCGTTCTTCTGCTTGTCCGTTTCTTTTTTTTTTTTTTTTACGCAAATTAACTCGTACAGTCTCCCGGTACTGACGTCATGCGTGACGTCACAGTCGTGGACGGGGTCCTCCGTGCGGGTCGCGTGCCCGCGCGTGGCGAAACCAAAAACCACACGCGCGGGAGGGGGTGCCCTCGGTGCGCTCGTTTTCGAAACGGTGTCATCACGTGTGGGGATTAAAGGGCTCCCGTCCAGACGAGGCTCGTGAACACGCGATTACCGACAGCTGCGGCCATCCGTGACACGCATCAGTGCCTTTCCAAACGAGATCAAAGGAACGAAAGTATTGTTTGAGGCCAACGCTGACACGCACAACATCCCCTAGAGTGCATCAGTCCGTGGGGGGGGATAAGGCTTGCGTATGACGGCATTGTTAGTAGATCTTGGACCTGCGCCCAGTGGCAAATACGCGAAAACGCAGCCGTATTGGCATACAGGCTTCAACACACAGTTGCTTTAAGAGCGTTTGAGTGCATTTGACTGCGTTGCGGCTGCGAGAAACCAGGACATCCCTGCTTCTTATGTGGCATGCCAAGCTATTTCTTCAATTGGATTCCACGCTTCGTACGAAGCGCGGATGGTGACTCGCTTTCGTTTCTCAACGCAGCGCAGTCGAACGTCCTCAAATGCAGATGTGTGTACCGGCCTTAAGATCGCAGCAGTGCGCGGCAAGTTGAAGACGCTAACATTGGTAGCCCTAAGAGAAAGAGACCGACAGAAAAGCATAAAAAGAAGGCTGACGATAGGCTAGGCGCGTTCCTTTTGCTGCGCGAGTTGACGTTGTGCCAGCGCATGTCAATTTTTATGTATTTTGATATAACGCGCGACGCCATTAGTCTTGTTCCAAAATGAAGGTAGAAGGCAACAAAGCTAGTCACGTGTCCTAGAATGAATGTTGGGATGCTACCTTGCGTAAAATGAAGCGTCGCCGACAATATGAGCCCTTCATGACCATCGGTCATAGATGTTCTTCCGTACCGTTCCGACGTCGCCAAAATGCATTGTGTCATTTTATATTTCTTCCGAACTCCATGGCTTCTACGAGCGCTTTTTAAACACCTTCCTGATCTTTGTGATGAACGACTCCCACACCGAGTCTGTAATCTTTCCCAGTACCGGTTAGTGAACACCAACTGTGCGCGCCGAAGGCGATTTTTGGAGAGATCTATAATTTACGCCGAGCAAGGCCCACGGCACGTATAGACGTAGCGAACAAATGACGCCCGCTCCGCTTATTGGCAGCAGACTTAACGCGTTACATGCATCGCCAACTGGATCATCTGCGAACTTGTCCGTCATTGAGAGATGAAAGTTTGCTGATCTTATTTTTCACGGGAAGACGGCTTTGCCTTAAATTTTTATCAGCTGTATTCCACCACCTCCGTGAACATTTGGTGAATGTATGAGCTTTAGGTGTGCAGGCGCTGATTCTTCCGGATCGATATTTCGTTCGTAGCGATTCACCGTGAACATATATACGAAAGCAAAGCGCTGCGTGCATAAATCGCAGTCAACCGGCGAGGATAAATAAAGGAGCGGGGCAAATGGTCGCAATCATTCAACATGGCCACTGCTGAGAGTTTGGTATCCCATTATCATTAGCTCCCACAAAACAAGCGGTATGTTATAATTGTATTACCTCTACATGGTCCACCTGGACGAAACTCCTATCAACGTCGACTCGCTAGCGGGGCGTAAAATGAGCCCTCGTCATTAATAATCAAAATCCGAGGACAGATCGGCGAAGCGGCGGTCTCAACGCTGCTTGCCGTTCCGGGACCCCGCCTACCCAGCTCTATTAGGTAAACACGCGGCGGTATACGTAAACAAACCTCGGCCAAAACCACGGGACCGACAGAGGAGAGTATGGTTCCTCGTATGCACAAAAAACGCATTTAAATCAAACCAATTAGGGAACAAACAGACACGGTCGCCGAGAGTCTATTTTACGTTAGACCATATTGGAAACACAGCACGCAGAGGGCCGCCGTTGGTCTCCTCGAGCCACAGGTCTAAACAGCGCTGGCTAGGCAAACACGGAACCTAAATGGCAATAGCTGGTTCCGCTCCCCGTGTTTGCCTAGTCACAAAAAAATGCCGCTTGCGGTCCGCAATTACAAAGACATCACCACGACAGCACCGACCGCCACTGAATAGGTAAAGAGGAATCGACCTGTTCGACATTCAGCCCTGGTTGAAGCGAAAGAACTCTCAACTTCCTTCCCTCTTCACTTATTTTTGCGTTCCATAGCAATTTACTTGGCTTCGTTATTTGAACTGTTTCCGTGTACCACGCTGCAACCGTTTCCGGCGTTCTTGCTTAGTAGGCGCAAAGGACCGACTATACACATGCGTAAGCGAATAGTGCAACCGCAGCAACCGACGACAGCAAGGCCCCGCCATTTGCATCGATCGATCGGCGGTTCTCGTGCCCACCGCACCGCGCAGACTTCGCACACGCGAAGTAGGAAAGAGGCTTCCGCCTATAATGGGACACCATAGGGATTAACTGCTTAACTGCCATCGTCTGAGGAAGAGGGGAAAAGGGGGGGGGGGGGGGGGGACAGGCGGCTTTCAGAATCCTGACCGTTTTCTGACCAGATACGGAACACGAACCCTTGGCTGTCAGATCATCGCATTCGTACGCCCAAATGGCCGGAAACCTTCCTTCTCGTCTGACAGAGGGCGCTGCCTCTGAAACAGTGACGAGACGCTGCTCGTTGCCAGGACAAATCGTGTGGCACCATCTCACGATATAATGTGTCCCTAATTTAGCGGTCCTCTTTTAACTCGGTGTGTCAATTTTCTTTCCTTAATTTTTTATGTGTGTGTCTGTGTGTGTGTGTGTGTGTGTGTGCGTGTGCCCCGTACTCCCGGAAGAGTGGGGATCCCCCGCCGGAAGAAACAAGAATTAGCTTGGTACTTCCGTTGCGATAACCCTCCCTCTGGCATTTTCCCCCCAACTTCCGCTTGTGCCTTTGAGAGGGCGCATATGCTTTGAGCAGGCCAGGCGGAGTGGAGTCGGAAACAGACGAGCATAAAAAGGGCATCCCAGAGCGGGTGCCTCATCGGAACACAAAGAATTTTTTTCTCCTCTTTTACAATCGGCTGTTCGATGTTTTTCTTTTCCTGTGCGCACTCGGTGTCGCCGTTGCGTGATTACGTGACCGGCGGCCCCTCGCTAGCAAAGTGTCCGTACCCTGCTAGCATCTCCGGAACAGTGACTGAGCAGCGAGTCCCAATTGTTTCGTTCCTTCCGTCTCAAGGAGAAAGGAATGCCATCAGGGTTCGGTCAAAGCTCAAACCTATCAGTATTAGATGCGCTGTATTTTCCTACCAACGCCCACACACAGCCCCCCCCCCCCCCCGGCCTCCCTTTCCCCCTTTCCCCCCAAAAAAGAGGAAGAAGTATTGTCTTTATGGCTCAAACTATAGTAAATAGAGTTTCTCGTAGAATATGTTCTTTATTTTGAATCGGTGCGTTTTGTGCAGCAATTGGACTGGTGAATACATTCCGTGCCGTTCAGTTTACTATAGGGGAAGGCCAAAGTTGGGATGTCAGGCGTACAGCCCCGCAGTGCAACGTTTCGCGGAACATTGCTAGATCCAAGCAGTAAAACACTTCTGCATAAAAGGAAAAACTTAGTTATACACAGCCTCGTTCAACATTGCGTGACTCAATGTAGGGTAACTGAAGGCTGTTTAATTTTTAAATAAGCCCTTATTCGACCTTGTATTTTTACTAGCATATTACCCAGTAGGGTGCCTACATGTCTGTCTGTCTGAGGGTGAAAACATCCATTGTTGCCCTGCATGTGCCAGCGCGTGACGCTCTCACGCATTCGGTGCGTGACTTGGGCGGTAAGATGGCGTCTATGCATTAGCCAAAGCTAGGCGCTCGAGCTGAGTGACACCGAATTGCGCGCACTTCAAAATGCATAAAAAAAACCGATTGGGCGGAAAAATGGCTGAGATGTCACCTCAAGCAAAAGCACGCGTGTGTATGAAGGCACTCTATTACCCAGCATCTTTGTTTTTCTTGTCTACAATGATGCACGCTGTTAGCGGCACCAGTCCGAATGCATACTTCCCAATATAGTAACGCTATCACACCTACCTTACAAAAACATAACAAAAAAACAAACAAAAACTCTTCAGGTATTTTCACTTCGAATAATCAAAGCCCAGCTCAAAAAACCAAAAAAAAAAAAACAGTGTCACTAACGAAGTAACGTCTTTTATTGATAGAGATGTACAACCAGTGCTGTTTGCATAATTTGCACAGAAAACACAGCCGCAGCGGTTGAAGTCGCCAGAAACTGCATACATTGAAATATGAAGCGTTTCGAATTAGAACGGAAGAAATAAGAATTTTGAGGGAAGTCCCTAAGGTAAAGAAAATTTACGCAACTATAAATTGACTACCAACTTAAATAGAGCGTAACTTTCGCCCTTTAAGCGACTGGTGGCCGCCAAAAAAAAAAAAGAAAGAAAAGCATTGTTACTTTTTAGTACCTTAACATTGAAGTGTAATAATTTCCCTCCTTCGTAATGTAATATTTCTAAAGAAAATACTAAGCGCTCGCTGATATGTACACATCGCGACACTGTTAGCGCGAACACGACATCGGCGCATTTTCGCATTTTACTTCTAAATAGTATTAGCGAGCACGAAATTTCATCGCTTAAATTATAGAACTAAGTGAGTTCTTTCCGTAGCAATCATAACTTGGATGACATATCTTGATTCCAAAGAGAAAAACTGGGAATACCGGCGATCGCTTGTTCGCGCTAACAGTGTCGCGCTCTGTACGTTACAAAAGCAAAATCAAAAGCAAAAAAAAAAAAAAAAAAAAACAACGTCTGCGTAGAAACATCAATTTGATTTTTCTCGGGCGGGTAGAAAGCAAAGTACAGCGCTGCCGCAACCCCCCCTAAAGTGCTCAGAAAAAAAAAAGAAAAGAGGAAAATGGGGACAATACCGGAATTGAATAACATCACCCCTACCCACCCCCGTGGGTTTATCGTTATGCCCCGAACCACTCACTCGGTCTGAAAAGAAAAAAATAAATAAATCAACGCGATAAAAAGGCAAAAGGTTTACACAAAGTAAAGAGAGGGAAAGGGGAGGGAAGGTGGTCCTACAAAAAATAAATAAAAGCCATGTTAAAACTGAAGAAAACACTCGACCGCTCTAGCCTCCTTTGAGATCCCCGCCAACACCGGATCGCACATTTTTGAAATATTTTCACGAGAACGACAGGACTGATGACATACCTGTCAAAGACTCGAGGAAGCTGTGTGCCTTTTCAGACAAAATCACTTTTTCTGCTATGCTCTTTTCTTCATTTGGTAACGCATATAAGCGAATTGCATGTATATACCCAGGCCGTTGAATAAAAAGTTGTTCAAATAGCGGGGTATACATATCAACTGGGTTCGTCGTATTAACGAGCCATCGCTGTACCCAGCCGTCCCGTATTGTGCTTTAGTGTAACACCTGCTCACTTTAATTCACCGTCGTCAATTGCAATCATTTGCAATTATACATGTCCAGAAAGACATCATCATTAAGGACGATGCTCTTCGGGAGCATTTGTCCCTCGTTCCCAAAACAGCGTTAATCTTTCTGCAACGGCAACAAGAACAAAAGGGAAGGCTCATCGTTACCACACTGTTATCCAGAATTTGACACAGGCGATAGAGTCTGAGACTGACATGCTGAATCCCGCAAGCCTTCACGCGAGGAAAGCCTCTGATTTCGCAACATAAAAGAGCTTACTTATGTTGATATGCAGCAGGAAGTGAGTCAACCCCAGTTGGCGTCTGGTGCCTCCGCTGTAGATGAGACATTAAAGGTTGGACTCCATGCGGTGAATATGCTGCGAAAAATTGACAAATTTTGCCCGGTGGCTTTTTGCTCTGCGCGTGACCTCAGCAGATCGGCTGCAACGTCGCGCGCAAAGCGAGCATGATGCCGTCGGGCGAAGTTCGTCAGTTACTTGTCGCATAAAGGCTGAACTCCATGGAACGAATTATGTGACGAATAACTGGCGAACGCCGCCCGACGGCACGCTCGCTTTCCGCGCGACGTAGCAGCCACTGTGTTGATTCCACGCGCAGTGCAAAAGCCGCCAGGCAAAATTCGTCGGTTATTCGCAGCATATTCGTCCCATGGAGTTCAGCCTTTACTCGCTCCGTGGAGTTCGCCTTTAGCCAGTGCAGCAGGACTGCTAGCCTCGTGCAAAGCGCAGTTGTGATGCACGACCGCACGCTGATGTACGATGCTCATCCAGATCGAAACGAGCAGTGGTGGAGTTTGAACAGGCTCCCTGGGTTCTGCAGTGCGAGCTGTACCCCTTCACGTGCACCGACGTTAAAACATTCTGTATGTCAGCGATTCCCTCCAAACGGACCTGAGATGACCGCGTAAGACATGGGTACAGAGAACAAGGAAAATGGGTGGGAGCTCCCCTTGTGTGTGGTTCTCTGCTCAGTTCGTTCAACCCATTGTGCGCAGAAATCGTTCGGTGCTTCTTTTCCGCTCCCGAATTCCGGAACTGGATCTCCCCGTTTTCCTGCAGATGAGGAAGGGGAGCTAAACGGGTTGCCGCTGATTGATCGCTCCGCAGAGAGTCGATGCTAATCTGCCACATTGCTATATTAATAAGGGCTATATATTATGTTCTGGGATGTGATTACGTTCCCCTTTGGAGAACGGGACACTGATCCGTCCTTTCCTGCTCTTGTATTTTGTTTAATAATATTTTGGTGATTAGGACGCATTACCCCCCTGCTCACTGCGTGCTTGCCTGTGTATAGTGCCCTTTTAGCAAGCTATAAGAGCAGCATTCTCGATTTGTCGCGGAATGCTTGTCGCGTCGTGGTTTTATAATCACTAAAACAAGACTAATGCCGAACTCCCTTGGCGGATTTGGAGCGATCCAAGAGCGCTCCATGCTCGCGCCTTCAGCGCGGTAGGTGCACGCATGCGTGCGCTTGCACGCCTCCCCCCCCCCCCCCCTCCGGTCCGCCTTCGCCCTTCCCCCCTCCAAAAAGAAAATTAAGTAAAAAGTAAAAATAAAACGGGTTGTTCGAGTATACGAAATAGCCGCTCGTTTTAGGCGTGACAGCTTCTACGTGCTGAGTCAAGTGAAATGAAACGCAGATGTCAAATGTAACACATTTATTTTGATGCAATGGAATTAATGGACTGAAACACAAGCATGAAGTTGAGCACATACATTTGTTGGTCACACATTCAATTGAACGAAACACAAATTTCAACATGTGGTAAACTTAGAATACTGAACGATACAAAAGAAAACGAAGGAAACAAATGTCAAGACACAAGACAAGTGTATCCAACCAGAAGTCACGCAGGCCGTCGAATCAAATGCAGATCGAAATGGGAGTTACATTTAATCTTCGGGACGAAGCTCACCGATGTGCAAACGCGATTGATTATAAGAGAAATACGAGATAGAAGTAGCGGTGAAGTGGCCTCGCGTCTCCCCTATAGCGCACAGCGACGGGTATTGCACTGCCTCTGGGATCGGCTATTCGCCGAGAAGCTGAGGGAGAGGAGGAGGCGAGAGCGCACGGGAACGTCAGAACGCCGAGCTCTGGTTCGACGGATTAGGGGGTAGACCTGAAGCTAGCTGCCTCTGTCTCCACTGCATTCGTCGAACGCGTGGGAACGCGGAACGCCGGCATCCAGCGTTTGACTATCGCATTCGAACGCGTTTGGCGAGTGCAGTGGAGACAAAGGCAGTTAGCTTTAATTGTGTCTACCCACTAATCATTCCAATCAGAGCTCGCTGTTCTGACGTCCTCGCGCGCTCTAGTCTCCTCCTCTCCCTCGCTTTTTCGGCGCATAAAGTTCACGAATCTTCGACGGGAAACCACCTCCCTGAGCGGAAACCGTAGAGTTATTAGGGAGTTTTCGTAGACCGCGTTTCCCCAACTCCGCTAAGCCCTCCGCAACGAAGCAGCCGCTACTGCGCCGGCGCGCCGATGGCCTTGGCTGTAGAATTCTGGCTAGCGTAGCTGGTTGCGGAGAGCGTTGCGGGACAGCGGAAACGGTCTACGAAAACTCCCTACTATAATAATCTCGAGGGAAGTGTCCCATGCATTCGGGTCGCTTCGGAACAGCGGGGCATAAATGCGGACATCAGTGGTCCCAGTTGGTGTTCCCTATGAGTCCATATCGCTGGCGACATTTTAATAGAGAGTTTTAGTAGATCGTTCTGATGCCCCCGATACCCCTGTTTTCGATACCCGATAACAATACGATGCATGTATAAAGGCGGCATTCTAGTGTCGGGCATCGTCGTGGGAGCCAAAACATAGCTTGCATGTGACGTCATTCGCGGCCATGCCAGTATTTGCGCCGCGAGCGTTCGGTTCGCTGTTAGTTTCACACCGCAGAAGTTGTAGTTCGAAGAAACCAGTAAGTAGAAATAATCGTCAGTGCTAAGCAATGGCGACGCTTGCACGCTTTGTATATGCAGAAAGAAGCCGCCAAATACTGCCCGTGAGTTTTTTTTTTTTTCTTGCTTAGTTTGCAGAAAAACGCCGAAATCGCACATTGTATACACCTTTTTCGTTTAGCCTCGCACCCAGCCACGTTGTCCCCATATCCGGTATGCGTTCCGAAAAAAAAAGCAAGAGATTACAACCCCGAACAAGTAAAAAAGTGTAGAAGGGTCAAAACAAGAACGACTGATGGTTGCAATTAAAATGTTAACACGTTCTAATGACGAGGCGAGAAGAAAGCGATGTTTTCACGCATACCGGAAGTTCCAGAAATGAAGATGGTGGCGTTCACGTAGAAAGGGTGTATAAATATAAAAAGTTGGCAAGCGCTCGAGCAAATTCAACTCGTCGCGGAAAAACGAGCACGCCTAACCTTTCGTCTGATTTCTTTTTCTGCTTTTCTGTCGCTCTCTTTCTCGTTCTCTCTCTCGGGACCACGGATATCAGCGCTCAGGATTTTCCGCGTTCTGCTCCTGCGTTCCCCCCCTGGTGCCGACCGAAGGGTATGCGAAACGTAGTTCGTCTGCTTCTTTCTGCAAGGGTTGTGGTGACATCGGAACGCAGAGCTCTGATTAACTCTGATTGAGGGATAGTGGGTAGACCTCAAAGCAAGCATGCCTTGAGGTCTACCCTCTATCTTTCCATAAAAGCCAATCAGAGCTCAGCGTCTTTCTTACGTCACTGCGACCTCTGCAAAAGAAGCAGACGAACTGCGTTCCGCATTGCACTGCATCGGTGATCGTCTACAGTTCACAACTGCGACGGAAGACATTTCACGACAGAAGAGAAAGGGTGGCAAATTATATTATTTCGGATATCGTTACAAATAAGGACTTTTTAGTGGTTGGTTGAGTGTACATAGTTGAAGACGCGTACAGTAATGAGAAACGCTCTCAGTTCGATGGCACGTCATTGCGAAATACGGGTGGCTCATTGCGATCGGGTTAGCGATTCTGAGCCGGGAGTGCGTCACGTGAAACCGCACTATGATGAGGTCTGTTTCCGTTGCATAAGTGTTCATACATGGAGTGAGAATGAGACGTTATCAAGTCAAAAAAAAAAAAAAAAGAAAGGCCAAAGCCCGTACGCTTGTGCGTCTTCTAGCGAGCCGCCCATTTCTCTCTTCCACGCTTTACATAAAATCTCCGCAGTCCATAATGAGTCCGCAATTACCACGATGCTCCCTCATGACAATTACACTGCAGCGGCAACGTCCCTCCGTCTTAAATTTACGAAAAAAAAGAAAACGGCACCCAAAATAATATATATGCAAAAAAAAAAGCGTGCGTCATTTTTAAGCAAGGAACGCGATAGCCCGTTCTGACCGAACTGAAGCACCCGCATAAATTTACATAGTGTTCGCCCTTCCTTTCCACGGACCGACATGTGTTACGCTCGAGCGTCATCGCCACTGCACACCGCTCGAGGCACAAAACAAAGCGTCCTCCCTCATTTAGATATGAGAGGTCTGCCAAGTTAAAAGCGATAATTTTTACTCCCCGAGCTGGACCGTTCTCTTACCCCTTCTTTTACTTTTTTTTTCCGGTGGGGCTTGCCTCGAGTTATAGAACCCTAACTTTATTCCCTCCTCGTCCTTCTCTGGGAGTCCGGGGTTCACCTCTTTGGGAGAATCGGTGCGGAAGGACGTCGGTTCATCGCTCATTTCCATCGCTCGTTAACGGGACCGTGCTTCTTTGTAATTCAGCTAAGTGCGTTCGTCGCTTCGTTAAGTGCGCACCCGTACGAGCGTTCCACGACTGCAGGGATCTTCCGACGCTTGGTAGGGGGGGGGGGGGGAAGCGCATGCCTCGCCGCCGCCGCCCGAGTCTCCAGGTCGACAAATGGGAACAGACAGGAAAGGATCCTTCCCTCCTGAGAAAGGTGAAACGGGAGTCGGTATACACTAAAGCGGGAGTCAGATTTGTAACACATCAAACAAAAGACAGTCCGCAGAGATTGTCTCAGGCTCATCTTTTCCTTTGATGACGAAGAAACGGGGGGGGGGGGGGGGGGGGTAACGGTTACTCTAAAAACTCCTTGGGGGGGGGGGGGACGTTGGTATAGCGTACAAGTGTTTACGAAAATGTTACACATAAAGGACAGAACACGCACAGCACATCCGCAATTACCGTGTTCTTTTTTTTGTTTTTAACCAAATTATTGTCGTGATTATTTACGAATAAATATATTTCAATGATTTTAAAATTACTCCAAAAAAGTAATCGATTACAAGTAATTTGATCACTCGTAGCAAGTACCGCACAAGTGTGATCTTATGACGTATGAGGTGTTTTTCTTGCGCTGCAGGCACGCGTCGTCCACATTGCGCACTAGACACATCGCGGGTCATGTAAACACTCCGCTATGCTTAAACATAGGGCTATGCTTAAACATAAACCATAAACATAAACTTAAACATAAAAAATCTCGCGAAATTAAGTATCGTAGGTAAATACAACATTCACGCGGAAGCCACGTGAGCGTTCGCTTCTAACAACCTGATCACTCCATCAAAAGTTGTCTTTGATTACATAAAAATAATTATGGCGCAGTGTTGTCAACACGGAAGTTGAACTCCGCGAGCATTGTTCGATTCTAATGACGGAAGAAGCCATTGGTAGGGTGGACTGAAGCATCAAATATGCTACGTGAAACAGGCGATCCGTGGCGTGCTTCCGCTCATGATGCGGCACTAAGTTCATCAGTTTCAATTGATACCGGCGAGAGAGAAAGGAATATATAAAATATTTTGCTAGGAAAATACATTTCACTCCGCTCATCTGCATTAAACAGCACGCCTACAACACCAAATCCTGCCCTCACGGTGGAAACAACCCGCATCCGAGATACGCGAGCGCATCGCGCCGTCCACACTGTCGCGCTTTCGGACAGCACTGAGGGAGAGGGCTGCCGCCAACGCGACGAGACGCCGGATTCGACAAGGCAGCAGAGACGGCTGTCTTCGCTGTCTCAAAGACTGTGCCACGATGATAGATGGCGGCAGTCACCCCTTCCAATTCGAAGGGGAAAAACCCGTAACAGTGAGAAAGGGTTCCTTTGGCGCCAAAGATGTCGACGCCAAGACCATTGGATGTTCGCGGAGTAGGATAGATGTATTTTTTAGTAAAGTACTTCGGAATAGGTCAATGAAGAAAGGACAGAGAGGTTACCGGTGTAGGTTTCTGCTGGCTAATGAGTACGGGGAAAGAAAAAAAACGTGACGATGGTGAGAAAGATGGAGTGAAATTGTCAATGACTTTGGGTATGCTGAAGGATGTTCAAAGTCCCACAAAACGTTTCTGAAACGCTTACAAATTAGCCGACAACAACGTATTTGTGAGAAACCACTAGCACGTTGTAGGGCGAAATCCCCCCGAGGGATATGGAAATCCCGCGTCCAAAAGAACGTATGCGCATCGCGCTGCCCTCGCTATCTGCGCTCTCCCGAAGCGACGAAGGAAAGGACTGCTGCCGACATGTGCCGAGATACCAGATTCTCCGGGACAGCAGAGACGGCTGTTTCCGCGGTCTCGACGGGTTTCCACGATAGATGGCGATAGCCACCCGTCCCAATTCATATAGAAAAACCAAGACGATGCGCGCGTCCAGCCGTTCCAACTACCCAAAGGCTGTTGGTACCAAGGCTATTAGACTTTGGCGGAGCAGAATGCATTTCCTTGTGGGGTATTTGTCTAAACCTCAGGCCCTGACGGTTACAATGGCTGTGCAAAGAAGACGTGATGAAACTGAGTGCTGTTGGTGTCATGTTTCTTTTTTGTTCGCCGAAATGCGTCGCTCCTTTGTTCTGGGCTCTTCTCTTCTGCTGTAGTCGCGAAACGGGCGGAATAATATCACGGGTACTAACGATCGTCTTGTGTCGAAAAAAAAGTAATACCAGCTTGGTCTTACTACACTGACTTTCGACTGTTCAAATTGCTATACTCGTCACACCAAGAAAGAAGTACGTTTTGAGCATAGTTCATAGGCTGAGCGAAGTAGTCCTTAGAAAATTTGATTGTCTGTGCAAGAAGTCTCCACATTAAGAAGGGAATATGTAATGCTCCGCGAGGAGTCTGACTTTTATTACGGTTTGAAGTGAATAGTAGTATACTTAGGGATATCTCTCAAAAGCACATCTTCTAAAAGCATTCCGCATGATCATACATCCCACAAAGTAAAACTTCTACAACTATACTACTAAAAGCAAAGCTCCTAAAGCAAACATCCTCTAGCACATCTTTAAACGTTGCTCAGTTAATTCTGTGAATTGCAACATATTTTGTGTGGTAGTATTTTTTAATAAAACGATCGGTGCACTGCAGTTTCCGTTGAAACATGACAAAAGTTTCAAGTTGTTGCCCTTGACGTCGACCCTTTCTATTGTTGAGACTTAGTACAAAAGACAAGATGAAAAAAGGTCGGAGTCCCTTCCGTCGACGTCCCCCAAGCGCGCATCTCCGGCTCTCCTCGTAATTCTATAGTTCGTCCGACCCCAAGCTGACATTGAGGTTAAAGGTGCGTGCTCAATGGGCCAGCCATGCCGCGTGATCACGCTCCAGTCCATACTTCCGCGCAGAGGGCGTGGTCAGGTGATAAAAGGGAGGTGGTTGATAGATCCGGCGAGCGCGTAGTTCTCTTCCTGCTGTCGGCTTAGCGGTGAGCAGAGGGAGTACTATAGACGAGCACCGAAGGGCTCCCGAGGCCCTCATTGCCCTCCCAATTCCTAACCATGTTAATGTTCATTTCATTAACGCCGTTCGGGGATGGCCCCGGGAGGGAACGAGCCATGCTCCATTCACAATCTGGGAGGAGGCGAAGAATTGATGAGCGCAATCAAGGACTCCTCCGTACTTCCCGGCTTCCCCATATCCCGGGTTAAGAGTCGAGTCATTGACACCGCGCGCGGTGCGTGCAAGGGACACGTTACGTCCTTTGTCCTCCAAAGCCCCCTTCCCTGATTTTTTTCTTTTTTTTTTTTTTTTTTTACACGTCCATGTTCGAGGAGTGGTGACATTCGTCACTATCTTTGCGTTTAGTTTGTAATTTTTGTTCGTTTATTTCTCGACCAAAAAGCGGCGCAAACATTGACGAACGGACGCCACAATTAATTTAGGGGGAACGCCCGCGGTTCCAATGGAATTTAAGAGAGCGGGAGGAGACTCTTAGAGAAGAAATCAGTAAGCATGTTCCATTCTATAGATTTCGGTGGTTTGCGGCTACATCACTCGCAGCTTCGACAGCAAACAATCCTACCGAATCCTTCCCATTCGTGCAAGAAAATCTAAGAGTGACAGAGCGTCATTCGTTTTTATAGTCGGTTACAGTAGAAGGCAACGAGCACGTGCAGGAGGCAGAACATCAACTAGGTTTTTAACATCTCACTAACTACAGCCACTGCTGGCTTCAGAAACACTAGGCGTGGCGTATTATGTTTATCACCCTTGATTGATTAATTTTTATTCGGGGCTCTTATTTGTGACATTTTGACATCAACGTCTCGGCGAACGAACTAAAATGAAAATTTCAACTGAACAACAACACATATCGCAAAGTTATAAGAAAACATTTTAGTTGACATTCATAACATATGAAGAAAGACTAATGAAAGTTTGAACGCGTATAACTTTTTTCCCAAGGCGCAAAAATATTTTTCTTTTTGCATTGAATTACAAGGATTTCATTGCAAAAGTATGCACTTAAGTTTCCTTGTCGAAAGGTCGTAATGTTCTCAAGCACTGTAATTGCATGGGTATCATACAACGCAAATCAATTTTTTTATATTTTCATGAAAACGTTTTATTCCACGTGGAATATTGCAAAACGTTGGCCATGAATGCAGCAATCTCACTACCTGAGGAGCGAAAACAAGGTTTTCAATATTCGCCACGTCCTGCGTTTTTTAACGCAAAGCGTTAAGCAGCTTGTGTCGCAGAAAAGTCGGAGTCGGTGGCGTGACGCGAAAATCTCCATTGGTCGATAGGGTCATGACGTGACAGTACATGACCTTGAGCGGGAATTTCGAACAACCCAGAACGCTCACATGAAACGTGAGCGTTGTTAGAGGCGGGGTTTAAGCCGCACGTCCGGAGGCTTCCTGGCTCGTGACGACGACCATTCCCCGAAGTGAAGAACCCAGGGGTCCAGTGGAGGTGGAAGAATTGGTAACGTAACGAACGGTTTAATTACATGGTTGCGATACAGTCGTTAAATCCGAGAGAACAACCGGAGCAGCCTCACGCTCCGCCTTATATAGGGTCCGTTTTTTCCTCACTCTCCGCCAGGTCATCAGGTGCGACGTAGCAAACCGCCGCCAAGTGCGTTGCAGCAAAGACCGCCGCGTCGTAGCCAGAAGTGCGTCGTAGCCATGGTTCTCCGCAGTTAGGCCCTGCCTCTCTCCCTTTCAAGTGCGATGTAGCCAAAGTTCTCCGCAGTTAGGTCATGCCTCTCTCCCTTTTCTGAGCTCACCAACCCACACGCACACACACGCGTCCTGTTGACGTCACCGACGTGTTGAGACTTGTTGCCGCAGGCCTGGACAAGTAGGTGACGGTCCCGGACTCGTCGGGACTCGTTTCCGCAGTGTTGAAACTCGGAAGAAGGTCGCCGAAGGTTCCATTCTAACAGCCCCTCCGGGGCCAGGGAAACCTCGAATGGCCGGTGGTACAATCGCTGGCCTGAAGAGGTGAGCTTGTGGTAGGCCTTGAGAAGACGCTGCAAGCACTAAACAAACTCCCAAACCTCTTACAACGGAGGCATTAGCGGAAACGGCCCCCACAACACCACGCCACACCGCAGTCAAACGCTCGGAATTCGCCAGAGACCCGCCAGACTGGATTACGGATTACCATGCATAATTTGCCAAAACAATGCAAATTGACCCGTTGTCGCCAAAACAAAACTAATTTTTCCAAAGAGGTCACAAAGAACAAAATACAAAAGACAAAAACTCTTCGCAATTTGTGAGGTCCTTTTGGGGTTTTAACGAAGTGCCCCCACTTAGATCCTCATTCACGTGGATGACGAAGACCTCTGAGATCATCCCTACTGTTTTTGGTGATATCAGAAAAATCTGCTCAACCCATCGGCATTGCCGTTAAATTTTGCCTTTCCTTTTTCTTACGCGGAAGTCATAGTAATCGATTTTCACGTGATTTCTAGACGTGAAAATGCGGTCCTTATAGCGCCGATAAACAATCCGTCTTTTTCATGCCCCGTCACATTGATCCTAGCAATCTCCTGAGATGTACCGCGAAACCCTGACACACTAGGGTCGCTCTTCTGCTCGACTGTCAAAGACACTCTGTCTACTCGTAGCAGAGGACCAAAGTTACGTGACGCCTGAGCTACGAGAGATCTTTCAGTGATCCCGTCTTCCTCCGCCTTTTTCGCCGGCGCGTTGGGACGGCGTACGCTTTCTAGTGCTACGAGGTCAGGCTGTTCTACAACCTGGTCCCTCTCATCCCGGTTTTCTGCCTCCAACTCTGGGAGTGCTTGCTCCCCGTCAGCTGCCTCTGGCTCTGAATCACTCGTCAACAAAGGGGCGACCTGACGCGATTTGGACCTCGAACACGACTGAACTAGCCCTTCTCCCAGTTGTTGACCCCTTTCGCGCAGCAGGAAATCTGACCGGTTAGAAAACAAATAAGGATACTCCAACGGGACTGTTTGCGAGACAGCCGCCTCTGTCACCAGCTCTCCGAACGGGCCAGTTATCCTTACTGTCACCATAGGCAGACAGACACTGTGCTTTTCGAGCAGCTGCTTGATCCAAACTACCTTTCCAGTAAAATCGGATGTCGTTACATACGACGGATGAACGACGTCCATCGTCGCTGCACTGTCCCGAAGCACCTTGCACGGCTTTCCGTTTACCTGGAGCTCGTGAAGATAGGGACGAAGATGCTTCAGGTCCTTGTCACTACCGTTCACGTACGAGAACACAACCCGCAGTTTCTTACATCTGGCCGCTGTGTTCCGGATCCTGACAGTTGTAGCACAGGAACGGCTTCCTTGCCTCGAACTGCCCTGTTGGGCTTTTCCGCGCCACGTCTCCATTCGAGTGTTCTGTGCTCTTTTCTGGGACCTTTTGTCCTGCTTCGGGCTTTTCGGGCCCATTTTCTCGCGAGCCGTTTCCCTGTCGGAAGGTCTTGCGCTGATCGCTCTGGCCGGGTTCGCTTTCCTCTCCGCTCAGCTTTCTACGCGTTGCGTACTCTTCGGCTAGCTCAGCGGCCCTTTCGACAGAGTCGACTCCCACCCTATCCTGCACCCAGAGCTTGACTGACTGCGGAATGCTACGAAAGAACTGTTCGAGGCACACACACTCGACTACCTTGTCTCGGCTTTCGTACACTTCCTCGCTCTTCAACCATTCTATCAAGTTGGTTTTAAGCCCGTACGCGAATTCCGAGTAGCCCTCGCTGCTCTTTTTGGATGCGTTTCTAAACCTTTGACGGAACGCCTCAGCAGAAAGGCGGTACCGCTTCAAAAGGATGGACTTCACCTTGTCGTAGTCGTCCGCGTCTCCAGCACTAGGGCGCGCGACAACCTCTGCAGCCTCACAGGGCAACAAAGTCAAAAGCCGTTGCGGCCACGTTTCTGGGGCGAAGCTCAACTTCTCACATGTCCTCTCAAAGTTAACTAAGAATAGGCCCACGTCTTCCCCAACTTTAAACGGCTGCAGGAGCTTCTTCATTTGATACGACTCGGTCTCACTTGCTCGTACCGGAGCCCCAACTCTACTGTTCTGCGAGTTTAATCGCTGTTGTTCAATTTCGAGCTCTAGCCTTTTCAGCGCTCGCTGCTCTGTCGCAGCCTGCGCTCGTCCCTCTCTCGCTGCAGCCTGCGCTCGTTCCTCTCTCGCCGCAGCCTGCTCCCGCTCTCGCTCCTCTTTCGCTGCAGCCTGCGCTCGTTCCTCTCTCGCCGCAGCCTGCTCCTGCTCTCGTTCCTCTCTCGCTGCAACCTGCGCTTGTTCCTCTCTCGCTGCAACCTGCGCTTGTTCCTCTCTCGCTGCAACCTGCGCTTGTTCCTCTCTCGCTGCAACCTGCGCTTGTTCCTCTCTCGCTGCATCCTGCTCTCGTTCTCGTTCCTTCTCGCTGCAGCCTGCTCTCGTTCTCGTTCTTCTCTCGCTGCAGCCTGCTCTCGTTCTCGTTCCTCTCTCGCTGCAGCTTCGCTCTTAGCGTTCTGAAGCAGTTCCCACGCAATCTTAATTTCCTCTGCTTCCGCGCTCTCTGAAATCGCTTTACTGATCTCAGATTTCTTCATCTTTTGCTCCACCTCCACACCCAATTCTTCACATAAACAGAGTAAATCTGTTCTCAGTAACCTCATTAGATCCATGATCGCTGCCTTTTAGCTTTGGCTTTGTTCTAAAACATGTCGCGAGGTTGTACACAAACCTAGCGCACGAGTCAAACACTAAGGATTCCCAGCAGTTCAAAATTAATTACCCATAATCTGAAGCCTGGCGAATCTCAAAGCCAAGTCCAAACGCTCACCCACAGATGTAGCACGATGTCGCATGGTCCGATCCCCACCGCTGCCAACCAGTTGTTAGAGGCGGGGTTTAAGCCGCATGTCCGGAGGCTTCCTGGCTCGTGACGACGACCATTCCCCGAAGTGAAGAACCCAGGGGTCCAGTGGAGGTGGGAGAATTGGTAACGTAACGAACGGTTTAATTACATGGTTGCAATACAGTCGTCAAATCCGAGAGAACAACCGGAGCAGCCTCACGCTCCGCCTTATATAGGGTCCGTTTCTTCCTCACTCTCCGCCAGGTGCGACGTAGCAAACCGCCGCCAAGTGCGTTGCAGCAAAGACCGCCACATCGTAGCCAGAAGTGCGTCGTAGCCATGGTTCTCCGCAGTTAGGCCCTGCCTCTCTCCCTTTCCAGTGCGATGTAGCCAAAGTTCTCCGCAGTTAGGTCATGCCTCTCTCCCTTTTCTGAGCGCACCAACCCACACGCACACACACGCGTCCCATTGACGTCACGGACGCGCTGAGACTTGTTGCCGCAGGCCTAGACAAATAGGTGACGGTCCCGGACTCGTCGGGACTCGTTTCCGCAGCGTTGAAACTCGGAAGAAGGTCGCCGAAGGTTCCATTCTTAACAGCGTTGTGGGTTGTTGTGAAACGTGACGTCACGCGTTAAATGAAAGTGATTAAAAAACATTACATACAATGCGAATTAAAGGTCGCTGCATATCTCAAATAATTGCACTTTCCAAAGTAATTAATTTTCCTTAAAGAAAAATTTGAGGACTTTAGGCCGGATTCGAACCGACGACTCACTCCGCTTCATTTTTGGTTTTGAAAAAAACATTGCAGTCCTCTTCAGTATTGCCTAGGAAGACCACGCGTCAAATATTACGACGCAGTTCTGTCTAAATGTTTCTTTAACGGTCCGGTAAACGTTGCAACTCGCCAAGTTGCCGAAATCGGCTGACTCGAGCGGGCGAATTCAGGCGCAACGAACAGCGCAGTCAAGGCTACGGCATGGGTGGAGGCAACATTGAGCTAAACGTCATCATCATGGCCCCCTTTTGCTTGCTTTTATTTCTCCGGGCGAGCGTAACGCATGACGTCAGCAACGCTGCCTCTCGGCGCTCAGCGGTGTCCACGTGATTGGCGTAACGCGCCTGCGCAGTGCGCTTCTTGGGAGCCGTCCGGCCGACCGCCGTGGTCCCGCCGTTACCGCCGTCTTCCGCGTCACAACCCCCGTCGTCGTCTCACCGTTTGTGATTATTGTCTCTCGGAGTTTCGTCCACACTACGGACACCACGTGTGCAGATTTATGCCGCAGTTGTGCAGACATTGTCGAATGCCGTAGACACCAAAACGTGGCGAAGAGTGCGGTGCAGACGACATTCGCGCCTGCCACACGCCCGCCCCAATCCCGCCCGTCGTTGCGTAGAGGATCACGTGACATCTCGTACCACGTGATGGCCGGGTCCTTGGCGGCCCGGGGCCAATGTTGCCTGACGGATCCGAAGTTTCGGTTTCGATTTCCGTTCGTGTTTAAAATTAGATTTAAAAATATACTGTATATCCCATTTTTCGCGAAGCAAACGACATAGTGTCTTTTACTAGGGCTTTTTAATTCGAAATCACTCATTATCCCGAAATCTTCGGAATTGAGCGGAGTTGCCCTTTAAAAGCGAAGCTTAAGCGTCCTTCCAGTTTTAAGGTGTCAAGTGCACACGGTGATCACAGTATACCGCTGATTCCGGTGGATACGTTTACTTTGTGCATTTTAGCCACCAAGCTTGAGTCTGTTCCTGGCACATTGTGAAACATAGCTAATGAACTACAGGTTGTCATGTGCGTACCGCGGTATATATTCCGTTCCACTTTGAGTCCGTACGTAGCAGAAAGTACGAGAGCCAGTTCCGGCTCGCTCTTACACCGGGACCCCGACTCGTCCCGCAGCAGTGAAAAATGACGTTAATAAGAGCGGGCCATCTCTGGAATTATACGCCCGCTTCCACCCGACCGAAGTTCATTTGACATGGTTTTGCAGATGAAACAACAACGCAAAAGAACCGATTACAGCCACCAACAGGAATGGGGAAAAATGAACGAGGGGGACAATTCAAGAGATAGAAAATCACCAGGCTGGCTATACTTCCTTCCCGCACGCAGTGGTAGATTGTTGCTGCCTGTTCTTACTACGCTGCTGAAGACGCATTGTTGCAGGTCTGTATTATACACTATTGTCGTTATTAAAGAGGAAAGCAACGACACAGCGTGCCTATTAGTATTTCTACACACAAGCAATCGTATTGCTTTCGGTGTTCACCATATGTACTTGCGTCAGGCTCCCCATTATTGCATGTGGTTGGTGACTTGTTTTGGATTCTATTGGTGGGTTTGTAGGGATAGAAAATCTATCCAGGCTCGCGCCTTTAATGCGGTAGATGCTAGAGCGCATTCCTGCACGCCTAAAAACAAATATAAAAAAGCGCTCCAAATGTACCATGGGAATTCACGATTATACTGTAGGACCACAGTCAAAAAAAGATACCGCCTTAACAAAAAATGATGTGCCCCAAAATCTTTATGTATTAAAGAACATTGTTTTTCTGCTAAAGATATGCTAAGCCAGGCAGTAAATCTTCCCCGCTTTCTGTTTGTCGTTGCTGAGACGAGAGAAAAGACATCTCTTCTCTGGAGGGCTGGAGACTATACGAGATCGTAAAAAAAGTAACGAATTCCACGTGGCCGCAATCTAAAGAGATATACGTGTACACGTACTTCGATTCAAAAAAAGTCGCTTCCAACGCCCAGGAAACAGAGAAAACAACACCGAGAGGTACGCTGGAAACAAGAAACCGTCCAGACTTGAGAGCGTGTTGACGATATCGCATTTTCTTGGAATCCCTTTCCAACGACTGACTCGCATTAAAGGGAGCAACCGCTCGACAGGCCATTCTCGGCGACGACAGACGCCGGGCAACCTCAGATGGGAGAAGCGGAGATCCCGGAAGGAGCTCCACCGAGCCGAACCCCTCCCGAAACGGACATCAGGCGTGACGCCGAGTCGAGGCACAACGTAAATGTCAACTCCTCCGGCTCTCCCGAATTTTACTGCCTTCCCCATTACAGATGCGGGGGCGAAGAAGCCCGGGATCTTTTGGTGCCGACTGAAACAAGCGGCCTTTATGGGTGCCCGTCCTTAAACGCACGGGTCTGGGACGACGGCGAGAGAGGGGGTCAGACCCGAAAGAGGATTGGGCTATCAGGCCAACGACCAATTCCGATAAAGAACGCGGGAGGAGGAACACTTTGAGAAACCCCGGTTCCCGTTTGCGCGGATCCATGGGCCGCCATCTTCCGCCCCAATTGGACTTTATCAGAGAAGCAGGAATATTTGTATTTGTAGTTCTTCGGTCTATAACAATCCAGCCGTCATATGTAGAATTGCGTTTTATGAGGGACGCAGCGGACGCTAAATCCAGTTGCAGTCTTCCAGGCACGCGATTCTCTGCCTAACGTCGCAATGTCCCCCTTTTCTACCGTTTATTTTTCTGCTTCTTCTTATTGTTGTTTTCGAGGCTTCTGCGGCCGGAAAAGTCTTCTTAAAGTATTCCAGAGACTGTTTTTTGCAATCTTTTTTTATTTTTGTATTCTTTCACAGTTTTGTTGCTTGGTCGGCAGAGTTCGCGGGATAGGTGCTTGACAGCCCTCAAGCTTTCTTCGACGGCATGCTTCACTCACTTCAATCAGATTTAGCTTCGGTAAGGTTGCGATTCTGATTAAAATACATCCCGCATATGCATCCTTAGGGCCCAACGCCGCGACCATCAACGATGCCAAAAGGATGACTGCACACGCAAAAAGCACTCCCCGAATGCAACAGGCTGTCCGATGCTGGTAACGCGTTAAGAAAGTACTTGGCGACCGAACATCGAACATCAACTGGTCCCGCGTCGATCGTTTTACGGAAGTGCTTTCGCATACACGCGGTTGTGTAGAACCTTCAAAAGATCGGCAGTCCAGAAGCGTTCCGAATGGCGTTCTAAAAAAAACTGTAACCAAATATTACATCTGTACGCATATTGCCGCTTCAAGGGACGGGTGAGCTAAATTTACAGCCTGTTTCACTTATAACGCTGTGTTGCCCTCGTCTAAGCCGCCTTCTTAAACGATAAAAAAAAAAAGAAAAAGAACAGTTACCTTTGTGGCTTTGAGGCAATGTGCCGGCCTTCGGATCCCCAGGTGGCAGATTCGGATCCCGGCTAAAAATCCCCCAGTGCTCAAAATTAATGTTCCATTCCTCACTTGGGTCGCGCCATATGTCCTTTTTTTGTTTGGCTCGTAAAACCCCCAGATTTGACTTTTGCCACCGGATTGACACTGTTTCTAAATGCCTATAATACCATCCTATTAGAGCCACCAAAAGTTGCTTTCTCCCGGGTCTGTTACCACCACGCATGCGCGAAAACGACCTGGAAAAACAAACAAACAAAATAACATTGCTTTGTTAGAGAGGAGACACTTGTGCAAAATTTTAATTCGGTCGTTTTCCGTTTTAGGAACGTTATGACATGGAACATTATGTGTTTTGTCTTTGCCAAGATAGCTCTTCCGAAGAAAGAAAATTGCAGCCCGTTTAGGTGATGCCCGACAAAATTCTTGCATTAAAACCCGAGAGTCAACGAAATCCACTTGGATTAGCGGGCGATACATTCTACGTCATAATTAGGGGATTTTGCGGAACTGGTGAAAGTGTAGCGTATTCTGTGTCGTTACCCAGTAGCGAGGGGGAGAAGGGAAGGGAGAGAGCCCAAGAACGTATTTTAAGGTAAAATGGCGTCAATTCCTGCTCAAATCAAATCTGTTAGTAATGTAAGTCTGTGAATTCACTTTTTAGCTGAGAGATTCATTTGTTGGGCTACGTCGGATTGTACTCTATTGATTGACTAATTCTTAAGTGTTTGTTCAATGTGCTATGTCCTTGTTCGTCATTTAATTTTTCAGTGTGTTTCACCATTGAGCGACGTACAAGGGTGGTGGGGCACCTTCAGATCAAATTGTTTACCGTTTGCGCTCCCCCTCCCCCCCCCCCCCCCCAAAAAAAAAAAAAGTAACTCAAGAAGTGCGAATACGTTATTATTAATTATAAAAATGTAATAAATTGCTTTGCTGCCACACCATCTGAAACACGCAATTGACGCTCCTCCACCGAGCGCACCCAGTGGGCAGGCAGCCACGCGTCCGGGCACAAAGGACACCGGGATGTGTGCATGTGGATTGTGGACAAGGGCGAAAGGGGAAGAGGAGGGGTTCACCCGTCGCCGCTCATTTCCAATTTCAGGCGCGGAGGGCACGCGTGCGGTCGCGCGGCGCGAGCACGGCACACAGCGTGGGCGTGCTCGCCGGCCGGCGTCCGGTCGGCCACGCTTCGACGGTGCATCCTCGTGGTCTGCAAACCGTACTCACGCAACCTCCGATTGGTCACGCGACCTCTCCAGCACAGCCCCAAAACAACACGGGGATGGTCCCTTAGAACGAACTTGGCCGCGCGGTCAGCAGCCTTTCCCCTATTGCTGCCGCTATCCGAACTGCGATCGACCCCGCCGATATTCTTCTTTTAGAACTGTACTCCCTCGTGGCAGATGTCCAGTCGAGCCCGCAGCGACCAGAAACAATCAAGGTAGAACAATATATTATAGTACATTCGAGAACTCTAGCTTAAAAAAAAAAAAAAGACAAACGAAAATTAACTGCGGTGTTTATTAGGTAGGTTTTCCGGACGGATGAACGTTTTATTGAGTCCACGACCTCGATTATACTAATAGCGACATCACGGGCGCTTACTGCTTTCCATTGAATGATAAATATATCATTGAAACGCAGTTCGTTGAATACGCTTGAGGAGTATTGCGAGGGTGCGCCGTAAAATCTGGAACTGCCGGCAGTTGGCCTCGTTGCAGGTCGAGGCGCAACTGGATACCACAAGGTGCTACGATACTCCCGCCCTCATGAAGTAGAGATCAAGCAGCCCCACAGACTATCGGTGAATTAGGGGTAGGAAGAGTACAGGTACTTAAACGCTTATTTGCAAAAAAAAAAAATATGACAATGGGCATATTGGCTGTATGAACACGTCAGTGTTCATACATAACAATAATGTTAATACATTAAAATAATGTTCATACAATAACAGTGAGAGCGCAGGCCAGCTGGTGTAGCATTACCATTTCTTTAAATTACCCGAGACTGGGGCGAGAAAACTATGAAGCATCAAAACGGTTGCCTTTCTCTTCCACGTTTTGATGCCTCATAGTTTTTTCACCCCAGTCTCGGGTTATTTAAATAAATGTCCATTATTCTTGTTGTTTTTTTTGCACGCAGGGAGCGGGTAAAGCCTTCTTAAGTTTGGGCTAAGGTTAACAATCCGCCTCCAGCGTCAATCGGATTCCTGATCACAAATTCTCGTTGGTCATAACAGTGCAATTTATATCTAAGGGTGTTTATAATCTCACTAAATATAATCTATATGCCAGGCAACACCCTGCCATCGTACGGGTTGTTTTAGCTAACATGTGCTAAAATATATTAACAAAAAGCGGGAGCAAGGTATACACATGTCGAACAAGCGCACTATTGTTAGAAGTCCCAAGGAGCAAGTCAAGGTATTTCTTGTGATGTGCCAAACTGGTTTAATTAAGACAGATTATTTAGCTAACTTTTAAAAATATTCAATATAATCCACAAACCCTTCGCTACAAAAGTGCTGTGGTGTGTGGAGAAACATCTAAGAGTTTGTAGGACGCTTAATTCGTAGAACCCCCTTCGATAGTGAAAACAATTGTTATTGTTTTTTTTAAGGACACATCAGCGTCAATATTCCAATTTTGAGTTTCGTAATGACCAGAACTCGCGTCTTTACGCGTTACTCTGGGATATTGGGGAATTGTAGTAGACCGTGTTTCTCCGCTACGGTATCCCTGAAGAAAACGCCGCAGCTGCGCATGCGCGCCGCCAGCCTTATCTACATAGTTCAAGGTCTTGTGGCGGATTACGGAACGCTATCCGGGTGCTTAGCGGGCTGCGGAAACGGTCTACTACTATTCCCCATTGGTCTGGCCTGCTAAAACCGCTTTCGTTGGACTGCAAAAATAAAGAAAAGTGATCTGCTCCGTAAGTAGGACCAGGCCACTGGGTATTCATAACAGTCATCAATACGTCGGGAACACCTTTCAGTGGCTTTCAATTGTCCAAGCATAGATTAGCTACTTCAACACTTGGGGGAGCGGGGGGGGGGGGGGGGGGGGGGGCTGGAGAGCACACTTGCTCACTTTGGTCACCGCAACTTAGTGATAACCCACAATGCGGGGAATCGATCCCCTCAATTTGGCGCTCGACTCACTCGCTGCCCTTTGTCCATGTCTAATCCCGAGGGACTGCCCGGCGAAGCCCATGAGCTCACGACGCAGCTGCTAGTTGCTCTGGGCCGGCGCGGCGACGTGCTCGGTCAACCTCACGCCCCGTTCAAACAGGGGAACTTTCCGAGCGTGCGCAGGTGTCCGCCAGGCCTGACCGCGCACGGTCATGGTCAGTTTTACTTTACCCTTTTGGTGCTGTCTGTTAAAAGGGTCTCATTCAACAATGCTACACTTAACGGGACAAAAACGAAAAGATAGCAGACAATGCATGCCAGATCGATTCCCCACATCCGGATGCAGCATTCTGTCAAGACGACACCGGGTCCCCTTCTTTGCGCTTCGTGCTGCGAAGGGGCTGTACACTCACCCGCGGCTATAACGTCACACAGCTGCGATGGCGCTGCTGTCGGCGCGGCGCATGGGCAAACGCGAATCTGCTTTCTGCGCACACGGAGTGCCAACACCATGCGTGGGCAAACGCGCACTTGTTTGAAAAGGCGTATTTGGTTTATTAGCCTGCAACGTTTTGACGTACAACTACACGTCTTTTTCCGCGCTTGGAAGGGTGCGCAAAGTTGGGAGGTCGGTGTCACGAAAACTTGGTCACGGAAGTGACGTCGCACAGATGACACCGGAGAGCTCCCTGACCGCGCGCCACCTGCTGCCGAGAACCTTGCAGTGCGCACGTGCGTCCTTATTTATCTGCTGGCTTGCTCGTTTGCTCGCTTCAACGCGACGCGCTCCTGTCTGATTGAAGTGGATGACATACGTGGCTTGCACTATGACTGTCATTGAAAGAGCGCTCCGATGACCTCCAGAGAAAAGGGGAAGAAGGAGCTCCCCTCTTATCAGGATCCTCCTTTGTGCCTCCCGGATATGCACAGACGTCGCTATTCCTCCTTCAGAAGATTATAGAAGATTAACCTGTCACTCAAAATGCTTACAAACGCAGCTTCCCTCTCCTTCTTTTACATGGTGGTCAAAAGTATGCGATGTGACGTCAGTGTGATTCCACAATCTTCGCTTGTCGCTCAGGGGCTCTAAACTCGTCAAACACAAAGTTGGGGCCGAAGTTTACTGAGCGCACTGATCACACTATCACGACGAGGACTTCGCACTTTTGTCGCTGAACGCACTATCACGACGAGGACTTCGCGCTTTTGTCGCTGGTGTCCGATCGGCTCGCTCCGTGAACTTTGGACTCCAACTTTGTGTTTAACGAGTTTAGGGCCCCTGGGCAACGGCCTAGCGGCCGAGCTGGCGAGCTCTGCGGCACGGGCTGTTCACGCGGCTCTCTCGCGCGACTCATCGAAGCGTTAAAAAAGGAATTGCACGCAATACCGCACACCCGCTTCGGAGATGGCGGCGCGGGGGGCTGAACATTTGCGTCTACCGGACTCCAAGACACGGGCATTCGCTTGTTGCGTACCCGAGGTTGTCATGCGACAGGAGCCCGTGGACGTTTCTTTAGCTGCGGCCGTAGTTCTGCGGAAATATATGCTGCATAGTAAACCTATGCACTGGCCAAAATCTTTTTTCTTTGCTCTGCTATTTTTTTATGTTTAGTGGGCTTAAAAGGGCACTGAAGTCAGTTTTGGAAAAGGTCGTTTTTGATCTTATACTTTTAAAATGTGTTAGTTCCCACATATACCAAGTCCTATATTACAAAACCGCCTATTCGTCTCAGGGGAGGGCAATAGAAAAACATGTGGACTCTTTTTTCTCACGGACTACATTGTGTGAACCAATGATAGCCTAGAACACGCTCAGATTTCAAATAATTTTATTATAACTTATTTTGAAGAGAGTCTGATAGGTACACATTTGGATAAGACTCCGTTTTTTTTCTCCACGGGCGAAGCCATCGCTTCCAACTCGCCGACAAGCACCCTTCGTCGACCACTGCACTCGGAAGAAACTTGTTCCCAAAAGGGGCGTGTCGCGATCTTTGAACACGCTTTTAACGTGGAACTAAGCTACGCACGGTTGTAGTTTCGGGTTTGTTGGGATGCTTAGAGCGTCTAGATTCAGTTCACCACAAAAGGACAATCTCAAAATCGACTTCAGTGCCCCTTTAAGTGTTCACCTCCGGTAAGCTAGATCAAGCGAATCTTCTTTCGTCACGAGGTGATACCTTCCTCACGTGGTAACCCAGGATCGGGGGGAAAACGGTCCCGGGTTACCACGTCAGTATTGATCCAGCCCGCCAGCACGCTTGCTTTATACTTTCAATAATACCTACCTTGTTCTTTACTCATAATTTCGTTTCTCTTTTCTCGTTGCAAATCCAGCACGTCTAAACACGAACTGGTTTCTTTCACCCGTTTAATAAACGCAAGCTAGCGTTCGTAAAAGAAAAAAAAATGTTTGATGATCCCATGACGGACGCGTACCCTAGCAACACCATCAACAATAATAAAAGCCGTGCACCATAGCCTATGAACGCCATCGCAGTACGATCGAGAGCAGACACGGATTGATATCGGGCGCTACGTCAGCATTCGGCTGGACCTCGTGCCCAGTCAATAGGTCGAGGGACGCTGGGAGTCGAACTCTGGCCCAGTTGCTGCGTTGGCGCCACCCAATAGCGCGACGACGTTACGGGGTGGAAGATGAGGCCGTTCTCAAACTTTGATTATTCGATGTGGTTTTGATTATACACCAACAACAGTACAAGTCCGCCTTTGGAGAGACCGAGTGCGGGCGTTGCGCCTGCGCCTGCAGAAACAAGATTCGTGAGAGAGGAAGCATCTACGCATGCGCAGTGCTCACAGCAGCGCCGCCGCAATGTGTGCGTGACGCAGGGATTGACTATACGTTCAGGCTTCTTTCATTCCGATTTGTGCTCAGGCATTCCTATCAGCCTATGTACGCAATGCGATCGGCTGCGGAGGGACGATGAGACATTCTGGAGACGCCACGGTCTGCGTTTATCACGGTATATTCGGTCTGTCGTTTTCGAGCGCTCCGATCCTCTTAGCATCGCATTATGTTCATTGCGCACTCTTAACATTCTTCGCTCACTTCATTACGCATCGAACACTTTATCGCACGCTTCATTACGCACTCTTAGATAATCTTAGCATTCGTATTATTTCATTATACACTCTTCTAGTGTGTTACTACGCTAGCGCGGTTATTTAATATATTATACGGGGCGTTCTCGAGAAGCGAGAACCGTGGTTTTCGGCCCGGGTAAGGGAACTGCGCATAGCAGAAAGGTCAGACTTTGTAAGAATGTGATTCTAGTGGTTGACATAGAACGCGAAGGTTTGATAACATATCGTTACCTGCATCAAAAGAGAATTGAGAAAATTTAAATTTCTCTATCTACAGACGTCAACCTAAGGCCAATCTCGGCGAAACAAAATTCAACATTGCGTATGCCTACAGGATTTATATCAGTAAAAACCCCGTGTCAGCAAGAAAGAGGATGTTGTTTTCTTTCTTGATGACAAGTTTGTTTTACTAAAATAGATTTTACAGCCGTCGCAAATTAAACGGCACGCTGAACAAAAATGTCAAGTCCGCGGCCTTGATAACATCTATATAAAAGTTGCTATTGTACGTGACATTTTAGAACATTGCCGAAACTGCACTTGATCGCCATGTTTCAACTTACACGTGTAGAAACGAATCCAATACGCGTCCCTGACCGCAAGACGAAATCGGAGAGTATGAGTGGTGCCTCTATGACGTGACCTTTTCATTTTCGTATTGTCCCTCTCTTGATAAACAATATGGAGCAAAATTAAGTATTTCCTAATTGCTCTCTTTTGCTAGTTTCCTTTTATTCCACCACCCATTATACTGTCTAGATTGTCGTTAAGCGCATAAAATGTTTACGAAACAATCTGCGTCATGTGTTCCGAAAGCTACTTGCGTAACCTAATTCTTAGGGCCAAGCGCATTTTTTTATCGCATTCTACCGCCTCGTTAAATAATGATAAATATCGCAAAAAGTTCAAATCGCTAGCGAAAGAAAAAAGACCCGCGTAATATATTAAATTACGGGGCTCGAAACGCGTTTTTTTCTACTATTGTGTTTACAGTCATATCCTGCTCATAGATCAAAAGTGGTCTTGAAGTAGCAACAAATTACGTCGCAGGAGCCTGCGTGTCATGTTGTTGGAGATCGCCGTCTTGGCGGTCAGTCCTAGAAGTCATGGCAAAAAGTACGAACTAGCACTACGTCCCAACTTCTGGCTGCCAAAGCTTTCGTGGACTGCCACACTGAGAGCGACCCGAAGCAGAACAGGCGTCTGCCACAAACACCACAGCTGTTGGTACGCCGCCAGGATCGCGACTGGCGACAGCGTGACAGTTCTATGACGTCATTAGGCGGAAATCGAGGATCCCTTTCTAGGACGCCGTAAACACACCAGCCGTAAACGCGTTCCTGACACCGCAATTAAACTACGTGTTTTAACTCGCATAACTCATTCATTCGAAATTCAGTCGGCAAGCCACAAGCCAAGCGCGTCTTTCCCTAATTAAGTTAAGGCGTCGCGGCCTAACTAATGAGGCCACATATCTGGGGAGGCCCATACCCTCACCCCGGGGTGCGGGGGGGCACACCTGACTGTGATTAAACGGATTCGACAAGCGTGCACAATTCATCAGCGCTTGGACAGCGACCCCGAGATCCACAATTAAGCGGGGCGAACCGCTGTTTATAAATTGCGAGGATCCCGGAGGACTTTCGAGCCGCACGCGACAGGAGGCAGCATTCGCAACCAGAGGGACTCCATAACTCACCCGGGTCTTTTTTTTTTTTTTTTTTAAATGACTTCCCCCTCCCCTTCCCCCCTTCCCCAAAATGAGCCACAATCGAATTAGGCAAATGGAAAACTAGTCTTACGCGATTCGTGCACGCCAGGTTACACTTGCACACAAACGATGCAACGCGTCGGAAGGAAAAAAAAAAAAGCCAAGGGAAGCGCAACAATCGAATGCAGCGGGCCCTTCGCGTGATTTGGTGGGCTTATGTTTAGGGGGAGAACCGACACGCACTATATAATGACCGGGAATCAATAAAGCCCCTGTATCCCGGGAAAAGTGGCGCCATTCATTGTTGTGAAGATGCTCGAGACATGTCCCGCGCGCCACTTCTGGGAAGAACATGGCGTCTGAAATCTAGCTCAGTGCTTCGCTGTGCCGCCATTATCTTCCCAAGGGCTTCTTGATGTTAAAACGTGTTTGACCATGCTGACAAAGACCGGGGAGCACAGGATGTGTTGGGAATGAGCTGGGCACATGCTATGAGCGCGTGTCACGTCATCTGACGCCATGAGGTTACATGGCTGTGACGTCACGTATTCACGTATTACTGTAGCGTCACGTCACGTCACAAGGTCACGTGACCTCTGGTCGTCACGCTACATCATCGTTGCACTTGACATCACGATGTCACGGTATTTAAGTGTGACGACTGTGTCGGGTGACAGGGTGTCACAAGATGTCGCGACGTCACGTGACATGGTATTACATTACGTCATAATGTCACGTGATGTCGGAGTCCTTCGTGACGGTTCTTCGTGACGGCTTTTGCATAAAATTCTGCTGATAAAACACATCCTATCTTACAAACGAACTTTGGGCTATGCGAGGCATTCGGGTTGTCACGCCAAAAAAAAAAAAAAAAATTGTGAAGAGATTAACGCTTCTTAACCAAAAAGCGGTAGAATAGTGCTGTTGTACCGATAGCGTGCTGACTCCTTGTCCCTTCTTTCTTTGCAGGGGAAACGGAGCATGAGGGAGGACGCGCATGCCGGCGACTGGTTAGCGGACATTGTGAGGACGTTTGTGTGCTCCGTGTTCGCAAGCTGGAAAAGAACTGCATGAAGCAGTGCCCCGCAGCATCCCATCGTGTGCATTCTAAGCGGAAAGACTGAGCTACAAATCGCCCAGTGTGCGTGAGCAAGATGCCAGTGTGTGCCAGATGCAGCGCAGCATCATGTGACCTGAAGGAGCCAGCCGACACGGGCGCAGTGCATCGACAAATCGCGAACTCATCACCACGCGTTTTTTTTTTTAGATTAAGGCTTTGTGATTTGTGCTGATATTGACATGGAGCCAAGAAGAAACAAGGACTGGGACTTCGTACGTGGGGCAAGAAATAATGCACCTATGTATATTTTATTTTCGTAAGGCAAACCTAGTCAAATAAACTACTGATATTGTAATCACTGGACATGCTCGCAATTTAGATACTTATGCACAATGATCGTTGTAAAAGAAAAATCTGAATGAATGATATAAAAATCGGTTTTTATTAACATGTATTAAAGAGTTACTATTGTTTTAAAGGATGAAAATAATTTCGTAATGATTAGCAGTAGCAAAGTTTGCATCAAGCATTTTTACTCGTCATCGCAAACTAATTTAAATGCGCAACAACGCCCCCCCCCCCCCCCCAGAAAAAAAAAAGAAATACAAAAATTAGTTCTTAAATTATAGGTGGACGCTGAATATTTCTTCTTTAATGGCGTAATGAGAATTAAAGTTTAATATCTTGTTTTTGTTGAGCAATGCCTTTCGGAGTTTTTAGCCCATAAATACACGCGAAAATATTTTACTCAAAACAATTGAATAGTTTCAATATTCTTGCCAAACCAAGAAATTTCTGGCTCCCCTTTTTATCAAAAATATAAAAAATGTAGGTTATTACATTAAAGTAAAAAAAAAAAATACTTTCCATGTAGCAGGCTGCTATACAGGGTGGTCAAAATTAAGCTTGACACATTTTTCAATAAAAGAAAAAAATACATTGAAAGGTATAGGAAATTTGTTTCTGCACCTTTGTTAGACTCCCAGGCGGACATTAAGTCATGTTGTTTAAACCCCGAGACAGGGGTGGAAACTTGAAGATGAATTAGGAGAAGCAGAGGGAATGTGACAGGCAAGCGTCTCAAACTCAGCTAACAATATGTATTTCATACAATGCTTTTGTACACTTCTTCCAAGGTCGTGCACAAAGTCAAAAACACACACACGCATGCACACACACGGATACGTGCACACACACACACACACACACACACACACACACACACACACACACACACACACACACACACACACACACACACACACACACACACACACACACACACACACACACACACACACACATACATACACACACACACACACACACACACACACACACACACACACACACAGTCTTTTGTTTTCAAAGTGACTTCAATTCTGTCAGTTTGTTCCGAAAACACAAAGGCATGAACCCACACAGTAGGCCCAGAAGGAAACCGCTTTTGCAGGCCCGGAAGGGAACCGCTTCTGGTCAAAACATCCAGCAGGTCAGAAGATCTATTGAGTAAAAACGTCCAACGAGTCAAAACATTCATCCATGTCAAAATGTCCATAGAGACAAAATATTCATAGAGTCAGAACATTCATTTGAGTCAGGACATTCATTCGAGTCAGGACATTCATTCAAGTCAGGACATCCATCTAAGTCACAACATCCATGGAGTCGAAACATCTAGGGTTGAACGAGATTGCCCCAGATTAAAATGAGTGTAGTTTCCCATTGGCCAGGATGTCACGATGAGTGCTTTGCACGGTCATTGCGATAGGGTTCAAAAAGAAACTATTTGCTCGATGGATATGAGAGAGCCATCAAGAGACGCAAACTCAATTCTCTACAACTCACGAAATTTAGTATTCGTTAATATGTCCTCCACCCAATTCGTTAAAAACTGAACCCGCGAAAGTAAAGACCGTAGTAAAAGCAAACTCGCTGTTAGAAGTCGGCGTTGCAAAGTCTTGTTGCGAGCGCACGCTAGCATGGTAATAGAAGTTCGTAATGTTACGTCATGAAAGGCGTGAAAATTGGCTGGCGGAGGGATATTAAAGCGTCATGAACGATAACGGGTAGGAATGTTCATGACTTTGCAAAAGCCTACTTGTCATAGTCTGGCCCAAGTATACTAGCACTGACCGCCACTGATTCAAAAGCTTCTTTGTCGCGGTCCAATTGCGAGGATAACAGGGGATTATTGCTTTCAATCTTACCCAGCCAAAGCTTGATAACGTAATTATGGGATCAAAACCATCCACCTGACGACAGTCGACCGTGGCTCATGAATTGGACACGAGAACTGCGCGATCACTCGACTTCAGCTAGCAACAATCAAAGCCTCGGCGGACAGTCAAGCAGTGGCTCGTATCCAACCTCTGAGGTAATGAGAATAGACGAACTCTAACGATACTTGAATCTCAGCACTCGTTTTTTTTTTTTTTTTTTTGCTTTACCAACCCAGCGCGTGAGTATGAATAACGTGGGCGGTATTGTATAGGCACCAAGCCGCACGTTCTCTTGTTTTGGATCCGAGTTGAGGGGATGAACGATGCTCATATTTCTCAAATTTTTTGGCGACTGCCAATGCTTAGAAAAAAAAAAAAAAAAAACTAAGCCAAGTTTCTTTCGGTTATTAACGTTAGAAAGTGATTCTGAGTAATATTAAGCGAAATTATAAAAATTGTTTTATTTTTAAAAATGATTTGAGGGGTTTACGTTACAAAATTGTGGCCTTATTCTGGCTCGAGCACTCGCGCGTATTCAGAGCTCATTGCTCACTTTGCTGCTCCACATGAACTGTTCCCTTGAAATTAATACACTGAAGAAAAATACTAAAATTTCAGTTTTTCTAATGTCTATAACGTTGGTTTTAGTTAAATTGCTAATATTCATTGACTCTAAATACAAAAAAAACACATATGCTTCCTAAGCCTTCTCGCAATAAATGACATGCATGCTCAAAGAAAAAAAAAAACTTTTAGTAGAGAGATTAGTAGATGATTTTGGTGCGTTCGCTCCGCTCACCACGTTCCGAAGTCAAATCCACTGCGCATGTGTGTCCCACCTGAACTGAATACAAGGTAGGGCTCCAAGCCCACATTGTGGTAAGCAGGTTTTCTACGCCCCGGTTAGATACAACAGGGGCAGAGTGGGCAGCGTCACTAAAAGGTGTACTGGACACTGATGAATGATACGCAATATAACTCATATTGTTTCATACCCCCCGCACTTGCATAAAATAATTAATGTTTCTTTCTTCATAATCGATTTAGGTTCATCAGGGAACTCATGTAGCGAGTCTTTGCTTACCATGCTTTAAAAAAGTGATTAAGCAAAACGGCCGGCATTCTCACGCAAAAAGATCAAACATTAGAGGGATCAAAACACCCAGTAGGTATTGGGTATCAAAATCAGAACATTCGTCATTTCAAAACATCCATCCGAGTCGAAACATTCATCGAATCAAAACGTCCCCCGAGTCGAAACACCCATAGAGCCAAAACACCGATAGAGTTGGAACATCCATCCGAGTCAAAATTCCCAACGCGTCGATAGATCCATCGAGACAGAACATCCGCGAATGATCGTTTTGACTCGATAAATGTTTCGACGCGTTAAACGTTGTGACTCGGAATCGGACGGGAAGCCCGACCGAAACGCTTACGGCCTGAAAATTCATCGAGACGGAAGATCCAACGAGTCGAAATATCCAATTGGTCGCGTGACAGGCGAAACAGAATATCCATCGAGGAAAAATGTCCAATTGAGACGGAATGTTCAACGAGTCTGAATAACCAATGAGACGGAAGATACAAACATGCCTGAGTGTCCACCGTGAGTGAATATCCAACGAGACGGAATATCCAACCGGGTCTGAATGTCCACTGAGATTTGACATCCAATGGGGCAACCTTGGAGACGTAGAATATTCCTGTGCAATGTGACAAGTTAGAACCTAAGGTGACAGTATGGTAAAATAAAAATAAATTTGCAGTTGGCAGTTGAGTACATATGTCGATGAGACTTTGTTCTCTTTGAATAAACGGGCGGTGAGACAAAACATCACTGAATAAAGTTTACCTTTGCGATTCTCGCAATTTTTTGATGAATTTAAAGCGAAATATCTGTGATGTTTTGGCCTCCAGAGAAAGCGGCCGGATTCATGACCTGCTTCGGCAAAAGTATAGAGGGTCTTTCTTTTAATACAAACCAATCCTTAAAAAAAAAAAAGCCGATCATTTTATGCGACGAAACCAACTGTTCTTTGCTTCTGAGCGTCTTGTGAAAGCGCACGTATTTTATTTATAGAACCTAATTATTTAATTAGGACTAGTTTTCGAACTATCTTCTTGTCACGCGCATTCGACAGTTCTTTAAACTGGTCACTGAAGATTTTATTTAAGGAGAAGCCAAACTCAATACTGAAAAAAAAAAACAAATACAAGAACGAGTCTGAGTTCTTTCAGGTTGCGCAGCATGACGCGCAGAATTGAATTCAGCCTTTCGTTTGCTGGACCGGTTCGCTGTGGCAAGACCAACGTCAAGCTCCGTCTCGGCAAGAAACGAAAGGCTCCACGCAGAAAAAGATGTGTTTGCCTCATTCACAAGTGGTCATGCTGCCACATGTTTAAGACCTCTGCAATTACGTGGACAGCATCATGAGAATTTGTGTGCTTTTAGGGCTACTTAACAGTTTTCTTTTCAGTAATTGTTTAGTGACGCATACAGTGAATAAATGCTCAATTTATTCCTCTGATCACGTTGTCTTCTTTTGAAGACGTTGAGAAAGGTGCCGCATGCCGAAAGCGGAAAGCTATAACTCTACAAAGCTTCGTCTCCGTTCAGTTTTTTTTTTTTTTTTTGTAAACAACTGGTCCGCTGTGAACCTACCACTCACTCATGGTTGTATATGTACATTTAAGTTTTGATTCAAAATTACTGCTCTAGCTTCTTTTGTTTTTGCCACATAATATATTATTAAAACTTAACCTACATAAAACATGCTTCTAAAATAAACATTGGGACTTGTCCAGATTTGGCTCCGCGAAGCTCAAAAAGTATTTTTCTTTTCTTCATATTTTTTAGCACTTGTGGAAGTTTTGCGAAATTGGCAAAGTTAAAAAAAAGGAAAAAAAAAAAACTTGCTGAAATTCGTACGAGCAATCAACTTTTTTTTTTTTTTTGACAAATTTGTAGATATATTGGCTCGAAATATGTAAGCATTGCAAAACGCATTGCTAAAATTTGCCAGCCATGGGGAATGAGACTGTACGCCACTCCACGTACAATATCCACTTGGTCGCGTGGCAGGCGAGACAAAATATCTATTAAGAAAGAATGTCCAACTGAGACAGAATGTTTAACGAGTCTAAATATTCAACGAGACGGAAGTTCCACCGGTAGATCTTTCCACTCGTTGGATATTCAAGCTCTGAATCCGACCGAAATATTTCAAAGTTCAAACCAAACTAAGTCCTTTGGCACACAGATACAAAAAGAAATACAAGAACATTACCAGTTCAGATCGAAAGAGCTTTCGCATACAGAGAGTGTAAAAAAAAGAAAGAAAGGTAGGTGATTTAAAATATGAGCTTGTTCGTTCTGCAAAAGGCCCTAACAAAAGGCCCAGGAGGGAACCCGACCGATACATTAAGTGCAAGGAAAATAGTAGATATCAATTTTCTAATTAAATAAAGCAGTATATTTACACTTCTAATCACCTTAATTAAGGTATATGTTTATATTGAAAGCTAAAGAGACACTGAAAGGAAAAATAAATATTTAAGAAGTAATGACTTTTTATATGAACATTTAAATAATTTTTACACAAACAAGGTATTTTGCACGCAATATTTACGCCATTAGACGCAATTTGGTGGAGGTCACGGCCCGCTCTAAATCCCACCCAAAGATCAGTGGCCCCGCTCACTGATCTCTATTGTAGTAGGCTGGATCGCGGACCTCGGCCTCGGCAGCTGGGGCCGAGTGTCGCCACCGGCGGCCATTGATTGACACCAGTCAATGCATGGGACTCAATGGGAAGAACGTGAAAAAGTGCAGTTTCTTCCGTTTCTATACTGTTGTCGGCACTGAAACTTTTTGGATGCTTTTCGATAAGCCCGTCAAATAACTTGCGTACAAACATTAAAACTGAAAGCCCTCGCAGTTCTTTTCAGTAAATATTTTGTGGTCGAGAGTGACTCCGCTGTAGTGCAGCCCAATGAGGCGTGAGTTACCTAGAGTTACCGTGGAGTCGGTGACGGTTTCGTTGAGCTGGGTTTAGCAGACGGCAAGCTCGAAGGCTTTACTGCGCAGAATTCGCTCACTTCCGGAAAGCCGCTGTCGAAATGGAACTTCTTCGTCATTCATCAACTTCTGGGCTTCCCCGAGGGCGGTCTTATTGACGGCAAGTTCCTTTGTTTACTCCACTACGATGGAAAGCTTGCCAGCTCAGCCGTAGGTGCTCCGGTACGTTTGATTTTTTTAATCGGCGTTCGAACGTTTGACAAATACCGATTCGATCTCCAAACACTCGACATAAGAATCGCAGCACACCATAAAATACTGGCCTCCGAGCACAGCGTACATGCTTCAATATTCTTACTTTTATGCGTTTCTCCCATAGACTTGCGTGTATTGCCTGGTGTCAAGCAATGGCCGCCGGTGGCGACACCGACGGGCTCCCGATCCGCGATCCAGCCTACTAGAATAGAGATCAGTGGCCCCGCTCATTACTACTGGATTGGCTTGGCTGCTCGGCCCAACACGCTAACAAGCCCTAGTGTTTCCCCTTGGCTGACATCCGGTGCGCCTAGTCTGGCGTCTGACACCGCCTGCTAGTCGTGCGAGCGGACGCGCGGAAGACTCCGTCATCGTCTGCTATTCTACCGAAGGGGGGAAAAGAAGGGATCGAAACGAGGCAAATCCCGGGATCTCACGTCGGCATTCCCGTGAGAAAGAACGAGAAAGAGAGCGACAGAAGAGCGGAGAAAGAGAGCAGACAAGAGGTCAGGCGTGTTCGTTTTGCCACGACAATAAGTTGCTCTAGTGCTTGTGAACCTTATTTGGTTTATACAGTGCACGATTACAGTGTTTTCCTGTAAAGTAAGCTGGAAGAAAAAAAACGTACAGACCTTACAGGTGATGTTATGCTGCTTCTTTGTGCATATATTAAGGCGTCGCCAGCGACATGGGTTCCTCGGAGCCGCCAACTGAGAACGCCGACGTCCGAATCTATGCCCCGCCGTTCCAAAGCGACCCGTATGCATGGATGGCACCTTTCCCTCTATATTATTATATTACCTTTATGACTCACGACCGTCTAATCGTCGTCTGCGATGCCTGCAAGACGCTGACGTGAAAGCTGCGCGTCGGCGTCCGTTTTCGCCTTCGTCCGTCTGCTATTCATTCCCCGTTTCAAAACTTCTGCAACGCTCGCAAGACGCCACCATGAAAGCGGAGTTCTACCACTCTAGCAATTAAAACACGATGTGAAAATTTTTGCTTTGATAGGCGAGGTGCGCTGCAATACTTGAGAGCTTCTTGCCTTTTGAAGCGAAGTGACGGCAAGAACAAACTTAATGCGAGACGAACGCCGGATTGCCACCAGCCAAATGGTTCCCAAATTCTTACCTGTCTAGGTATCCTCTCGGTACTAAATCATGGTTGCAATCACGACGGTTGCGCAATTCACAGCGCAGCGGGGCCTGTTTTACGAGAACCAACATCTTTATTCCGCATCAACCCGCGCAAATGAACAAATCAAGCCAGATCATGTTGTCGTAATACGCTAGACCCACGCCAGCCCCACTACGAAAACGAGCACCCGCACGGAGCTTCCGAAGACGCGTATATACTTGCGACAGGTGTATGCTGCAAACTAGGTCGATTGAGGAAATCTAAACATGTCGGTAAAGGCAAGCAGAAAATTAAAAAGCACGCCGCCAATGCTGGCAGCTGTGTTCGTTATCGTTTAGACGCTAAGCTAATAAGGCAATCTCAAGATATTTAAAAAAGAAAATAACTCTATAAAATTACCTATTTTTTAAACATAAGATTTTTGTCGATAAAAATACTATTACGGCATGAGAAACAAATTTACAACAGAAAATTTCAGATGTCAATCATCTCAACAAATAATGGGAGCCGAGAGAAGGTGCTTAGCTATCTCGGGCGCGGCCTAGAGCAGGGCTACCCTCGCCTAAAATGTGTCTAATGGCGTACAAAATGATGAAATAATTTTTTTTCTTGGAAAAGTTTACATGATAATTATGTGTCCCTACTAAGCCCTTTCAAACAAGTTTCTTTTTTTTTAAATTTCAGTCTCCTTTTAAAGGCTGCCGTATTCCAAGACTGTTCCATTTCCTTCGAAACCTCTTCACCTTTACGGGTCCTGAAATAGGCGCTTCCAAATTTTCAATTCAACCAGGCTATACTTCGTTTCAGCTTCGGTCTGAGCGCGGCCGATGTGATGAGCCAAAGGGCCAATCAAACAGCGCAAAAAGCGCAGCGTCACGGTGTTCTCTCTGCGCTTGATAGGACCAGCCGGCGGATGAGCACGCACAGAGAGGCGGCGAATACCGGCTAGTCCTATCAATTGCAGATAGGACACCATGACGTTGTGCCTCTTTCGCTATTTGATTGGCCCTTCGGTTCATCACATCGACCGCGCTCGGACCGAAGCTGAAACGAAGTATAATTACGCATTCAAAACCGTGATGATCGACTTGAATACTCCCTCCGGTGCGATGCAGGTTGTTGCGTATGACAATCCACCGCCGACAGAGCTTAGTTGATAACAATTCTTCGCCAATCGAGATCCAGAAAGAAACCTTTATCAGCTCCGCCCCGTTCTCGCGGGAATGTCACACGCAACGACCTGTATCACCGCGGATGGAGCTTTCACGCCGATATTTGCGGTTCGAATGCGTCATTAGCCGCTACTAGCGCTAAATTTGCAAGCGCATGTCTCAGAGCACGGGCTAGTTACGACAATAAATAAAGATGAAACAGTCATGAAATTCTGCCCCTTTAAAGACTCTAAAAAATAAAAAATACACCAATTACAGTAATTAGGAATATAATTATACTAGTTTAGATAATTCGAAAATTGACAGCTACGATTCTTCTTGAACTTAAAGGCCGACCAACAAAATTGTCTTCTGTCGGGAAGAAACCCGGTTCCCAGTTTTCTTCTCTCCATTCTTCCTCGCACTCTTCCCTCCTCATATCCGTACAAGATCGGTTTCCTGAGCTACTTCCCGCAGAAGTTAGGAAAATCTTCCCCTTTCTCAATTAAGAAAAAGGAAGTAAGAGCGAGTTTCGTCCTTTCTAACTGTTCGTCGGCCTTTAATGTCTGCCTGGGAGAATACCAGGTGTAAATCGAATACGAGTGAATGCCAGTTTCTTTGTTTCTTAAATGTGCAAAAGCTTAATCTTGAAGAACCTGCTGTTAGTACAGCTTGCAATAAGGCACGCTTATGCTACACGTATAACACTGAAAAAGGACGACAGTATCAAGCAGTATATTTTAAATAATTGATTTAAATAAAAGTATGAATACTTGATAATATTTATTAATACAAGTTGAGATTTTTTACGTCTTGCTGAAGTCCGTGAAACATTTTCATTGTGTCCACACTTTTTGTTTTCGAGATAACCAACAGTAAATTTGCTGTTCCTGCTTAAATAATGCAGCACCAGCGTCACTCACAACTTTCATAGAATAGATCAGCTACCAAATCATTAAAAAAACTTTGGCTTTCCCAATTGCAAGGGCCAGTGATGCTTTTTTTATCGCCTATGATACTTTTGACCAAAGTATTTTAATGTTGACTCAATCACCGCCGAAGCTTTCTACCATTCGGCTCCACTCAAGGCCGCCAAAAGGGAAGAAGACCATGAAAGGTAGGTAGCCACTCAATGCCATCCTGAACAACCATTCATCAATTGTTAAAGCGCGGACACAGGGCAAACATTCCTAACACAAATGAATGAATGAATGAATGACTGTCTGTCCGGAACCGGAGATGATATATCGCAGTTATAGAAAAAAAAAAAAAACTTTGAATAATAACGCTACAAAAAGAAATAATAATAACAAAAAAAGAAACTTACCGAAGTTTACAAAAATAAAGTTTTCAATAAATGTTCTTCCTCCCATGAAGGAAACATTCTTGGTAATGCACGGTAATTCAGTAATGCGAGGTGTGCTATATTACGGTTAATTTTTAGGTGACCGTAGCCAATACTGCAATCAAATGGGGTCATTCTCGTAACATAAAAAATGCGTCGTCATGGCGCTCGATGTCTTGGTAGGTTTGCTATCATCAGCTACTCCACTTGTGCTTAGAAAAAAAAAGTGTAGGATCGCGGTTCATTTCCTGTGCGTGATTTTTTTCGGTGAGAGAAAACGCACTAAAACCATGGGCGCCGTGGCAATGCTCTTTTGGCGTTTTGTGCTCGGTCCATAGGATCGTGGCGTCGGCTGTGGTCAAACTTAAAGTTGAAAGGGAGTGTAGGAAGGGGGGGGGGGGCCTTCTTCGGACGAACTGTGCTTAAGGAATCGGCTACTGTCCATGAGGAAAAAACTGAAAGGCTCAGCGCTCCCAAGCAATACTCCTTTTGCTCTTGCTTCGCATGTGGTAAGTGGTGGCTCTATATATGCGTAAAGCTTTGCTCAAAAAGTTGCAATCGGAAGAAATGTCAGCTTTGAATATTTAATCCGCTAGTGTGACGGTAACTAAAGCAAGAATATTACTTTCCGAATCATCGCAGTACCTGGTGCGAAAGTAAAAAAACAACTGCACACGAACTTTGGTGCATAAAAATTGTAAGATATTTGAAGGGCAGATGATTAGCGTTAAGGTATTGCACTTGATCAATAAAAGCAACCTTGGTTGTTCCATCTAGAGTTCAAGCATGATAGATGCTGTCAAGCCTATTAAGAATGGCAATAAATAAGCCGTAGTAAAAAAATACATAGCATTGCCATTCAAAAAAAAAATTATTTAATGTTTCTGAAAGCAAACCCAGAGGCTAATTTAAGGATTCGAAATGTTTGCTCGCTCCAACAGAAGCGTTGAAAAATATTTTCAAAACAAACAGTATTGTATTGCGTGTGCTGCTCGAATTTTGGCATTTGTTTTGCTGCTCTCATTTCTTTGCGCGAATTCAATAATACAAGCAAGAGCTGATATTCATGAGCGTCTGTTCAGAACCAAAATCCTCTTGGTTAAGATGTGAATGAAAAAAAAAATGCCTGAAGGCACATATCTCACATCATTATTTTAATCAAAGTTTGAGAACGAACAAGTAACAGTTTGCAGGTGGCACAAAGATCAAACTGAAAAAGAAACCGAACCAGACGTCTTCCTTAGAGAATTGCACATATGGACTTTTTGGTAGGTTCATTTCGCGTGAATAAATTTGATATGCTCAATGAGACACAATCTGACTCTTGAAAAGCAATGTAATTCAGAAGTAGCTCAGTAGCATCTTATGATTCCTTTTGACTTTGGCAGGAACTTAATAGCTAAACGAACGAAAACAATTCAAGAGGACTATTGTCACAAAAAATATTTTTCAGTTCCACGAACTTCGCATCAACTTGCAGCTTCAGGGCCCCCATATGCGCTGATGGCAATACGTCAAATCGAAGATTGATTTTATGACAACTCCCTGTTGATTTAAGAATCAGTAACACTTGTTATAGAGACAAATCCCCCTTCAGGAACCGACTCCAGCTTTTCAATCAATGCTGACTCTTGGGGGAGTTGCCGCTGAATCTTTGAAAACATGGTGTCGCTTGGAAACATGTACAAGGGGGAAGAACAGAAAACACAATGCACTATTTTCAACAATTTAACCCTCGAAAACCCACGGGAATATAAGCTCTGCGCCATCATGTTACTCAACGGATTCTGCAACCCGCTGCTGCTCGCAGGACCAAAAGTCACCGTTCTTGCGAGGAGCAACGTGGTAAGGAATTTGTTGAGTGGCGTGATTGCGTAGGGCATACATTTTCGTGGAATTTTGAGAATAAAACAGTTGAAGTTAGGGGATTGTGTTGCCTGTTCTCCGCCCTTGTTCGTGTATATAAGCTCAACGGTGTTTTCAAAGATTCAGCTCTTCCAGTTAACCCGCGGCGGCTTCAATACACCGATATGGCTATTATCGGTATCTGGCAACGACAAAAACGTATCTGATGCGGTTAGTGATTAGCTATAGCTCCTTGGTGTAGCGCGTAATTTTCGTTCGAAAAAAAAACGACATGCAAAAAGTTCTGTGCTTTTTGACTCACCAGAAAACAAAAATATATATGAATTAAGAAAGCGTAAGAAAGAAAGGGTTCCATTGAGTTCTTTTAAGGCAATACTCTCCTCCTATGTCTGCTTTAAAATATATAAGTTATGAGGAATCTAAGGTGACATCAGCTTTAGATTGTTTGCATTTAGCTTAATGTGACTCAGTGCAGCAATTACAAGGCCTGTAAGTGAATCTGTGGCGCCTTTTTCAGCGAATTATGCGTAGCTCGTAACCTTATCATTTCTGTGAAAGATGTTATGCTTTGCCTGGGTATCCCTAATGCCACCGAATCCCGCGGAAGTAGCGCCGAACTCTCCGGCCGCCGTTTTTGTTCATGGAATGAGCAGCTTCTTTTGACCTCTCCATTCTTGGTGAGTGGATCTAAATTCACTGGTGAGAGGTAACTTTATACAGACGTTTCTTGATTGCCGAGATTTTGTAAGCTTCACACCGGCGAAACAAGCTCACATCTTTGCACAGTGACCACATCAGCGCCGATGCTTGGAGGTATTGAAACATAATTCTCTGGTCTTTAAACACGAAAGAATAACGATACAAATGTAAGAGAGATAAGCACGATTGATAAGTATATTGCAAGTAGAGCCACAAAGACGCTTGCATTGGCGAGGAATGCTTACAGTACAATGGTGCTCCATAGCGATCTTGGTGCGAAAAATTCAGAACGATTCTCTTGAAGCTTCGAAGATTTTAATGAATCGAAGTGTCGATCAGTGGCAAATGAGACCGATCAGCGAATTGCCTTGCGGGATTTTGTCGTCTGTATGTTTGTATTTGTTTGTGTCTGGCTGGCAAACATGGGAGGCAATGCCGATACTTTCTCAGGGTACAGTGACTTTAGATAGGCCCACAAGTGAATTTGGAAATTAATGGCATGGCAATAATAATGATATATATTTATTACCTAAAATCAAATAAATGTTGCTTGAAACGGTGCTTCAATTTAATTTAATCATTAAAATTAGCATACAAGGGAGACAGCGCGTTTTAGAGTCTTGGCATATAACGTTCCGTTTTTTATCTCTCTTCCTGAACCATATAGAAATCAAAGGACGACAAACTTTTTGTACCTCTGCATGCACCTATTAGGGTTCGAGATTATGGCTGTGTCACAGGAATTCGCCGGTCCTTGCGTTAAGGTGATTTTCATGTTTTTGGCGCGTCATACACACTGTTAAAAAAACATTATGCGAGAGTCAACTAAAATGTTCAGACCGCTCGTTTTTAAAACTTGGAGACTCTACAGGCTCTGATCATTTTTATATTTTAATGTCGTATCCTCCATATTTATTGGTTTGAAAAGAATGCTTCTTATACAATTAAAAAAATGTTTTGGGACATTACTCTTAGCGTTGAAACCTCGACTTAAATAACTTCATCGTATGGGAACTTTCTTCTATGCAGTTTTTTCTTCTTTTTCCAGTGTTTAAAATAAACAGAATGCACCCTGCGATAAGCTCTGGCTATATGAAGCCTAATACAATGCAGTTACTGCTCTTTTAAGGTTAAAACAAAGTTGACTCACACTCACTCTCGTCATATACCATAGGTACTCTCACAAGCACGTTTCCGTCACTGAAGAAGACGACACTTATAAGGTGCCTTCACTTGCTGCAACAAATCTCTAAAAGCTATGACGGTCCAACTGCAGGCTCAGAAATGTAAATGTATTTCCCCCACAAAACATCAGCCCAACAGTGCTTGCCCACTTCCTTGCAAAGAAAAAATAAAGCAGCCTTTTTATTTCGCACTCAATACTCATATATACTTATGGAGGTGATTAACTATATACGCCCCCCGACCCGAGTGTTTAATTAAAAAGAAACCACTTAGTCATAAAAAACTAAATTTGTAAAGCACTCAAAAGCGCTTGTTCTGATGGTCCTACTCCCTCTGATGCCGTGACGGCAATATGCCCGTTTGTTGGCAGTCCTCTCAAACGCAATAACAGTGAAGATCCTAAAAAAATAAAACCCAACATGATAAGAAAAGAAAGTTTCGGAGAGCGTAAACTTGTAGGGCGCTATTGATGAAGTTGAATCGATAGCGTTACACAAAGAAAAAAGGTTATTAATGCATGATTAGATTAGGCCAGCGTCAATCAGAGCCGTGACAGCTACACGCGCGGCTTGAGGCAGAAAGAGCGTGAAATTACTTTCCTGTCACATGCGGGACAATTTTTTTTTTCAGATATCTAAATCGTGCGTGACGTCTTTGAAGACCACGTCCAATTACGCGGACGGAGCATGAAGGATAAATAAACTACCTAGTAGTATATTTTTATTTTAGTTTTTTCTGTCTGCTACTACTTAGAAAATATCAGCAGACATTGCTCCAGGTATTGTGTAGCAAATATTCTGAAATAGGTATTATATTCATTTTTAGTGCCCCTCCCTTAAATTTTGTCTATTGAAATAGTGGACTCGTGCCTGTATTTGTAGGCAGGATTTTCTTCTTGTTTCATCTTCAATTTAAGTGTTTACTATACCGTTTTATATTTAATGTGCAACGCTGTCAAAGCTGCTGGAGCGAGCATAGGGTTTGATCTCGCAGATCTTGATCGCCTTCTTGAGCGAGCGAAACCATAAAATAAGACACGCTCGCGTCTGTAGCTTTGACTGCGTTGTATACTAAGTATGAAACGGTGTATAGAAGATCTATAAAGTTTATTATTAACACGTCATACATTAATTTCAACGAAAGATAAATGTGCATGCTATTGTTCAGTACACTCTAAAAGAAGCCTGCGCGTCCACTTACCCGCTAAACACTCAAAGAGCCAATCTCTGTGATCTATGAAATCAGCTCAGCGAATGATGAGACGGAGCATCCGTTTAGACCTAAAAATGAAGTCTGCGCTGTGGCATTACGCAATGCAAAACGTCATGCTTGCATTGCGTAATGCCAAAGCGCAGGCTTCATTTTTAGGTCTAAACAGATGTTCCGCCTCTGCATTCGCTGAACTGATTTCATAGATCGCAGAGATTGGCTCTTTGAGTGTTTTGCGGGTAAGTGGACACGCAAGGCATTTTTTAGAGTGTAGGAACAGGATTAAAAAAAAATCCGCTACACTATAAGAAATACCTGCGCGTCTACTTGCCCGCAAAACACTCGAAGAGCCATTATCTGCGATCTAAAAAATCAGCTCAGAGAAAGGTAAGGTGGAACATCTGCTTAGACCTCAAAATGAAGCCTGCGCAGTGGCATTACGCAACGCAAGCATGACGCATTGCAATACGCTACGCCACAGAGCATACTTCATTTTTTATTCTAAGCGGATGTTCCGCCTCATCATTTCGCTGAGCTGATTTCCTAGATCGCAGAGATTGGCTCTTTGAGTCTTTTGCAGGTAAGTTGACGCACAAGCATTTCTTAGTCCGTAGCTTATCCAAGCGCTGGGCTAATTGAAATTAACGTGCCAATCGGTTAGTTGGTTTTTAACTAATCATAGAGAGCATAGAACATGGCAGACAAGAACATTGTATAATGACTCAAGGGATTCAGTAAACGAGGGTAGTATAACTATATGCCTGAGGTTACTCTACAGTGTGACGAATAAATACAAAATTAGGCTCAAACAACGCGGTTATCCGGCGTTGACCGCAGCGTTCACTGGCGTTCAAATTCCATGCTCGCCCAGGGCCACGATAACGTCCTTCTCTTCCACAAACCAAGAAATAACATAACTCGTCATGGCTACGACATTTCCTGGTTGTCCCGCGGAGCGCAGGCCTACCGTGGCTGGTACGTGGGGGGGTTTTTATTTGGCGAATTCGTAACTTGTATCTGACTATAGTTGATATTTTTTTTCCGCGATTAGGCTATAATCAACCTAAAAATCCTAAAATGAAAAAAGTAATTCTTGCTTTCCGGCATCAACCATCTATTTCAGGCGAAGCCCGCGTTATACGTCCCATTCTCTAATAATCTTCCAGTGTTTCCATCGTCATCATTATCATCATTTATTATCCGTGAGGGACCTTGCGGGCATTACATAACGGAGTGGTACATTTTTTTTTTGTTCTACCCGAACACTTTCGCACCTACTTTTAATACAGTTCTCAGAAGGAATCAATCGGATAAAGCTGAAATGAAAGTGGTTACAGAGGCATCATATTTATCTGTGTCAGTTATGGTGGCAATGTCGTTTGGTAGTATGTTACAATCTTTGATGGCCTACGGTAAAGTTGGACTACTCTAAGAAGTATTTTATGAAAAATTGCGAACACTTACGCAACCCGTGAAGTGAAGTTTTTTATCGTCACCTACAAAATTAAACAAACGAAGGAATGAATGAAGCGAACACAGGCTGTGGAATGTCTTTCTAGACATGTGCTTGTCCGCCTAAGATTGTTAATCCTTTTTGCAAATAGAGGCAAGTCCAAAGAAGCGAAAAAAGAAACCTCGCGGTGTTAAAATTTCCTGCCAGCAGTTTGATTGGGTGGTGCATGTCTGAAACTAAGGAATTACGTGAACTGGAAGAACCTGGGCACCCTCTGACGGCTTTGAGGAGAAAACAAATGAGCTGCACTGCAATCTGCAGCTTTTAGACAACCTATGATGAAAGATTGTCATCCGGGTAGTAGTAAGAAAATATTGAACTAGGCAGTTTTTGCAGTTTTGTAATGATCACTGTTAAATAGGGTAAAATCTTACCTTCCGCGCCTAAGTCCTTGGGTGGTCGAATTAATTTTTGGAAAGTTCAGACGGAAACATTTGTCTCAGAACACTGGTTTAATCGGCAGGGCACTCGATGTCGCTTTGTGAATATTGAGGTAACCAGACAGATAATTGTGAATAGAAGCACCTAGGGCCAATGCTGCGAGCACTTTTTGTACGCTTCGGTCAACCAACGCATTCAAGACGCGCTGTTTGTAACCTGCCGCGGTATGTCAAATCGCATGAAGAAAACGTTTTTGTCTAGTCGAAACTTCTACTTATTCTAATTATATCGTTTTTGTCTTCTATATATGCAGACTGTGATTGTTACCAACGAACTAAAAAAAAAAAAAAAAACCCGCCAAAGCGCATTAAAGCGGCACTGCGCAGGTGAGTTTAGTCTCGTTTACATGGTGCGGTTCTTTGTGCAATTTCGCGATTGCGACCTCGTTCGTACGGCAAAAAAAAAAAAAAAAAAAAAAAAAAAAACGTGGTGTAAACTGCGGTGGCCGAAATCACAGTTGCGAATTCACAAGCAAAATCTCAGCATGGGGTTCAGGTGTTAAATGGCTGGCGAAAGTATCGTGGGCTAATCATCAGGAACCAAGTCAAGAAGGTGATTATTCTGTCCTCCCCTTCAATCCCGACAAGAGCCTCTCCCTGGGATGGATGAGGCGGTGCAAGGCTCTTGGAGACCTGCTACCTTAAAACCCGTGTGGTGAACCACCAGCCGAATACAGCCGTGGTTACCGCATTATACTCCGCCGCACCCGCACGAACATGGCGGTAATCCCAGCCCTGCAAGCTAAGCTAGACAGTAATGCCGCGCGCGCAGCTGGCCAAGTAGGCAGCGTGGCCGTGGCCTCACAGTTATCGGGCTTACAACCATCCAAAAAGAAGAGCCAGGGTTCGATTCCTGGGAGCGACGCGTCTTTTATTTATTCTTGCAATTTAGTGTTCTGGTAAATTCAAGAATCCTGTTGCTTGTTCGAGGTCCGAATGTTCTACGCGCCGAAGCTTCTATGCCGATTGTTCCAGAAGCCAACGCGTGTATACATAAGGGTTTCTCCACGTGGCGAGCCACAGTCAGTCTCGCCCCAGCGTTCGACTCTGCTGTTACGCCGGCTTCGACGCCCGCGACGCTCTGCTGTTATCTTCTGTTTCCTTTTTATTTTTGGGCACAAGGTCGCCCTATTAAACGTTTCACTTTCCCCAGTTATTCTTTGTTTCCTCGCCTGTTCATTCGGGACAGTATAAGGCGGATCTGACCCCCAGACAAACAGGACCGGTTAGCGGTAACAGCAGTCGATGTTTGCACCGGGGACTTACACATAGAACAGACAAGCGGTGCCGCTAGACGCACCACGGGCGCACCGCGCGGGTGTATCTGCCTTGACGAAATCCGTGCGACGTGGCGCCGCACGGAAGTGACGTCGGGACTCCAGCACTTGTGGGCCATGGATACTGCCGCGCGACGCCGCTCGCCGCCCGTTTTGCTCGCTCGTGTGTCCCCTACTTGAGCCACCACGTAGCATCTGCTTTGGAGATGTCCTGCTAGTGTACGAACACGACGAATCGAGTTTTTGTAGATAGTTTCTTCTATCCCGCAACGCTCTTCCGCAACCCGCTACGAGATCCGGAACTCTGCAGTCAAGGCCAGCGACACACATGCGCACTAGCGGCGTCTTCTTTGTGGAGAGCTTAGCGGAGTTGTGAAAAGGTATACGAAAACTCCCGAATATGCGACCTTCTCGCTCGGCATCGCCCCAAGTCCCTCTCAGAGTGGATAAAGCATAAAAACGAAACTCAGTAAAAAAAAAAGAAAAGAAAAGTTAGGACTTGGCTTTTTTCCTAAAGGTACCCTGATGAGATCTTTGAGATCGCCTAAATATGACGATAGCCCATTCTGCTGGCTGTAAGCATCCGATAAATCCCTGAATCATGACGATACGCGGCCGATCTCCCCGTTCAAAAAAAAAAAAACAGCGTGTAGTTGGTCAGCCATTTAAAGTAGCGACGAGTCACTCGCTGTAGATGAGCAATATAGCCAGTTCAGTACAACCGCTAGCCTGGGGTTTTTAACGTGCACCACGCAGTAGTGATAAACAACCGCACGCCGGTACGATGCTCATCCAGATCGAAACGGGCAGGGGTGGGGATTGAGTTCAGGATCCCTGGTTTCTGCAGCGCGAGCTTTCGCTCCACGTGCTCCGTGCTGGTGTGCGCTAGTCCACTCGGCCACCGATCCCCCAATCGAAGATCGCAACACACCGGGATCATTTTCGGGGATGGAAGGAGCTTGTTCCCAAACCAGGACCACTGTCAGCCAATAGCGAGCGAAGGATCCTCGCGCTTCCGACCGGTGGAACCACGGAGCGATATCTGGAATGTGCGCAGGTTGTTGCCCATACATGCCCAGACTACGATCCAATCCAGCGAGCGCGCGCTCGAGAGCGGACGATCAGACAGTTCACTCCTGCGAAAGACAAAAAAAAAAGAAAAGAAAGCATAGTGCGTTGTTTTTGAGACTATTATTACAATGTTCCCTCTCCTCGAACAATTAGCAATTTTTGACTACTCTTAATTGCTTTTATTATCTAGAAAGGCATACAAAATTTGTAATGACGGCGTTTGCTATCTCAACGAATTGTCGCGTTTTCATTCGTCACTTGTCGGCCTGGCTGCCGGAACAATGTTCCTTCCATCGCCGGAGAGGACCTCGGTGTGTTCGATCTTTGATTACTTTTTTAATATTAAAATCTGCCGCACGTCGTTATGATGTACGGATTTGTAGGATGCATAGAGCCCGCAGAGTGAATTATCGTCATATTTAGGCGACATAAAAAATCACCCTAGGGCACTTTAAATTTCTTTGGGAGACAAGCATCCGAAAGAACTTTTAAGACTTTTACTCCGTATATATCCTATTCCCCATCCCCCCCCCCCCCCTTCCCCATCCCCCGCCCGCCGCCCGCCCGCCCGCCCGCCCGCCCGCCCGCACGCACGCACGCATGCACGCACGCACGCACGCACGCACACACACACACACACAAATGACCCGACGTCAATGTGGTGAGGGTGTATATATTAAATTTTGTTTCAAACAAAAAATAACAAACACATTGTTTCAATTAAGAACTTTCTTATCGAGCGTCATTAAAAACTATTAAATCAGTCCATTGCGTCAAAATTTGATGCCCATGCTCCTTTTTTCTGAATCTCAGAAAATGCATCACACTTCAACGCGCTCGTGCGGCTTCTATACAGTTTTTTTGTTTTTTTAAGCTTTGCAGGTTTGTTATAAAAAATGTTATGCAAACCACAGTTATGCGGTGTGCGCAGGTAAGCTATACGTCAAGGGAGACATCGAATACGGGGCTAATCGTAATGATCAGTTGGTTAATTAAGTAAAGATTGTTAATTAACTTTTTAATTAATGAAAATAGAAATATGATTCCAACTGGAAACTTGCTGAGCGTCGTCGAAAACCGCTATATTAGTAATTTTCAGACGGACTTTGAGCGCGTGAGAAGCGTAGTAGTGCCCTAAAGTTACCACTCGTGGGGCAGGTACAAGGCTAGCGGCTGCGGTAAGGCACCCGTGCGATTTTTCCGTCTCTTATGAGAGCCCCAGCCTTGTACCCGCTCCACGATTGTTAACTTTAGCGCACTACTTTGAGCGCTTCTCACGCGCTCAAAGTCTTTCTAAAATTAATCATATAGGGGCTTTAGACTACGGTTAGCGAGTTTCCAATTGGAACCATATGATTATTTTAATACTTAAAGAGTTAATTAAAAAATTTACTTAATTAGCCGACTGATCGTTACGATTAACCCCCTATATTATGCCCTCTGACCGTATAACTCACCTGCACAAACCGCATAAGTGTAGCTTTCATGGCTTTTTTTTTTTTAAACAAATCTGTGAAACTTAAAAGAAAAAAACACACGCACACACGTATATCTTTTCATGCGCTTCTTCGCGCCGCCAGTCTTACGACTGTAGCATAAGTGCTAACATTAGCGCAGCAAAACGCCTCTCACGCGCTCCAACTCAGTCTAAAAGGTTTAGTTTGAGTGATTTGATGATGCGCACAAAGTGTTTAATCTGAACAATATGTTTATACTCACTAATAAAAAATCGATTAACCAATTTTAGTTAATTGCCTGACTCATCGTTAGGATTACTCCACCTTCTATATTATGTTCCCCTTAAAATCACATATTGCAATAGTGTAATTTCAAAGGCTTTTTTTAATTTTTTTTTTCATTTAGAATTTTTAAATTCTTTTAAAGAAATGGTATATTGTAACCGCAAACGTTGATATTGAAGAGGATGAAAGAACGGATGTTCCTCCGGTGCCAGTGTCTTGAAGTGCCACCTATTATCTATACACGCACTAAACTGTTTGATAGAGTTAGCAGTAAGATATTCAAAAAGGCATCAAAAGGCACAAAAGTAATTAGAAATAAATAAATAATCAGAAAAAAGGCTCGGCGTCAAGAAGTGATCGGAAGCCAGCCCAGAGCCGGAATCTGAGTTACGAGTTTAATATCCCTCTGCGAACCCATTCGTTTCAGACCATTTAAAACGGACGTCGACATTCTAAACTCCATAGGCATAATTCTCAGCATCATGGCACCCTTTACCACTCTTCCGTTCTCACCATTTCATTTCCTGCTCTTTGGGCTCCCGTGCCCTCTTTGCTTTTTTTCTGTGTTTTTTTTTTTTTACATCTGCCGGTGATTCAATTGCTCTTTACGAACTTCATCCTATTGAAGTCGCCCCTCGCAGTTCCCAACTTCGGTTCGAACCCCGATGCAACACGCACGTGCCAGCGCACTCGCCCTGCTCGGACAAGCAGACGAACCCTACCGACTTACAGCAGACGACACGATGCTCCATTAGCAGACGACACGTCGCCGTCTGGTTTCGCTTTCGTTTTTCCCGGTGCGCTGTTTTGATGTCATATTTTTTTCTTCCCGCCTTAACTTACTTGGACGGATGCCTGAAAATCTTTAGGAAGGGTGTTTTCTGACAGGGCGCATTGCGACGATACAATCGGCACGTGCCAGTAGATTGCAGGACCCGACTGCGCGACGCTTTTCCAGCGTATGACACAGGCCTATCGACCCCCTTCCACCAAAATACTCACAAAGAAAAATAAATTGCCCCCTACTTGCTCGCGGGCAGTTGGCGTTGCTGGCGACAGGGACCGCCACGGATATCAACTTCCGGTGTGCGCAATGCAAACCCCGACGCGGAAAAGCAGGAGATCGACTCAAGCGGAGAGATTCGGAGTGGTACGGGCTTGGCGAGATTTTTCGGGCCGGCATCGCTCCTCTCGCCATGCAGCCGCCATCCGAGCCACGCGCTCTTTTACAAGAGGCGGTAATGAATCAAAAGCCTGCGAGGGAAGGGAAGCAGATCAGGGCAAGGAAGCTCGTTCAACAAACTTTAAATAAATTGAAAACGAAAAAGAATACGAACACACAAAGCGTGGTGACGTGCCATGTAAGAATTTTAAATTGCGAGTTTTTAAAAACAGATTAAGTGGCCGGAACTACACACCATGGGGCACCTCCCATATAAAGTTTTTTTTTCTCTATTGTTTACTGCGAGGTACGAGCAGTAGCAACCATATTTAAAAGCAAAGACAAAGTATGATAAACCGAACGACTCGTGCTATAGAAGTAAAACAGGCGACGATGAAAGAAAGTAGCATTTTGATGGATCACTGTTTCCCTTAAACTTCGAAAATTCTTTTTAAAACAGCCGCTTCGCGATGAGGCATTCTTTCTTTAATGCATTTCAGCCATGCGTATCAAAGTCCTGAATTTTAAATCTCTTAAATTATAAAGAAAAATATTATTATAAATTCTCGTCGATTTGTCTTTCTCACGCCTATCAGCGCTAGGGATCGCAATGGCGGGGGATGCTGTTCTGAGCGACGCTAGGGTGTGACCCGACAAGGCGCTTTACAGCTGAACGTTTAATGTATAGGTTATACGATTGACTCAACTCCAGATAGCAGCAACCAGCTCCCTCATCGCAAACGCGGTGAAAGCGGCAAATCATGGAGATATTCCCATTTTTTAATGCTATGGGAGCATTCCACAAACACACACACACAAAAAAAAAATAGCTGGAAGATTGAGCACCACTCTTTACTTTTCAAAAGCACTCATCGGTTTACATTTTGTATAAATCAAAAAGAACAGCATTTAAGAAACATTTGCTTCAGTAAGTCTGCGGCACCGACAACCCTATTGCCCTTTCCGCTTCAACGACGACTTGCTGACAAGCTCGCTACCGTAAATTTTCGAAAACTTTTAAACAAAACAGTTTCACTTGACGAAAATAATCCCCGAAGAAGGGGAACAAGAGGGACAAAGGACAAACACAAATCTCCAAAACCAGCTAGGTGACTGGTGCGCGACCGAAAAAATCCACCTGGTTCTGGTATCGAACCAGGGACCTCTGCATTTCCAGTGGAGCCCTCTACCAACAGAGCTAGCCAGGAGTTCGACGTCAGTAGAGCAAACTAGTTTTATCAGCTGCCGCCAGTCTAACACCAGCAAGAGTGAACGGCTTGCACTTTTAAGATTATGGTTGATAATGCAATTAAATGCAAAAGGTGTAAGCGAGCTGGATAAGAATGATGAAAATTATCTTTGGAGAAGGGGATTATTTTAGCCTAGCTCTGTTTGGAGATTTGTGCTTGTCCTTTGTCCCTCTTGTTCCCCTTCTACAGGGATTATTTTTGTCATCCTTGTCCAGATCGCTTGCACCTTCGCATTTAATTACATTTTCAATTTCACTTGCCTCGACCATTCTGATAAACCAGGGATACACAGAATGTGCCGTGCGTTTCTCATGGGCGGGCTATGATTTGCTACGCAAATTGCGGGGAGCTTTGTGTGGTATCGGATACTGCCGCACGCACGACACAATGACCAAGACGGGTACAAATTTCATCGGGAGCATAGAGTGTGCCACAAGCACGTTTTATTAAGACGTTTTCGAAGGTTCCGTTTCTTTTCGAATCCTTGTAGGGCCTTGACTTCTTATGGCTTTCAGATTGTGAGGATCCTCTTTTCGAAACTGAACCAATGGCGAGAGAAAGAGGTTTTATCTCGACCTTTACTTTATCGATTGACTTTTGGCCAAAGTTTTGACGTCACACGCCCGCTGCACTATTCCTCGACGCGTCATAAATTTATGCGTCACTCCGTGATGTCGTGAGTCCACGTGGGGAGCTGTACGCTTCGTCGGGAGCCACGCTGCGCTCGTGTCGACCGGTCGCCTGCGGACTATACTCGAGTCTCAATTTAAGTCCCAGCACAGCCGATGCTACAACTATATGGCGCCAATCATGCAGTGCCAAAAGTGCTTCGTCACGGCGCTCATCACCCTTGGGCGTTTCCTATTACCGAACTGATTACGCGCAATAAAGGCGCCGTTGTAGTTAACTTTTCTCTCGCGTAAACGGTTTACTATTTATAACCCCCCCACCCCCCCCCCCCAAAAAAAAAAAAAAAAGAAAGAACGCTGTGAGGATGCATTTTGTTTTTCCACTGCGTTTTGACTTGCTCCAGCGGATCGTTGAGGTGGCTGTAATCGAATTTAAGTAGAGTTATGTCGAACTAAATATGAGTCGCTGCCGACGGTCTTCTGCGAACTATGTATGGGCACCATCCCACCAGAATTAACAGTCGCGGCTCGATTTGACGTGGATTACGCCGGATTTCATCGGCGGTCGCCATTTCTTAGACATGAAGCACGTGTTTCGATCCCTCTCCTCGTCAGACTCGGGCGCAACACTCCTTTTCGACACGAGTTGAGCGGAGCTCACGCCAAACGCTGATGCACCCCTCGTGTTCAATACATGCTCAGAGGACGTGCCCAAACAATAGAGAGATCGGATCATTGACCTTCCAGCTATTAGATGGTGGGTACTCTTGGAAAGGTTCTGTTAAGGCCGGGAGTCCGGGACGAATTTCAATAAATTTATATTCTCTTCACCGTCGGTTTGTATAAAGAAAAAGTCCCAAATACCCCTACCTTTTTAGGCACCCCTTATCGTCTGACGTTTGCGCACGTAAACTGCTAAAAAAATAAAGGAAGCTCTATTGATGGATTCTTATGGCCCTTGAAAACGCCACACACGTCCCTCTTTGGGAAACGCTAAGGCTGACCCCTTGACTTTTTTCTTTTGGATCTCTCTTTTTCTTCCTCTATACATTGTTGCCTCTGTTTGGCCATGTTGCGGGGTCAGTGTTAGCGCTTCCCAAAGGGGGACGTGTTTGACGTTTCTCAAGGGTCATGCTGACATATTCCATAAGAATTCACAAATGAATCTTCCGGCAATTTACTTCACCCCTTTCTTATACTCTGCCTGTCAGAGTACGCGACCACCTTGGATACGGTCATCTATATCACTCGTGGAAGGAATCACATCCATATCACTCGTGGAGTAGAGAGAACCGCATCCATCGTTTTAACTATACACAACCATCAGAGCCCACGCACCGCCACCACGGAAACCCAAAGCGAAGAAAAACCGGCTTTGGCAGAGCGGCAACTGTGCACGCGCGCACAGTGGCGTCGCAAGGGCGCGGAAGGGGGGGGGGGGGGGGGGGGGTGCGGACAGCCCCGGGTGCAGCGCTCAGGGGGGTGCAGCTGAGCCGTGAAAAGGAGGGAAGTGGAGAGGGGGGGGGGGGGGGCGGCGGGTTGCCGTCCCTTATGCCACTGACCCTAGTGACGCCACTGCGGCCGCATTCCACCAAGCCGCGGCGCAACACCTCTTAGATAACAAAGCCGTCATCAAAGAATGCCAACGCTGGTCCCAGATTGGACACGACGATCACGTCAGCGTTCGGCTCAAAGTTTAAAATGGACTCGAAGTGGAGCGCTGACGCGGCACTCGTTTCCAGTCTGCAATCTGTGTCCAGCGGTGGCCTTTTCTGATGACCCTATCTTATTGAGCATTAACACTTTGTTATCTAGGCGGTGTTGCGCGGCGCCTCCTCCTCTTTTGGTCCGCGTCATCTGTGTGCGGAGAGGTTGACGCGTTGTGACGTCAGCGCTTCGGACCAATGGGAGTGTCGTACGCGTCACCCTCTGCCCCTCCTTTCTCTCTCCCCGTAGCTGACAAACGAAAGACACCACCGTGTCTTTCGTTTGTCATTAGTTATCATTAGAACGCTAAAACGAGCGTTCTAATGATAACTTATTAAAAAAAATATTAGAAGTGACCAACTCGATGTATGTATGTATTTACACATATTTAACTTGAGAAGTGAATTGGGAGAGATAAAGTCCCCACACTCTCAATCGTTATTGCGCACATTCAGCTTTAAACTTTCTTTTCGAATCTGCACTGAATACATTATATAAACTATCTAAAAGATAAATGTGAACCCGAAAGCTAATAAAAATATCATTTTATTCCCGAGCAAAAAAAGAAAAAAAAAAGAAGAAAGAAATGTACATTTTACATGCCCGTATTTCAAAACAAAGTCACGAGGGGGACCCTGCAACGCTTTATTATCCTTCGTTTTTCTTGTCTTTTACATTCCCTGACTTTAGTCGACACTCAATGGCACACGGACTGAAGTCAAGCCGGAGTGTCAGTCACCGATTCAGAGACAGCAAAAAAAAAAAAAATTGTCCGACCCATTCCCTCTGTCGCACATTCCCCATCTCTTCTCTCGACTTTCCAACTTCCCCCGTGCTTTATTAAGCGTGCACCCGTCGGCGAATACTCCAATGGGGAGCATCCGGACAGACCTAGTGTGCCTAGATGTTAAAGTGTTTCCAACAACTCAATCTGAGACACGTGATTCATGGGTCGCGCTTACAATATTAGGTGCGGGAAGGCGACGAAAGCGTTGATCGTCTGCAAGCGCTTTCGCGCTTCACCGCACCCATTCCTCCTCGTCAGGTGACAACGCTATGCAGCTGCACTTGCGGTCAATCTGTCCAGGGGGCGTCCGCCACTGAACTGCAAACGTTCGCTATGGTTTTAGTTGCTACCCCTCTTACATCTAGGCTATCTAGACGGAGCACACGACGAATGCGCTCTCTAGCGGCGGTGGAAACAGCAAACGCCTGGTTCAGCTACTTGGAACAAACCGGGTCCCAACGAGTTTTCAGACGGGCGCGACCGAGCGAAATGAAGCTCTAACCGGCAATACGTTTAAATCCGGAGGAGGGTTCCCTGTTTCTCCGACCGTGCACACGTACACATAGATTCCAACCAGCGGCCGTAACCCCACGTGCACCCATAAAATATCCGGCCGCCTCCCTGCGATAACAATCTAAGACCGCGTACACTTCTCGCAGAAAGTCTCGTTTCAACCGTGCGCCCCGGCTCACTTCGGACATCGCATCAACATCGACGACTCCCCCCCCCCCCCCCCCCCCCTTACCACCGGGGGCATGCTGCTTGTACGCGCGGTTCGTTGTCCCGTCTAATTTGCATATTTGACAGACGCCAGTCAGCGGGGAGGGAAGCGAGCGGCCTCAATCTGTAACTCGGAAAACGACGTCCTCGCATACGAGGATATGAATAAAGGGGGACGCTGTCATTGTTGCCAGACGCCCGTCCGCTACACGCGCCGCACGCGCAGAAAAGTGCCTCTGGCTCCCCCTTCCGACCGAAAAGGGTAATAATCCCCTAGCATTTTTTAATTTTTTTATCGCGTGCTCGATTTTGTTTGCGCAGATACGCATGATTGTCTGTTTAGCTTCGAAGCGTACCAGGTTCGAGTCGTAATTCCGTCGTAGAGACCAGTGACTCGATCGCGAAAGCGCTCCTCCGTTCATATAGCTTTATTGCCGTCGACTTGGGGTCGGCGGAGTCTGTACCCTCCACTTCGTTGGGGTGTCCTGCCTACGGGAGGAGAAAGGAGTAGGGAAAGAAGCGTGCTCGATAAGAGCGAAGCGGTCGTGTCACCGGCAGAGCAAGAACGGCAGGGACTGTATGTTGAGCTCCCAACTTCCTGGACGCCCTCCTTGCCTTCTGCCGTGCTTTGGCTGCGTGCGCTCCTTCGAGGCGCACGAGACGTAGAAGCGTATTTTTTTGTAAATCTCCGAAGAAGAGGTAACGAGCAATGTAATTACATTAGCCGCTACTGTAAACACTTAAAGGGGCGATGCAACAATTTTTGTTCTTTGCGCAAATACCGCTTAGAACGGATCTCTGACGTTCATGACCTATGAAACACGCGTTCGTTTTTCACCCCACACAATAGAAGTCCCAGTAAAAAATTAAAGAAAAGCGAGCAGCGTTCACCTCCTCAACTCACAGCCAGAACAAGCGGCCACGTGATCTGGAGCCGATTATATGCCGCCAATGGTGATCATAGCCACGCGCTGGGGTCGGCAAAGCACAGGACACGCGCTGAGTTCCAGACATTGTTATGGCTCGGCTATAGTCGTCGTTGCATCGATTGGACACGGGCCACAACCCGAATGCTTCTCGAGCTAGTAATTATCACGAGCCCAAATCGAGTGCCCACGCAATGCTCGGGTCCAATCTATGAACAGCATTCAAATATCGTCATACGGGTGTACTGCGATCCCCACTTTACGTCATAAAATTTTGCGAAGGAGAGATTGGATGAAAATTATCGCTTTTGTCACTGAAATTACACCGCAACAAACACTCTTAAAAATGTCTGTGCGTCTGTTTTCACGCACAAAACTTGGAGACCCAATCACCGCAACTTACGGAATTAGCTCAGCGAATGACGATGCCGAAACATATGTTTAGACCAAAAAACGCACTCTGAGTTGTGACATTAAGCAATGCAAAACGTCACGCTTGCATTGCTTAATGTCACAACTCAGTCTGCGTTTTTTGGTCTAAACAGATGTTTCGGCATCGTCATTCGCTGAACTGCCTCCGTAAGTTGCGCTGATTGGCTCTCTGAGTGTTGTGCGTGAAAGTAGACGCACAGACTTTTTTAAGAGTGAAGGAGCTTCTTGGCCGGTGGCGTTGCGTGCGAGTAACCTTGAGTCCCACTACTGCCAGTAAGCTCGTGTAAAGTGAAAAACATTCCAATTGAATATCGTTGCACCGCCCCTTTAACGCAAATACATATTTGAAATATTAACCCGTTACTGGTTTAAAATGTAACCAATACGATACCTTACAAAAAAAAAGCAGGTGACCGGTAAGGCCGGTGCCATGCAGTAACGCAATACCGCCACCTCTGCTTTTAAAAGATGTACTTACGAATCGAAATCTCTCGACACGCCACGTTAATAAACCTTCATGCCATGCGTGGAAGTGTTGTATTAAAGATCGCCGAAATTTTTTAACTTAATACTGCGTCAGCTAGAGTAGTCCAAAACATAAAGAAACACAGGCTGACTTTCTATTTCTTTACATGCAGGTATTTATTCAGACTTCAAACTAGCCGGCTATTGAGGAGTCGACCCGTCGGACTCATAAATGGCCCGGTAGGCGCTGCCGGGGCTGCTCCGAAAAGAATAATAAATAACAAGAAACAACACCAAAGGAAGTAATCAACGGTTTAAGCGGGCGAAATAGGTTTTCGGTGGTGCTTATAGGGTCCTGTCGTCGACAGAGCCTCTCGACATGCTTGTGTGCTTTACCAACACCAAAAAACCACGTCGATAACCAATCGTCCTGCGTGCAAACAAATGAGGAAACTGGCAGGCGCTGCTCATCAACATAGCGACACGAGGATTATCGGAAGTGAAAAGACGTTTCGTGAAATTGCAATATTCAAGACTCCAACAAACAAACGACACCTAGATGGAAAACACGGAAATGGCCGGAACAGGTCCTTTCGAGATTTCTCCTCGTCACTTGTGGCTTCCATGATTATGTGTTGGTGGTTTGCGCGAGGCAACAGTTGTCGCGGTGACTCTGTCGTAACTGTGGTATTAGCTTGTTTGTTACCCAAGCTGCTCTGAACGTAACCTACGTAACCACTTGAATCGGACATTTCGCGTTTATCAACGTTCATCAGCACTGTGGAAGACAGCAGGCAGTCCTTCCACAGTGCTTCGAAATCCGGGCAAACCATTTTGAGTCCAATACTTGCTTATGCTGATGCCCCGGCGTTGTGCGCTCAGCTGGCACATTGCACGGCATCACCTGTTCTAGACCGCCATATTTGCCCACCAGAGAAGAGAGGAAGGGGAGCTCCCCTCTTACCAGGATCCTCTTTTGTGCCTCCTGGATTTGCACACACGTCGCTATTCTCCTCCCAGAAGATTATGGAAGATTAATCCTTCACTCAAAATTCTTACATGCAGCTTCCCTCTTCTCCTCTTACATGGTGGTCAAACGTATGTGATGTGACGTTCGTGCAACCCATGTTACTGGATTTGCAAATAGTGCATACATCGTCGGCGCTCCACGGAAATACCTGCAACAAACCGAGGTTGGAGCGGAATTATTTTTGTATCGCCATGTTTGTCAGACCCTTACGACATCCAGCATTAGAACGCCGCGCTGAGATCACGGCAGGTTATGACACGGTCTGCTCAAGTTGGCAAATAGTCACAGCGGGCTCGGGCCACGATATCCACAGTGAACGAAACGCCACTCGAGAAGCGAGCGTGTTAGGGACGAGCACTGGGGAGGCCTTGTTTACAAGCGATCGCTCACGTCACCACAGCACTTCTCTTGCGCGCTTTCTCGCTTTGTCTTTCCCTAGGCAAGCACCCCCGCAGGCACATCAAACCGCTAGTCGCGTCGCTTTGTCAAACGCAGCCGCGTAGATCAACATGCACGGAATCACGCGACCAGGAATATCAACGGAAACGACATAGGTTACTATAGAGAGGATATCGATTCCGACGTCTGTAAACAGTATCATACTCAAAATTTTCTTTCAATTTTTTTTTCCTTTTTTTTTTTAATTTACGCATCCTTTTTACCTATTTACCGACCCATTCCCCGTTGCCAGAAAAGCTAGGTCACGTGATCTGCCCTTTCACTCAGTTTTAATCTGGTCGAACCTTTCCCAAAACCATGAAAAAGGTCGAATCACAGAAATGCTAAAAGGGCCATTGCTCCTTTTGAAGGGTAAAATTGAAAGGTCCCCTTGTGCAACCCCTACGATAAGTTGTTTGTTGGCTTGTCGATATACAATGACCCTCCCCTCCCCACCCCCTGCTCCACCACCCACCCCCGTTTCCCTTTCCCCTACCATCTCATTCGTACACTTTCCTCGCTCTCTATAGTAGGGGGTGAAATGTTAAACCCCGGCATTTTCACGTCCAGCACCGTATGCTATTTATTTATTTCCCGCATTTCATACTTACACCTACCACAGGGCATTACAGTAAACAAAAAAAAAAAGTGTCTGTATTGTTGTTTTTTTGGGAGGGGGGAGGGGGGGGGGGGGTGCGTCGGAAAATACACATAGCAAACGTTGCACATAAAGCATGCATAGAGCGGAACAGAAACACAGGAGCAAACGAAGGATAAAACGCCATCTTCGAAACAATATTACTTAATTCAAAAAGGAATAAACAGAAGGCAGCTCTACTAATAAATCAAAAAGCAATCGAACACAAAAAAAGCATATTGAGGCACTGAATTGTGCATTTAACCTTTATATCGTGTGCTTTCTAAAACGCACGATATAAGAAAAGACAAAAAAAAAAGAAAACACCATTAGGTTTTTTTATTTCCGATGATGGATAAAAAGAGGCAGGCTTCTAAAGGAGGATTGGGATGAACGGCGGCCATCGGCTGCGGGGGGAATCCAAAGGGTACTCGGTCGGTGCAAGCGTCTCGCACGTGGCCCATTTGCAAATAGCTGCCATGCTCAGTCGGCTTAGGAAGTGAATTTAGGTATATTGCGCTCACCAGTCAACAGTCGCCCGTCACTTTTGTTGAAAGCAGCGCCGGTCTGTGTCATCCGTCGGGAGGACTAGAGGAATGGGGTCTTTCGCGAGACGAAAGTCTTCCTCTTTTTGACATATTTATTTGGCAGTCTTCCGACACTATCTAAGGCCTTCCTTGTCTGACAGTTCTGTCACGGTGGTCATAAAAAAAATACTTATTGCAGACATGTCTAAGCATACATATCCGGAGAGCAAGTCGTCTGCTTCCCGCACAAGAGTTTCGGTGACGTAAGAAATACGCCGAGCTCTGATTGGTTATGACTTAACGATAGCGGGTAGACCTTAGAGCAAGCTGCCTCGAGGTCTACCCAGGATCTTTCATTCAGAAGCACTCAGCGTTCCGACGTGTCCACAACCCCTGCAAAAGGAGCAGGCGAACTTGCGGTCCGCGTTGCCGCGTGCGAACCGCTGAGTAAACGGCGTGTTCGACTCCCACACCGCTGGCTGGGGTTCGATCCCCGCCAGCGCTTGTCCTTTTTGTCTTTCTTTTGTTTGCATAACCGGAATGTTCCGGATGACTCGAGCATCTTGTAGTTTATTCGAGCTCGGAACCTAGTAGATACCCACGTGCTTACAAAAGGAGCTTCTTCGCATGGCTGCTTGGGGCAGTCGTCGTTCCGTCGCCGTTAAAGTATGTACATACTTTGTTATTCTATGTTTCTCGGCGCAAGTACGCCGCATTAAACAATCATTTCAAGTTTTATTAATGAAGTTTAATATTTTTATTCGTGACAACATGCACGAAGTAAACATCTTTGTAACTTGCTTGAGACGTCTACGCAGATGGTGTCCACGGGAACCTAAATAACTCGTTGTAAGATCTTAAGTAATTGGAAAAGGAACGGTTACTTTTCTAAATAATGGTCAAATAACTTTGTGAAGTAATCATATAATCTAATTGAATACTTTTAAACTAAGAGTAACTGCAACTGCAATTTATTACTTTTCTTTTGAGTAACGTGTACTAGGCTCTTCTATACTTACGTTTGAAAATGGCGGTTCGAAAAACACAAGCCCAGCGTTTTAACGTGACGCTACGCCTTGCTCCATGTCATGGGGCCCTTCATTTAACACTAGACAGAACAAGCGTGATAGAAAGAACGCCTATAACCATCGCCCTTTCTGCCTAAAAAAAAGAAGAGCGAAAAAAAAAAGCGCGAAAAAATGACACATAGAAAGCGTCAACGTGCACTACCGTCCAATCGTGTCCCATATGCGCAGCTGAACCATCCACCTCTTTGGCCAGTGTACACGCCCCGATTTTGTCAGAGTGGTCTCACGCAATGTTCTCTCGCCCGTGGCCGGACACCGTTAAACCTGAACGCCCTTGAGTGCTAGACACATAACTGAATTGACGAAGAGCAAGACTCAACACGCTACCCGCCCTCATTCCCGAAGTCGTGTTCTCGCTTCATTGTCACGCGTGGTTGTCACTCTTTGTTGTCTACTTCGCTCGAGCCGTCCTTTTGTAGTTCAATCTTGTGTTCCCACCTCATTATTTAGGTCGTGGTTTTTTTACTTTAACCGACTTCTCACTCGTTACTGTTGTTTTGGTTTAAACTGGTTCGGTTAACGGGGTTACAGAATCAGGTCCCGATGATTACGAAGTGATTTGACAAGTTGCATCTAGCCGACTGGTCCTGTGCCCTTTTCTTCCCATGGCAAACTCTCTGGGACATTTCGCGGAATAAAAGGTTTTGAAGGAAATATAAAAATTCTGATTGATATGCGTTTTATGATACCCAGATAATTGGAGTCCTCTGAAACATTACGAATTTGTTCTTGTCTCGAGAAAAGCAAGAATTTACGATTTGCCGAACGTGACACTTAGGATTCAATGCAAATAAAACCAAATCATTGTAGAGCCATGTAATAAATGCTATACGCGTTCACAAGTTTATTTACTGCATATTGGTATTTTATAACTGGCTTCTAAAATATTCCCGGGGAACAACGCGATGTTTGTTGTTGTTCAGTTGGAATTCTCATTTTAGTGCATGAGTCGATGGGTTAGTTGGTAAAGAGAGTTGTGGATGAGGGGCTGTCTTCCATAGCCTACCCCTTTGGCGATATTTTGAGTAGACCTGCTGGGATAAGCACGAAGATTGGTGGTCGCTATTTCTTGGTCACGAAGCGCTTGAGTGGATTCGAATTCTTGCTAAAAGCTGACGCAAAAACTGTCCTAAATATGAGTTGAACCGAGTTTGCGCAGTTGCTACTAGATTGTGCGCATTTTCGAAAAGTGTCTATTAGGGAGAGCGATCCGGTCCAGATCGAATCTTCAATAAGTGCCCGATGAGCCCCGTTGTCGTGTCTTATTTTTTATTGATCAACTAAATAATTGCGTATCACTTCAAAGAAAGAAGTATCTCAGTAGCTGTTATCAAAACTATACAATAGCTTACTTAATCATCTTATTCCTCTGCAGCAAGTGCTACCAATGCCCCCCGATTAGTCGCACAGGGCTTAGCTTGCGGTCGGATATTTTGAAAACATTTTGTGTCGTCTCCACGTTTCCTCCTGGATTGCGAACAGAAACATTATTTATAAATTTAACGCTCCAAGTGATCATGAAGAAAGCTTTGAAATGGCGAAAAAACTACCTCCTGCCGGTGAAGTTCGAGCAAGGAGAAAATTGAGGAGTTTTGCGACACAACACCCCCTGTCACCACTGACTATAGCTTAAGAAACTGAAACCGTCACCTGTTATTTTGCTCACGCTTTTTACTTTTTCACTCTTTTTTCGACGTTATTATTGGCTAATGCCCTAATCTCATTGGTCGCAGAGCAACCAATAAGCTTCTCGAGATTCGACATACCTTTTCTTTCTTAGAGATGAAATTAATTTTGGGCTCGGATATATTATATTAGATTGAGATTTTATTAATCGCATATCGTTTAGAGGGCCGAAAGAAAGAGTGTAGAAACGACAAAAACCTACTTTTCAGTACGAGATATTAAAACATGTCGCCCACTATTTCGTACCTTCTTTCCTTCGTAAGCTCTCCGCCTAATCAATGTGATATGTCCGCGGTATCCAAACCACGTCAGTCGAAACCCAGTTCGCGGATTGGACGCGAGCACTCTGTCGCTAAGTCGCACGCGCACGTCAACAATCAATCCGACGACGAATATTTGGATTCGGGTACTTGTAGTTCGTGGCTAATGAGCTCCGTGACGGCAGGTATAATCGATTGCGAATTACGGGTTACATGGTGTGCTTAAAACGCAGGCGGCGGAAGCTTGGAGACATCGCATCCGGTAAGCTTCTACGTCATGACCACGTGATTTATTATTTAGTTTATGAGTTCAGGGGAAAAAGTTAGGAGGAAGAAGCTGAAAAATAATTTTATGGTTTCTTTAAGGCAATTCCGAAAATTCAGCGTTGCTACCTTACTATTTAGGAGGTAATGGACGGCATCTCCGCGCCTTCCGAAAGCCTTTCTCGTGCACTCAACAACCTGTCGCGGTTCACCTTTTTGCAATTGTTGTTCACTCCCCAGTTTGTTAGAGCAGTCTTTTTTTCTATTCCTCTGAAGAAACAATATTTAGGAGTGCTAAAAAATAGATATGCAATAAAGACCAGTGTAGCGTTCTGTAATTGCGAGTTAAACTGATGCCAAGAAAAAATATTAAAACCCTAGAAATGTTTTTTTTTTTACAAAAACACAAACTAAGGAAACCAATCTCGGACAAACAAAGAAGCGTGAAACCTACTTTTCTCGGGCACTACTAGTAATTTAACAAGATTACCAACGTGATAGTCAACACGTGCACAAAACGAAAAAAACGAGTACGAAATAAATATGCTTTCTAACATTTTGTTCCTGTATTCTAGAAGCTTAACAGCTTTGCTGACTTTTATTGCGGCCTTTCCAAGAGGCTTTTGTTTTAAAACAGGAGGAAGAATATTGCATTCGTAATCGCCACTCTTGAGCAAATATGGCGGCAGAAAACAAGTAATGACGTGCTATGTGCAGAGATCAGTGCACAACGCTCTTGCTTCAACAGGCGAGCATTGGCCTCAAAATGGTTTGCCCCAAATTTTATCCACTACGTTCAGAACCTGCAGTGACAAGTTGGCATAAGCGAGCTTCCAGAAGCTTGACCTTCTTCGGGGAAGCGATGGAACGATGGCGGTGCTGGCGATCGTTGATGAACGCACAATAAATTCTTTTGGAGATCCGTTTTTGCACATCCGATAGGTTCCAATGGGCCCTCCTTACGAATTGCGCATGTGCTACCGCAGAAGACTCGCATATGCGCAGTTCATAACGGAGGGCCCAGTCGGTATCCACAAGTGCAGGCACAGCGCTTACTTCCTCCCAATATGGGGGAATGCAGATCGTTAGAGATGTCCTCTGAGACCTTCTGCTTTCGGCTTTGAGTTTAAAATACCGAACTTGATATGTAATTGTCATATTTTCTTATGTAAAATAGATCGGTAATTGTCAAACAGATCGGTGCGTGATCGGCGAGTACGAGTACGGACGAGTGAGTTCAGTGGGGCTGTTCTCAAAATAGAGCTATTCAGCTAGATGTTTTGTAGGAATGTCTCAGTTGCTCTTTAAATGTATATATATATATATATATATATATATATATATATATATATATATATATATATATATATATCAGATACACTGATGGTCTATTTGGTCTACTGCTATATTTGGAGACTCACAATGTCTTTAGTTCCACTGTACGATCTTATTTATCACTACAATATAGTGATCGTATAACTTGTCTATTTAGCACTAGAACCCAGGATTTCAATAACAATGTCTTACATCGCATAAAATACATTTCACAGCATTTATTATTACACACAACTTTGTCCTTCACCTTTATTAGATATGCGTGGTGTTGTATATTTTATGTTCCACATCATAACAGGAAATGATGATAATGACAATGAAGTTCATGGAATGCTGGGGCTGTTGAGTGCTCCAAGGCTCCGCCAATTAGGAAACTTCTGCTTAACAAAGTGATGAAACCTGCAGGCAAAGAGGGTGTTAATCACTGGAAAAACCACTACTGAAGTAATCGAGCGGTACCTGGCCCTCTGCATTTCAAAACTGGTAATTTCAACATCGTTTACTTCTAAATCTTGAAAATAATATTTTTATTATTGCAAAAAGCAGTTAAAATATAGCAATATTTTTTTTTAAGTTTCAAGCTTTTCTCTAACTGGTCTCAGTGGACTTGCAAATCTACACTGCACACAAGGAAATGGGGGAAAAGGGTCTCACAGGTGATTCAATTCAATTGTATATCACAAAAACCACCGAGGGTACCAACGGGAATAATAACACTGCCTAAATTCAGCTAACACGCAGGTTAGCTCTCTTTGAAACTGTTCACTTGCGACAACTTTTTGCCCTTTGCCTGGTTTTGAGATGTCTTTAGGCCAGGAACATATGCAGACGAGGTTGGAGAGTGCATCATAGGAAATGGGGAAGGGGGGGGGGGGGCAGAGAGTATTATGTTTTGCTGGCCTGCCTATTGTCTGCTAACACACCTGGACATTTGTCTCCTCTCACCTCATCATCAAGTTTAAATTGTGGGCTATAAGGCATAACTCAACATGAAAGCGATCAAAGTATTTCAGGTGTCTTTTTGTATTCTCCTGTTAGGGATAGTTAAAGGGTGGTCAGTAAACAAAACCATGCTTGGTAATGAGCCACATTTAAAATTAAACGTAAATAAATTTGGCACTATTTTCTGGAAGCCGATATAGCCGAAGTTTCAAAGCGTTTCATAATACTGCTGCATGGGTTTTATAAGCAGTTGAATATCACTAAGGTCATCGAGGCAAGAACTTAATGGCCTTCTGAATTTGAAAGTGCTTAGTTTGTTGACAGTATAGTGCAACTTTAGTACTGCTCACTCTTCGTAAAATAATAAAGCATTGTTGTGATAACCAGACCAGGAATAATTTACCTTCCTGCTGCAGCAAGAGCTCAATCTTATAAAAGGGACCATTTGCATTTCTAACCGAGAAAGAAAGAGTACGGGTGACCTCTTTGAACTAATAGTGAAGTATCTCTCTTCGTCTTTGTGCGTTCAACAAGTGAAGGGATTCAAAGAAAATTGCACAAAAAGTGACAAGCTGCAAGCTTCGAATTTTTTCTAGCACTTACAACAGGCCAAATTCTAATATGCCTGGTTATAATTTTTGTACAGTATTTATATGATCTAGCAGTTTCAGTTCAAATTGAACTAAGTCAATGGTATTTAACAACCTTACAATGTTTTGCAGTTCACTAAATATATTTGAAAGAGGGAGGTGAAAGCCTCATTTAGAACACGACAATTTAAAATTTGATCAAGAATTATGATCACTTCTTTTATATTGATTTAACAAGAAAGGGTTGCAAAGCAGAGACCTGCCAATTGTACTCAAGAGGGAAGCTCTCAGTAAGCGTCAGAATGTGAGCCCATGGTTTGCTAGAAGTTTGTTACTTTAGGGAATATGAAAAGGCATTGAAAAAGCGAAGTCACTCGAGTAATTATGGACTTTGGCTTAGGTGCGTACTGAATCAACAAACTATAGGTGTGCATATTAGAGCAATTTTGTTGTGTGTTTTTTGGTATTGTACCTATTACATTCCCAATTCACAAGGGTTGTAGAGCGGCATTTACAACTTCCATAACCTGCTGGAAACATTTTATTTCTTAGCTCGCTTTTTTCTCATTCACATTGAGCCACATTCTGTGTGATTTTAAAATTAAGAGGAGCGAGTGAAGTTGTGATTGTGTATTTTGTTTTCCTTTCAAAGGTCGAGTAAACATGTTCTTTCCTTTTACCTCTGTCCAACAAGTAACAGTCATCATTTTCTGTTGTGGATACGGTAAGCCAGAGCTTTCAGGAATGTTTCCTTGTCAACATGAACGTTTGATTGACAGTACTTGTACCTATGTCCCCCAACAACTTCAACCCAAGAAACCAAATGAACAAAGAAATATGGTTCTTAAGCAGTGATGATTGTGGTCATCAAAGGAATATTCTATTTGCTTCTAATTATTAAATGTTTACTGCTGTAGAAATGATAGTAAGCCATTTGTTTAGTCCCGACTGAAAACCTCATGTATAACGGTAGCATAGCTGCGCTATACAGCCACTAAAGCAATGCATTTTGTTTTCAACTGTTCCTCTCTTACTCGAAATTTTTATGGACGGATTAGTGCTGACTAAAGGTATTCGCCAAATCACAGGTGCTGCTGCCTGTCTTTTGTCCGGCTTCTATATGATGGACATCATACTCTGCCAAGGTGCAGAGAAGATATTGCTCTTCATGGAATACAAAGTATTTTTAAAGTGTCTTGTGCTGCCCGTAAAGGTGCTTTAGATGTTTAACGGGTAGGTCAGATTAATATATGAGAACACTAACAAGTGGCAATTTGCTAACTTTTTGTTGCTGTGCGCACTCTACAAAGCAGTTATAATTTATCTATGTTGTTTGAGTAGGTGATCCAATAATCAGGTGTTACCACACAGTGACGCCTAAGAATGAAGTGCAATTGCACCGTATCCCTCCACCCCCCCCCCCCCCCCCCCCGCGACCTTTCAGAGATTCCTAACAAACGATTTGTGAGAATTGGATGGAAATCACCCTCCTGCCCGAATACTTACGATGGTTCTGTTGGAGATATGTGACAATTTTTACTTTAAGTAGACACTAACTTCCCTCTAAACTGGCATGCGATGTGTTTAGACTATCATATTTTGATTGGAATCCTAACAGATAGAAATATCAGCTTAGTAAAGTCACATATCGGCATTTGGTTTTGAGCTTCTTCCAAAATTAAATATCAAGCATTAGCCTTGCAAGCTGACTTTAGACTTTTATGAATGTTCTAACCTCAGTGCATAAGAAATATGTTTTTCATCACGAAGATTTTTGGCCGACGTTACACTTTTAGTGACCCTGCATATTTGTTGCAGACTTCGAAAGACATGTGTTGTATGGAAATAGGTCAAAGTTGCACGGACAAAGGACAACGCTTATGAGTCCTTGAAGTGACATCATTTTAGAAAACCAAAAATGTTATATGTTAAGCAGATAAATAATTTAGTTGCATACTCAGTTTTATTTTAATAATATCCAATAAACGTCACTATACTTCGGAGGAACTATCTTCTTTGTTCATTTCACCTATAGCCAGTGACAAGCTGGAGATTCTAGGGCAACTTGTTTTCTCTACATATATATTGCCCGATACCTCTATACTTATTCTTGGCATACGCAACAATTATAAATGTGCTACCGAACCATCAGCAACGTTGGCGATTTTGCAATAGAGCTAGAGCTCCTGAAGAGAAGCCTTACTGTTCCATAACTGTTTTTGGCCACATTTGAGATAGTAAAAATGTTAAGGTTTTTTATCGGCTTTTTGAAGCCTCAAATCATGAAGAAAACGCACCATAAAAGGCACTTCGTGAAAGAGTTGTTTTTAAGCTATTTTTCCAATAAGTGAACATTTATGAGGCCCCTTTGCAGAAATTTGAAACAGGAGACAACATAAAAAAGGGGTAACCCACAACACGCATTTAAAGGGGCTATGACACAAAAATTAAACGGATAGATTATTCTTGAAATGGAATTCTCATAGGCTACTTAGTATATACACCAAGTTACGCGATGTTTAGAGCTCTGCTAATTGCAATATTCAATTTAGGAATTTTTATCATTTTCATCTGGCGAGCAGGCAACACTGCCCAAGTTAGACACAACAAGGTGTTCATTAACCACTTGACCATGAACGCCTACTCATTCTAGGCACTCCCATGATCGCCCAAGCTCTCCTCGCCGCGATACGACCAAAACCGCTCACGCAACTCGGTAACCCGAACGCTATTCTCGATCTCGCCCCCGGCAAGTTGATCTTCCACTCTGCATGCGCCTGCGAGATGTTCTGGGACGACGGTGACCACGGCGAGTTCGTCCTCGCCGTCGCTGGAGCTGGTCGCCAGCGGGTCGCAGTTCAAATGAACAGCTTCCAACATCTCTAGATAGTAATCACTCGCATCGCTGTTGCGATCAATGTCGAACACTTTGACAAGGCGAGCGATGCCGTAGACGGAATCGTCACGGACCGCATGCTCGAAGCGCGGAAGGGAAACGAGGAATCTGAAACTCGAGACGCCAAGAGAGCCAAGTCTGTGAGTGCGTTCAAGGAGACACCACGCGAAAGGCTGACTACGTAGCCAGCCTCCAGCTCAGCCCGGATCCGCCCCTTCGAGGGATTCGCACATAAATCGATTTATCCACGAAACTACCGCGCCATTTTGAAAACAAATTTAGCAGGATTATAGAAACATACAATGGGTCCTAGCAGTATAGTTATCTCATATTTTATTTTTGCCGTGTCATAACCACTTTAATATAGAAGTGTTGTGTACTGCCCCTCTTTCATCTGTCGTCTCCTGTTTTAAATATATGCAAGTGTTCCTCACAAAGAACTGGCTTATTGGTAAAAGAGCTTAAAAGGAATCCACAGGAGTTCTTTATGAAGAATAGTTTTCCCTAAAAAGATCTTAGAATAACTCATAAATGTTATTTATGGTGAACTGATTCATCGAAAAACGAGGTGATTGGGACTTTTCAAAAGTTCTTGATAAAGAACGGTTTAACAAAAAAGTGATTTAAATGACTCTTGAATAGATTTCTATAAATACTGTTTTATCAAAAAATAGCTGAAAAAACGTTTTAAAAGTTTTTTACAAATAACTTTTACATCAGAAAAGGAGCTCGAAAGATCCCTTTATAAGTTTTTTTTTTTACGAAGATCACTTTACGGGAGTGCTGAAAAGAACTTCTTTAGGACAGAAGGACACCCTAAGAGAATATTCTACGACCAGATTTGTTTTAGAGTGTGGTCGCACCAGGAACGCTATGGAGCATCTTTGCAATGAAAGCGTTCCTCGCCAATATAGTAAGCGTCTTTGGCGCTGTGGAGGCAATCCATTTATCGATCGCGATTATCTCCGCAGATGTCTTACAATGGTATTGTTCTTCTTGCGTACTTAAAGACAGGAAAATTAATTTTCAATGCCGCCGAGCTCCGGCACAGCATGTGGTGTCGGTGCAAAGACGTGCACTTCTTTCGCAGGTGTGTGGATAACAAAGTCTCTGTATTTAAGGAATGCCGATATAAACCTTCCTGTCACCAGCGATTTGAGATTGGCTTGCCAAGGAAGAAGAGGTGAAGAAGAAACTGCGCATTCCGTGAACGAAAATGGCGATTTTACGGGAGGTTGGCGCTACTCGCCGAGGATCCAGTGACATTAGTGCCTCTTAACCCCAGAAAGACAAGCCTTGTTCCGCAATTCATCCTCTTACAATAGTCAACAGTGCTGATGCCATACTGCGCCTCATGAACACTTTAAATAGTTTTAATGACGAGCACATGCATGTTTGAAAGGCGCTAAATATAGAGACACGGCTTGTATGTTTTTTATTTGCCTGCTTTTTGCTGTCGCTTTAGTCTACGATATTGTTGATCTGCCGGTAAAGGGTTAAAAAAAGCGATTATAACAAAGATGAAAGCAAAATGGGCGGTCCTGTGCGAATCTACAGTATACAGTCGCAGCGATAACTGCGCACGGCGACGTTGGGCATCAGTGTCATGTCCACGCACCGTGGGGTAGGGAGTGTCTTGACGGAGAAGTTTCTCGATGACGCACTCGTTAGTGCATTCCCGACTCGACTGAAGCGGCAGTACGCCGGAGCTCGACAGTAGATCCAGCGATGAGAGCTCCGCGTCCGTCTCTGCGTCGCCGCGTGCTATTGAAGGATAGTGGGTAGACCTGAAGGCAGCTTGCTTCGAAGTCTACCCACAATCCTATCAGAGCCAATCAGAGCTCGGCGTTATGACGTCTCCACAACCCCTGCAAAAGAAGGAGACGAACTTGCACTCCGCATAGCGTAGCGCTCGATGTGAGACGCGCTGGCGATGTCGCTGATGCGAGCTGATTGGCGCCGCATAGATCCACTAGTGAGGACATATCGTAGCAAAGGCGAAGGCCTTGTCTTGGCGTGATGTGACCATAGAAGGAGGGATGGAGGTAGAGCCACTAAATGAGCTGCACTTAGAGCATCGCCACTCTGTTCCCTGACATTGTTGTGGGCGCCGCCATTTTGGTGCTTGTGCAGAGCATACGCAACTGCCGATCGTCACGATTCAAAAGTGCGACTTCCTCAGCATTAGATTCGGTGTTAGGAAGGTCATGTAATATTCCTTTGCTCTTTCGCGAACTGTTTAAACATTTGTGGAGGGCGGAAAAGCGTTTCCTGTGATTTCAGATAAAGCTTCAGCTAACTGGCAACCATGATTTTAAGACAAAATATGGACAAGTGTCGCTACTTTGAAGCGTAGCTTATTTAGTTGCACTGGAGGGATACCGCTGAAATCTTTCTAATCTGGCGGCGACTTAAGCCATCCAGCCGAAGCTCTGAATTTCAAACAATTAACTCCCCATAAATTCAAAAAGCAAATTATGAATGATAAAGAAGTGTCTTTATGCCGAAACGTAAGACCGCGAGAGACACGGGACTCCTGCGCATCCTGTTTATTAAATGTCGATGAAGCAGATTCTGAAAGCTGGAAGAAGTGCGACGGGCGGCAGTGAAGGGCTGCACAGAGGGGCGATGAAAACGACTCGCATGCAGACTGTTGCGCCCCTCGCGGTGGCGATGCTTTTCATCGCAACACACGCGCTACCAGCAATGCGTGCGTTGAGATGTCACACAACTTGTTTATTTTTTTTACTCAGGTTCGTGAAACTACATAAATTCCGCACGTTTCACCCGTTAAATGGGTCGTGCGCCTGAAGTCCGCGATGAAAGTCCCGCGAAAACATTTTTGGGGACCGCTCGGGGCTCTGCACCCAGCAGGCGAGTCAGCGGTCCCTAACAAATTTGAGAGATCCTGCATTACAGAGGGTTCCCAACTGCTAGATCGAGGTCACGTGGAGCATGGGCTGCGTTTGCAATACAAGTTGCGGAGAGGTAACAAGCGCGTTGGTCGTCTGCGAGCGTCTAAGCCTTTCCGCCTGCTTTCCTCCTCGCCACGCGAAAACGCTGCGGATGCGCACTTGCGATCAAATCTTCGCCGATGGCGTCCGCCATTGAATTTCAAACGCACCCCATGGTTTCAGATAGACCCTATCCACAGTTATGGCCCTATCATAATTCTCATCGCGTCAGGCGCCAATCTTTATCATTGCGGGCATATGGCGCCCGTTACACCTTCCCTTCTATGCACCATAGGTAAGGCCTAGCTTTGTGATAACGAGGCCGCTTCATGCACAGCAAACCCAGGATCGAATGACGAGAACACCGCGGCGGCGGGCGATCTTTTCCAAGCATTTGAGGATATCGACGACGGGTGCCTACACCGACTACAACTGCAACGACCACGAACGTAAGGTTTGGTGCTGGAAAGATCCCATTACAGCTGTCGCTGTAAAATATTACATAGCATGCAATAAATGGATACTTGAAGACGTCTGACACGAGATATAATTAACACAATACACAAAAGGAAAGTACGATGACGTTAGAGCGTGAAGGAGCAGAAGAAAAGAAACCCGTCTTGGTAGGCGTCCGCGGTCACCGACACAAGAGTGTGGTGCGAGGAGTCAGCTAGGAACAGATCATAGTGCGGACCCATTAGGCTAAGAGCAGGGGGACAGAAGCAAGCAGAATTAGAGGCAAAAGAGCTTCCTAAATCCAATAATGCTCCCGACCTGGGTGACCGCCCGAAAAAAAAGGCATCGGCGACACCGTATACAATCCAGCAGTGTCCTCTTCATCATTGTTTTCTTTGTCACTTTCGCGCAGTGAAAATGAATGGCTATACATTGAAAAGGAAGCAATAAAGAAAAGTGACATCAGACCACAAACACGTATTTAAGGGACGCGATGACACCCCTACTGACGTGTTTGCTCGCATAAAAACTTCCGGGTGGCAAACACTCGCGTTTTTGTTTTTTCTTCTGCATCGTGGTGTTAGACAAAGCAAAGAAAAATAACATAATAGTTCGAAGTAAGATTTATGAATCAACGCGTGACGTTTCGGGAAGGAACCAAAACAATCTACATTGTCAGTCCTCTTGTTCCGGGCGGTCAACTACTGAGTCTGGAGTTTGCTACTTCCCTCCACGTTGCCTCCATCCAGGCCGCTGATGACAAATCGGCCCGGGATGCTCGCAAGAACCGACCACGAACCCAACCACGTGAACCGGAATGCCATTAACGCTCCATCCCGTAATGAGGACGAGACGTCACTGCGAACGCAACAGCGTCACACGGGCGCAGAGAGACGGTAGAAAACTGGACGAGATGAAGGCACAGGGTGCGCTAATATATGGCGTTGCCAACAAAGCAACAGTTCTCTAATCGAAAAGATGATAAACGGACTGAGACACGATGACCAATGGGTCAGAGATATCCTGCGGCGATGATTGCTTCGCAGGCACGAGAACCGCCGGAGGCACAAGAATCAATGGACGCGGGGTGAGTCTGTCGAGAGCTGAGCTATACTCGTGGGACGCCCGGAGCAAATTGTACAAGGTACACTGCTGGACACTGTTAGCATGAACACGACTGAGAACTCTGTCATATTTAACTTCGAAAAGGTACTGGCAGGCATGAAAAATTTTCAGACTTCGGCCAATTAAGTGCTAAAACTAATCTGCGTCACCTATGGAAAGAAAATAAGAAAACCATATTTTCTTGCGAGCGCTAGTTCTTATTTTTAAAAATAATGAAACAAATCGAAGGTCAAAGTGCCTCTCAACTGACCACGTCGACTTTGAGTGACATACTCTGGGGGTTCACGTGGTTTCCCCTTGGGTCCTCTCTACAGGGACCCCAGCCGCTTCCTCCGCAATTGTCGACTTTTAAAGTATTTTCCTCGTCGAAGGTCGCGGCGAGCGATCGACACAAAGGACGGTTCGCCCCAGGGCTGACGGAGAGTGTAGCAGCGGAGGGGGACAGGGTTTGTTGACTTCCGCGTATTCCCCAGAGACGCTGTCATTTTAGTTCCCGTAACAGCGAAAGGCGGCTGCAGATCGGCAAATAATTCGTTTTTTGCTTTGCGATTACGCAGCAGAATAGCAGTATTTCGGGGAAAGGTGACGCGTTTTTGGCCACTAGGGATTGCATAAACATAAGAAATGCTAACTGCAAATTCTTTCAACATTCAAATCATTGCACTGCCCCTTTATGTTAGGTTGAGCTGAGCACTTCCTAACACTAAGTAGTTTCTAGGAGAGTCCTTCTATACGGAGGAACAAAACAGAAAAGACCGTCCGCGGCCTGTTTGCGCTAACGTTGTTGCGGGCGGTATACCTACGCGCGACATTTTGTAGATCGTTCGTAAGAGTTTTGTGTTGCTAGCAGGAGATAAAGAGATCTCGGGCTTTCAGTTTGAGCACGGATTTCACGCAGGGTCGTAGGCCCCGCAAATATCACAGCGAGAGTACTTTTTTTGCCAATGTAGAGGTGGTAGGGTTTCAAGGTCTCGTGAGAGTTAGTGCCAGTTACTAGCTAAAAGTAGTGAAAAATACTAGGTTCTGTTGATGACGGTAGTGACCGATACTAACTTCCCCGTTAATAACTACAGTTAATAGAATCTAGTAAAAGCTGTAACAAGCAGTTACTAACTGTAAGTTAGAAAGTGCTACGACATTTTTTCTAAGAGTGTACGATCTACAAAAAGTCCCTAAAGCTCGAACTATTTGTTACAAAGATTCGGCATGTATCTGTGAGGTCTTGCACCCACATATACTTTGCGATTCACGCGTGCCACTTAATAAAGCAGACCCCCCCTTTAAAACAAAACAATTATTGTGGCTTTCCCGGAGCACTGAATACAGAATTAGTTCAGGAATGGTGCCACAATATAAATTTGAGACAAACCCTCAAGCACAGAACATTGTTAACAGCTTGGTTTTCCGCTCTAACCAACCAAGAGCTGTGACGCGAGAAGGTTCACACGTTTCGCACTTAAAAATCTCTCTTCAAAAGAGCAGAGTCAACCGTGGATTCCCAAAGAGAAAACAAAAAGAGCATCAGTGGAGATGCACCACCTACTTTTGTGATGGTACTCTTTCAAAAGGTCTTTAAATTCCGAGTTTCCTAGAAGAGTCGTGTGGTGCTCTGTGATAAATAAGTTCGACCTCTCAAGGACGTACTCACAAGAAATAAATCTATTTTTAGGTTTGGTAATGAAAACATCCAGTGTATATAAATATTAAAGTTGAGACAGGCTATAGCACACTTGCTCGCACTAATCTTCACATCGCCTTAGCATGGCCAAACTAAACACCACACAGAAAGGTATTACTCGAAACTTATTAATTGTTCTTACCTTTGCACGTTGGTTTCCGTGCTCATAATGACCTGCTACATGATCTCGGTGTGAGAGGACAAAACAAAAGAAAAACATAGTAATAACAGCACGTGTGCATTTGTCGCTCGTGGTCACTAAAGGAGACAATTGGATACCAGCATTTCTTATGTCACTCTGTATACCTGTCGAATGCAGCGTATGGGAGTTCTGAAGGTTACGTTTTAATAACTAATGTCCAAGACAAAGATCATCCCTAAAAACATGAGTCTTTTTTCCTGCGAGAACAAAAGTCCTGCGAGAACAAAAGTTCAAATACTGAAGAAGAAAGCAAGTGAGCTGGCGGGAAGCCAAATACTCGTTCACAGAACAGAAAGCTACCGTTTGTCATTGTGTAAACTTGTTTCCAAACTTTTCAACGTGAGGAACCAACACGCATCGCTCAACAGTGAGACAGCGCCGAAACAAAACAAACGGACCATAGAAGTTTCCGCCATCAGCTAAATGCCCGAAATGTTAACTCGTTCGTATAACTGCATTTCGGGACCATTCAATCCAACCTTAAATTAAAAAAAATTAAAAAATAAACTGGGAAAACATTGATGTGGTGCTTGTTCTTCTGTGTCAACAACACGCGAACCCAACGAGCAACACGCCATGTCTTGTTTGCTGTTGTGCACACGAAACGCGTGCACGCCACACGAATGTGTCAACGCTCGTGTGCGTAGATGCGTGTGAACCAAACCGCAGCGTGTTCTTATATCATCAAGCCTCGAGCAAAAAACATTTTCTCCCTCAATTTTCTTGTTTTAACTGTATGCGCTTGGCCTGAAAACGACTTTCTAACGGCAATTTGCCCAACAGTGTTTCGGTCACAAGTAAACGGCGATCTTTCGTTGTCCGGAAACTATCGTGCACGTAGACGTTCAAACACGAGCCAATACTTACAAAAAAGCTATACAATAATCTTCTAAAATAAAACAAACAAAAAGAAAAATGTGGAAGGTAAACAAACCAGAAACAGGCAGCCTATTAGACGGCTAATATTCCCGCTAGAACCAGGTAAGTAGTGTTGTTCGAGGCATATTAGTACCGGCCAAAATGTCCGGAGCCATGAGTGGTGGTCGCGTGGGACGTGGGCCATGCAGACGGTGTGCAGTCCGTCCATGTTGGCCCCGTGGGTGTGGCCCAGTGTGGGTAGTGTGGCATAATGTTCGGTCGACACGGAATCCGCCCCTCTCTCTTGGCATCGTGCGTCTTCAATGCTTTGGTATTGAAACGATATCTTGTTATGCGGTTTATGGGACGGTCCTCTTTGCGCACCGGGCGCTTTTTCACGCTGTAATCATCACAGGAATAAATAGGATATCTTGTTTTCTTCTCAAACAAAGACGAGACATCCTCATTTCTTTCGTACTGGATCTGTATTTTAGCTCCGTGGATTGCCCTGAATCAGTCTTGTGAAGACTAATTTCCGGCAGGTGAAAGCTTTCTCTCTGTAGTTACGCCAGTGTATACAAAACTAAATATCACTCGTATTTGCATAACCAACAAGTAAGTTTGGTGATAAGCTTAGGTTTAGTGCACACATCTCGAATAATATTTGCTTAAAACAATTTTTTTATACATGCTCGACGTGTTTTCTACGAAGGTGCACCATAATTTTAACCAAATGTTTCTGTTGAATGAACATAACTCAAGTTGTAACGAGATGTTTATGCGAAAAACTAGCCGAAAACACAAAATGTCAGTAGGTGTTTGATGTTATCTGTTGCTGCTCTTGTGCTGTTGTTGTTTTGTTTTATAATTAACCTCAGGTATTTGCCCGTGTATTACGCAGGCTTATGTGCAGTATGTGAGATATGTTAGGTAGTGTACCTTAGCTATTAAATGTAAGTACATACGTAAGTATGACATAGGAGTCCAGTTTTTTAAGCAATGGTGGGTTGTAAGACTCCCTCGTAGAGTGCCTAAAGGCACATTTAAGCGACCCCAAGATGAAGAGCTAAAGATATATATGCATAACATTTCTAAAACCCAAGACGGAGTATACAAAGAGGGGGCAAACACAAACACAGGACAAAGAGGAAACAAACACAATATATTGTCTTCCTGGATAATGTGTATTCTGGTATTAAAATAATGAGCGTAGTAATCAAGTTGGGTTATTTTTGCTTCAATCGGTTCTATTGGGCGGTAGCACTCTTTGTCATATCTAGGCCTGAACAAGGACGACGCGTGTGATATCGCTTTGACTTTCAGTACTTCAACTACACATGTGTGGCAGGTCTGTCACTGAAAACGAATTCAAGGTGTCAGATCTCTGCCACCACATTGTCGACGCACTAGGTTGGCGTTTTCGCTGTACGTAAAGTAAACGCGTTTCCTGTGTGCTTAGTCAGGGGGAAGTTTGTATTCCTTCCCCTTGTTCCTTCCAAATTTCTTCCCCCTTGTACTATGCATAGTACACAAAAGAAGCGCAATGGTCGAACACAGGAAGGAGGAGTAGACAGGACAGGGCGCTTATTTTGTGTGCTATGTTTAACCAATTAGGCCATGTTTTAGTATGCATTTGCTATTTTGTTATTTCAATATAATTCAGACAAACCAATGTCAGTTTCGTGACGTTTGCTATATGCTCAGTGATGAGGTCCACGCCCCTGCCTTGAGACCTGTTATGAACATTGAGACAAATGAATGGGTCTGAACGGATACTTTCCTGAGAACTGAACGGCGCGTCGGGAATCGCATGCGATATATAACAAGTAACTGCAATGTAATTTAGTTACACTTTTTAGCAACAGCACCTGTAAAGCGTTACACTCCTAAGTGCGTAACTAACTGAACAACCTTAGAATTCAACCCGCGTAACTGTAACTCTAGCCGTAACCTAATTAATATTCATTAGTAACTTTTACAGCTATGTCTGTCTATGCTAGATCGCAAACTCAACGATGAAGTTAACTCAATCGGTCGCTGATTAGCTGTCCTTTTGGTCACGTGATGTGACGTTGCGATTGAGTTTTTCCCTACGGATTCCGATGGAGTTCGAGCTATGCTGGTGAAATAATAAAGTTAGCGGTGACGTCAAAATGTCGTCACGATTGAGTTTGCCGATGAAGATAACTTGTAGTAGTCAGGCAGCCAAAGTTGCCAAAGATCAATGAAGATGGCGACGTTCACGCTCGCGGACGGGGCGAGCCAAATCGAGCTTTCGCAGACCATTGCTACGTTTTTTATATGTTCGTTTCAAGGTTCGTCAGGGACGTAATCGGGGAATACTGCCGGACACTCGTTGATGCTGACAGTTGCCGTGGAAGCTTTGGTGGCGTCGTGAGGGGCCCGATATGCTGACAGCCGAGCAGCAAGTGCTCTCAGCTTCTGCGTTGCTGGCGGCACATTTTGCTGCGACGAAAAGACATCACCGTGCGTCGGTGTGCTGCGTGTCGCGTCCTTTGGATGTTACAGAGGCGATAATCGATAACCCGAGGCTGAAGGTGGGTGGGCTTCGCGCGGGAAGGGAAGACGGAAAGACGACAACCAAGAAGTTCAGCGATGCGAATTCAGCGGTGTTGTCGGTAAGTTCTCAATACGCTGCGCTCTAATACAGTCTGAATAGTAAATTTTCTTAATGCGCTTGCACGAGAGCTCTCGGTAGAAAACAGGCGCCTCATTCAACGTGATGAGCGTCGTGCGAGATCGTCGCACGCATTCAAGCTTACTCGTGATTGCATGTGTATCATCCAAATGTCTCGGGCCTCAACATCTGGAAATTGTTCAGCTGCAGCACGTTGTGTACGTTTTCACTTTACGATTACAGGTTCAAACTGGTGTAGTATCTAGTTTTTCGCTTGTGTTGTCTGCAACGTTTCTGCTGCTTTTCTGCCACACGGGGTAGAGCGCCTCGTCAAGCTGCAAGCCATGCAGCTTGACGTTTGACATTATATGCCCTATCTCCCACCTTTGTATATAAAGGAAAATAAAGAGATAATAAACTCAATTGACGCTGCACGTCTTTGCTCTGAAGGCATAACTTTGGGTATTGTGCAAGGCAAGTGGAAAACCTCCACTTTTTTTAGCTATTTTTATTAATACATTTCAGGCTTTTTGGGATGCTATGTAACTATACTAGCTCCAAGAAGAGGCTGCATTAGCATATAGTATCTCTATCTAGTCTTGATGTGCATTTGGACAACTGAAAAGGTTATGAAACATTCATATCTGATACCGTCTCACTGTTCTGCGCAGGTGACAGCGACTAACCCCTGAAACCGTGGTTGCACACCGATTCCTCGCAACCCCAATGGATGCTGTGCTGGCCCAAGGCCAAGCTTAACAAAAGGCATTGCTTAAGGTTCTGTAGTGGAGCAGTGAATAGGATGCTCAAAAGCAGGTTCAGTGGTTGCAAAGGTACTGGGCACAGCATTTGCCTTTCTGCACAAGGTAGGCTCGTATAATAATATCTTCCCGAGCCCCTTGCTCCTCAAGAGTTCGACCCCGAGGACTGTGTGATATTTGACAGCAGAGGACAAGCTGTGCAGCGTTGAAAAATCAAAGGCCGCCTCTGCACCCCAAGTATGTGCTGCCTACCAGGGTCGCCCTCGTCAAACTTGAAGCCCGACAGCTGTCGAGCCTGTTATGAGCTTTGTCCTTTGACTCGTCACATCTGAAATATACTTGTGTTTATCTGCTTGCAATTTTGCATCATACTTTCTGACTTGCCCAATCTAGTAGACATGGCAAGTCCCTTTTGACTGCAGAGCGATCTACCTAGCAGACAGTACAAGCGGCCTTCAATTTTCCTGGGTTCTTTTATCGACTACCTATTATAGATGGAGCAGTTTGATACGAGGACACTTTTCTTGATCTGAAGCAATTGCATACGCAATAAAACAACTTACCCCAAGCCCATGGCAGGCAAGTCTGGTATTTCAGAAAATTCTGTTTCATGTTAGAAAAAGATAGACATGACAAGTTTATTTCTTTTTATTGCTCTGGTACCTGGGCTGAAGAAACACCACACCAAGCATGTGCTGTCAGAGCTTTCTTGGTATGGCACCTAAAATTGGGACTTTATGTGTTTGTGATAAGTTGCTGTTTCTGAAAGCGCTTTTTAACACAACTGTTTATGGCAAGGGTAACTTGGCAAAAATGTGAATTGCATAAGATAGACTCCGAAGCATTACGACTGAGAACAAAAGCAGGGCCCCCTCACGGGTGGCATCTCGTTTCTCATCGACTGTGTAAGCATTCCGGCTCGAACAGTGTATTGTTCTAAGCATAGAGAAATTAAAGGTGAAGAATTAACTGTGGTTGCTGGCATCTGGATGATTGGAGCTCCACCACCGTACCACCATCAATTCGAATATTTCTGGTTCCTTGTATACGAAAATCACATTCACGTTAGAAGTTGCGGTACAAGTGTCGGTACATAAACAATTGCACCAAGATTTGCTGACCCAAATTTTTATTCCATGTATGACAATTTTGTTAAGTATGACCAAGGTACTTCTGCAAATCTTGTTTCCACGCTATACTGAAATCATGACAGAAGCAAAATAGTGCATAGGGAGCAGTTTTATTGTAGATAAACTTCTGCACCACCATGAGGTGCAGCACGAGTGTGGTCAGTGAAGATGATTGCTGGGCATGTGCAGCTGCTTGTCCCTCCAGAGCCTGCAGCCAAAGTACACAAAAAAGGCTAATGCTTACTAATACATACATTTTTAAACAGCATGTAAGAGAAATTGCATAGAACAATATAATCCCAGCGGTATGGTGAGCAGTAGCGTATGGCATACCAGTGCTTTTACCTTCTCTTATAGCTCTCATGCAGTACTGGAAATAGCAAGAATGCGAGACTTTGGAAAGACGTTTAGTTTATGCGAGCACCTTCCTAACCAGGAAGTGCTCTGACCAGCCCACTCATGCTGTGGGCTTTCTAGTACAGCACGTAACCTATGAGACAGGCAGACCTCAGCAATGTGCATCTAGCTTGATATAATTACTTGGCAGTAAACAGGCCTGCTCTGTCAATCACATAAAAAAAATGGAAAGGGACAAGCTGGTGGAAATCGGTCACTTCGAAACCCAACAGAAGGTCAGAAAAGGAAAAGGAGGGAAAACACAAGACTGCTGCATTCGCCTTCCTTTCTGCTATAACTGTCTGTCATAGCTGATTTCCAATGACACGCTAACTGTTGTTCCCATCGATGCACTTGGTGCTGTGGACGTCCAGCGCTTCCACATTGTGTTGAGCGAGCAACAAAGTATGTGAGCACGAGCTGCTCTGGATGTAACTGAATAAAGCAAGGATGAAGAAACTTGGCCTAAAGTAACTCATTATTGCCACATGATGCAGGTTTTCTTTCCACGGTTCTCTACACAATGCTTTCCAGTCAATTTTGGACCTTGACTGCACTTCTCTAAAACTAAGGAATTCATGTTGCACTCCAGCAGCATGTGCAATGCAACCAGCTGCTCCTGCTGAGTGGGCGAGAGGTCCTAAACAGTGCAGTTGGGGGCAGTTCAAACCCTCACCATCCAGGGTGGCAGTGCTCCTGATGACTGGCCACAGCTGACAACATGACACAGTTTCAGTAGCACGCATACATGGTTTGCACGTGATGTCAGGTCAGTAGGCGCCGTGGTGGGGGCCACCACTCGGTACATGTCAGATGCAGTTAATGGCAGAGGCTGCTCATATTGCCAAGCACGTCTCTGAGCAAGTGTGCCCGTAGCCGAATGGTTATCGTGTTTAACTCCCACGCAAAGGGCCGAGGTATGATGCCTGGCCGCGCAGGCACCTTTTAGAGCGCAGCTCTTAGGCGCCCGTTTCCGGCTTGAGCGGCGTCGCCGTCGGCGTCGGCGTCGCTGTCGGCGTAACCGCGCGGTGCATTATGGGAAATGTCCCATAATGCACCGCACGGTCACGTGACCCCACCCCCCGGGGTCACGTGACCTCGGGGGGGGGGGGGGGGGAGGGGGGGTCACGTGACCCCCCTCCGAGATCCCGTGACCCCCCCACCCCTCGAGGTCACGTTACCCCCCTCCCCCCGAGGTCACGTGACCCCCCCCCCCCCCCCCCCCCCCGGAGGAGATGGAAGAATGAGGGAGGAGGAGGAGGAGGAGGAGGAGGAGGAGGGGTATACCCTCCCCTGAGTACCCTTCCCTCCTCCTCCTCAAGAGCTGCGCTCCAATTCGGCGTTACAGGGAGCTGTAAACGGCTTTCACTTTTTTTGTTGTTTCTGTAAATGTCGTTGTTCAAAGTCCAAATGTTATATGCGCCGAACCTTCTACGCCGATTGCCCCAGAGACCCACGTATATGAGGGCGAGGCGATACCGAGTCTCGCTCTTGCGCTCGATCGTGCTAATCCGCCTTGACGCCTGCGATGCTACCTCTTAGTATTTTTGTTTTTGGCACAAGTTCACCAAATTAAATGTTCAGTTTTTGTTTATTCGTCACCTCATCATCTGTCATTCGTGACATTTTAGTGGAGGTGCGGGACATTAACAAAAAGGTGCATGCGCGGCCAGGCATTGAACCTTGGACCTTTTCAAGGGAGGCAAGCGCGCCTGCTCGGAGACGAGCGCGTCAATATGTGCTACTGCAGGAACTTGGGCTAGGTCTAGGCAGAAGTTTAAACCGTCAAGTGATCACGACAAAGTTTGTCCGTGCTTGTCCAGTGCAGTACGCAGAAAATATTGCCCTGTGTGGTGGCAAGAACCATCTGCTACTTACTCTTAACTGCACTATTACAGATTGTGATCTTTAGCCAAAGGTGGAGGACTTGAATTTCGAGTGCAAAAAAGTGAGAGAAAATGAAAAGTGCATGACGATGATTTTGCCGAGTTCGATAGGCAACGCCCAGCTAGGTGCATCCTGCTCCCACACCCATTTGCACTAAATATTTTTAGAAGTGGACCTTCTATATAAATAGCAGACATCAATTTTGGAATTGGTGAGCCAGTTTTGTCTTAGTGTCATTCGCTTGTCAATTTCAGAGTGGTGGGTAGCTGTGGTGTTGCCGGGAGTGTTTGGTGGAAGCAGGCCGCTGTTGGGAAATGGGACCAGAGACAGAGTGGGAATGTTTGGCTGAAGCAGGCCACTGTTGGGAAACGGGACTGGAGACACAGCCCTTTTTCCAAACTGACACTTAGTCTCATCCATTTATCTGCTGTCTTGTTCGACACAAAACTCGAGCAACCATGTGTGGATTGCCTCTGCACCAAGTGTACACCCAAGTTTTTGTGAGTCTTGCTCAGGTGTCACCTTGCTAGGAACACCGTTGGACCTACAGCCACCTTGGGAGCTACCGACCAGGCACAATAATGTTTATGCCAGCTTCTTCGACCTTCCTCGTAGTTATGCACAGTGCAGATAGTGGTCACAGTTTTATGAAATTGCTGACATGGGCACAAAAACTGTCACTTTGGGCCACTGGAGCCAGCACAGTTCACCATGATCACAGTGTAGCAAAGCTGCAACCATGGATTATCAGTGGCCATCAGCATGAGACTACCGACGGCACTCGTGCATAATACATGTTAATGCCGCGACATAGGTGCAAACAGCGTATCATGGAGATGAGTCCAGACTTTTTTATACCTACCATTTGGTGGTGGAGGTGGTGGTGGAGCTGCCACCTGTGCTGGGTCCTCACTAGCACCTTTGGGTACAGCAGATGAGTCCTGCAAAATCCAGTTAAACACAAGTTAACGCACAACAAATTGACAGCCTTTCTGGTTACGCGTTGATGTAATGCCCCTTTCCTACACCTTAGAATTCAGGTATCGGAGTACCTCATGCACAAGTCTAGAGAAATTAACTCGTGAGCTTGAGCGCTACGATCCGAGCTTTCGAAGAAACATTAGGAGGCAGCACACTCGTGCAAAGTCAATAAGACCACGAACAACACGGTGTCTGTTCACTACCAGTAGCGAGGTTTAGCAGACCGTTACCGTGTTCCGCTTTGGCCACAGTACGGCTGGTAAGGCTTTAAGCGCGCTGAAAAGCATGCTTCAAAGTTACAGCGCGAGCTACCAGTAGCAATTTCGCTGCACACGGCAACGCTACGCTAAATCCGCCTATTGCGATTCCTAGCACTTACCAACCCTGCAGCCGAGATGCCGTGTGGCGACGGACGAGGCGCGTCCCTCTCGAAATTATGTGCCTTCTTCCGTGTCTTTGCGGGCCAGGATTCTGTCCTATTCCTCGAGTTCTGCGACGACACTTGGTTGACGTCCTCCGCCAGACTGCCAAGTGGCAATCGCCACGTGACAACCTTTGAAAAAGCCCGACTCGACAGCAGAAATTCCAAAAGTGAGGCAAATCTTCGTACAGACACACGAGCACTTTACGCGGGACATCCACCGTCGGCCATGACGATTCATCACGATCGCGATGCAGCTCACGCATTGCGATCATCTGAAATTGTTTCACTTACGTAAAATAACCGATTCATGCGACCTAAACTTGACACCGGTAATTATATTTAGATTCTACCAAAATATACATTTTCAGAAGTTAAAAATGTTTTTATAAGACCCTCCGATTCGGCGTTGCGCAATCCCCTCTAGGGACATTTTCTGGGTACAAATCCCGATGAAGTTACAACTCAATCGCCACTCTTCGTCGACGTCATCAACGCGCCGCGATGAAGTTCCCTGCCAGTTTAGTTCACCGCCGATGGAAATTAGGCTCCTCCCACCGGCGACGTCACGATGAAGTTTCTCCATCGCTTTTTCCAGCATAGACAGATTGGTCGAAATTATTCAACTGGAAAGAACCTATAGGTAAATAACACAAACGGAAAATGTAAGCCTGCGATGGAGCAAAAAGAATGGTGAATTTGCTCGCAGATCTCGATCGCTCCAAAAGCGCTCCATTTTGAGCGCGCCTACTCCGCTCGCAGATCTGGCTCGACTTGGTCATCTTCGGCTCGTAGATCTCTGGCAGCTCCCGCTCCGTGGACCGCCTGCAACTCCACCGAACTAGATTCAAGGGATTTTTGAGATCTACACGGAAGTTGACAGAGCGCGCTACGTCATTTCCTCTCCCTCGGCGGTGGCGCATGTGCGACGAGGTCGGTGGGCCGACCGCCGACCGGCTGCGCCGTCGACGGAGTGACGGAGTCGAGTCGGTCGAGCTGGATCTGCTCGGATGGATCTGCTCGGATGTTTACGCGGGATTATGACGGCTCGAACGCTTCTACCTCGCGTAGAAAAGGTATGGAAAGCCGGGACAGGAGCGTGACAAATCGGAAGCGCTGACATCTGTGATCGTGAGAGGAAGAACGAGAAAAAGAACGCAGAAAATCGGAAGGAGGCAGACGCAAGGTTAGTTAGGCCTGTTCATTTTGCCACCAGTGATTGTTTACTTTTTTTTACATGGCATGCCGCCGGCGTTTTCTTGTGCAATAAAGCAAGAACAGATTAGGCAACGACCGTGCCAATGATGGTTTGTTACCTCTGTGTTTATGAAAGTCGTACCAGCAATCTGAACTCCACCGATGGCAATCGCTGTGCGTGCCCCGCCACTTCCAGGAGGCCGAAAGTTATGTGACGGTGCCGAACGCGGACGTCTTCCTCGTTATTTGTGACATGGGCTCCGTGGTACGTATAATTTCGCCCGACCTGTGTCGTGTGTTATTTCTGCAGATAAGCAGTGACAGTTGTCACGGGGGGTGTCGTCAAGTTCGAGCAGCGGCCATTTTGAACGGCCGAGGGGGGAGCGGTGGGGGGAGGGGTCACTCCAAAAAGGCGAGTACATCTTCCGCGCGTCGATTCGGAGCGGGACCCATGGAGCGGAATTTTGCCTCCCTCGCGGATTTTGGAAAGCGCTCCGGATCTACGAGTGGAATTCACCATAAGTAACTAAAAAAGAAGACAAAAAATTGCCATTTACCTTAACCTATAAAATCTTATAATACATGAAATGCAGTTTCTAGGAGACTGTTTTAATTCTTTGCAAGACATTGAAGAGTCGTTACGGTAGTAAAAGAACCTGTATTTTTATTATTTTTGAACAACTGAATTAGTATGTCACTTGACCAGGGAGGGGGAGAAAGGGAAGAATGGCAAGTGGGGAGGGAGGGGAGACGAGGGAAATTGTAAAAGAGGGAAGAAATGGGGAAAGGGAAGGGGATGTGAGAGATGAAGGAAGAAAGAAGGAGAAGGAGGAGATGGGAAGGGAGGGAGATGGCGAGGGGACGAGGACACTGAAGGAGGGTGAGGAGCAGGACTGGAAGGGGGGAAGAGAGAAGGAAGGAGAAAGTAATGTGGAAAGAGAATTGGTATTTCACATAACCAAGGCAGGGGAAGGGGAGGGAGTGAGAGCTCAATAGTAGAAAGGGAAGGTGGTGATAAGGACTTGGAGGTAGTGGGAAGGGAGGGGGAGAGGGATGGGGAGGCTACCCTGGAGCAACATCACCTAGGATAATCCAGGAGGTGTTGCTAGGGGGGGGGGGGGAGGGATGGGGAGAGAGAGGTAGGTGGACGGGAGGGGAGAAATGGGGTGAGGAAATTGGTGTGTCATGGGGAAGGTATATTTTCCCATTAAATTTAGCAATGAAATTGAATTTTCGTATAGGTCACGTGACACGAGGTCAGGTGAAGTCGATATCCCCCGGCAAATTTAGCGGGGAAACTGGACTAGTGTCTAGGTCAAGTAACGTCAATTTTTCCGCTACATTGAGCGGGGAAACTGAATTAGTGTGTAGGCCACGTGACGACGTCTTCCCCTGTAAATTTAGCGGGAAAACTGAATCGATGTTTAGCTCACAAAACGTGAATTTTCTCGTTAAATTTAGCGGAGAAACTGAATTAACTTGTAGGCTACGTGTCGTCCATTTCCCCGAAGTGATACCAAACCTGACGTCACGCGACGTTACTTTTCTCGCTAAATTTAGCGGAGAATTCACGGACCGACAGCAGACAAAATTTTGGGATTGGGTGCTGCTTTAAAAAAAACATTTCATTCTTGAAAAAAAAAAACAAAAAAAAAACCTTAAAAGAAACTGTGGGGGATCGGTGGCTAACGCGTCTCAGCTCGGAGCCTGGAGCGAAAGCTTGCGCTGCAGAACCTCCTGGGTTCGATCGCCTGCCCGTTTCCGTCTGGACGAGTTTCGTACCGGAACGCGTTCGTGCAATCACTACTGCGTAATGCACGTTAAAGACTCCAGGTTGTTAACGGATGTACTGCTCTGGCTAAATTTCTCATCTGAGAAACAGGTGGCCCGTTGAGGCGTACCAACCTCAAGGCTGACTAATCTACAAGCAAGGCAATTATTAAAATAAACTGTCCCAATGAGAGCAGAAGGGGGCACTGTGAATTCCGGTAGGGTAGAGTTGCGCGTTTGTTTGCGACGTGCCACCGCGCCGCCATTCACCGAGATGGGATCACGTGAGGAGCAAAATCTAAAATCCGTGCAGAAAAGCCACCGATACGGCCGCCGACGTTGCAAGCGCCTCGGCGTATGTTCAACATCTTCTAGAAATAGGGCCGTAGCGCTGCGAGGGGTTACGTCACAATGTCGGAAAAGGAAGGCCATGGCGCAAGTACGTGAGAAATATCTGCTATCGGCGTGAAAAAAAATGTTTCTTGTCGAGCGGCACAGTGGTGTTCGTGCGCGTTTATACGACATTAATATACTTTTTAAAAGCGTAGTCTTGTACAATTTATTATATATATAATGTAAACATAATATACAACGCGTTACCAAGGTTGAAAGTACCAAATTTATATTTATGAGTATCCCCGTAACCGCGGGACTACGTGCAGTCCCGCAGCTCCCCACACTTTTCGAATGTTTCGAATGAACTGGCTCCGATGCGACATCTTCACTCATACGGGCTCCGATTCTGGTAAATTTACGTTGTGTGTGAGCTGTTGACTGTCTGAAAAAGAACGCTGAGACATTTCAGAAGGGAAGGGAACCGAAAAAAAAAAAAATCCAGTCATCGCCGCAGGGAGCACACACGAGCAAGAGAAGGGTCAAAAACGATAAGCCTTTCGTCCTGCTGCCGGTGCTCTCGTGGGTGGTTCTTTTGAGACTTTTTTTTTTTTTCGTCGTTTTTCGTTTGCCATCGCAGTCTCGGGTAGTTTAATTTTTTTGTGTTCGCTTGATACTACGGCATTTACGTGGATTCGCGGAACAAGTCCTGCTACGGTTTGAGTGACGTGTGTGGCAACTAGTCAACGATGACACTGGTCGATGACCTCTCTCTCGACATAGAGAGACTTCTTGAAGTTCGTGTTTAAATGTTTTTGTGATGGATATTGTGGGACGTATGAATACAATCGACAGGTGAGAAACAGCTTATTTACGGGCTTTCTTGGTTATGTCAGACGCAAGTAAAATGTTGCAGTCGATTATTTTTAATCTTGTGATAGAATGGAATCTTGTTCTTCGTCGTTATCCGTGTGCTATTGCGTCGACATTTGTAATATGCGTGTAATATTCTAGTTTTTACTGGAAGGTAAATAACACGTTTGGGTGATTATTGAAAGTGCGTTGTTTGTGCTTATGTGTTCATTTATACTAATGTTATTTTATTGCCTTTACCGCTTTTATACTAAAATCTTAACTGTATTAAGGTAATAGTATTATTCTATACAAAATATGTTATATTTTGTCTTTAGGCAGCTCGAGCCCATAGGAAGAAGTAAATTTGTTGACATGGAATAGTAAGTTTAGTACCCCTGAAACACGAAAAAGTTATTATATTTTCATTAAATGATATGGGATTTAATCAGCTCGCTGTCTTGAGTCCTTATACGTGCGTCGCAAGCTGATTTGTTGACCCCATATTGTCATTCGTTCGAAATTACATTAATTTTAATTCAGTGACTGCACGCGATAACATCGCTTACATGATCGTAAGTGACACTTGTCGAGCCGTTTCCGCGTTGACTACGTCTACCTGATTTTTAGCTGTGATCTGTTTTGCTGTGTCTAATCACTGCGTGTCTCGCCATTTTGTCAAAGTATTTCTGTATAAAATATGCATTTCTACAGCAATAATTGCGTGACTCAATGTTTTCGACTTAAAACAATCACATTTTTCTGTAGACGTCTTTTACGCATACTTCGTCCCATTTCGTACCGATTATTTAGCGGTGTAATATTTTGCCCGTGTAATAAAATGCTTTCTAGACCCGTTGATATGTGCAGCTTTCATTTTAGCTAATAAGACACGCGTATGTGACTAAAAATAACGCGTTACGACGGTCGATCCACGGGCGTTGCCTTCACTTCGACGCGCGGCCTCGATGGCCTTCCTTTGCGACGTCACGAGAAGAGCGCTACGGCCTTATTTCTATACTTCGTTTCAGCTTCGGTCCCAGCGCGGCCAATGTTATGAGCCGAAGGGCCAATCAAAGAGCGCAAAAAGCGCACCGTCATGGTGTGCTCTCTGCGCTTGATAGGACTATCCGGCGGAGGAGCGCGCACAGAGAGACGGCGAATACCGGCTGGTCCTATCAACTGCAGAGAGCACGCCATTACGTTGTGCCTCTTTCGCTGTTTGATTGTCCCTTAGGCTTATGACATCGGCCGCGCTCGGACCGAAGCTGAAACGAAGTATAGGAGGTGTTGGTATGTTCCCCTGCTTTTGCATCCTCCTCATTTTCTGTTTTCCAGGAAAGGAGGAGAAAGAGCGCGGCGCCGCTATTCGCCGATTTCAGTCCCGTGAGGAGCGGAATCCCGTGCCGTGCAGGAAAGCCGTCGCTACGGGGATGAACGCGTAACTCTGGCTCCCTTATGGAGCGTATATATGAACTCTACGATAGGGGATCCCAGATCTACACCATAATACATGGGCATGCCCATACTAAAAACACTAACGCAGTAATTGCAAAAAAAAAAGAGAAAAGGAACATTGATGGAAAGCTGGCGAATGAGTGATTTAAGCGATGTTTATTATATTTTGTTTTGAAAAAATCAACTGTTGCTTATGCACTCAGTGTGCACATGTCACTTGGAAAGCTGGCGCGATCGAAGGCCTCAACGGCCAAGTGGCCGACGTGCAGATTTCAGGCCGCTCCATCGGGACCTGGCTCACAATCAAGGCGTCGTTCGGTCAGAGAGACCGTACGCTGCTCGGTTGCTCCCGACGGAAGGAAACAGTCACGGAAGGGCACAGGAGGAGGAAGTGGGGAGACGAAGGGGGAACGAGAAACGCCGACGTAGCCTAGCGGTACCGAGTGTGGCTCGATGCTCATCCATCAGTCCGGTGCACGGCCTTTCCAGGAGCGGACGCTCAGAGTCATCGACCACCCCCATTCGAGTCGTTAGCCAAGACGGGAACAGGAGCTGCGTTAAAAGGAGCCTCGCTCCATCGAGAAAAATGCAGCGGGGTTGCGTAATCAAGCAATAAAACTCTTTTCTGACAGGCTAAGTGAGAACATTGAGTTGAAGATCTTCTCTAACCATATAGGCCGCTGGGAGAGCCACTCATTTCAATCGAAGCTCAACACCGTAGCAATTAGGGGCCTCGGTTTTTTTTTCGATTTTTGAATGTAAACCTTGCAGACACAATAGGTAATTGTTAGGACTTGAAAATGGGTCAATACGAGCTTTAGATAAGGCGTGAGTAAGCTCGGGCAATTTTGGTGGGCACAGTCAGTACCAGGGCTATCCAAGTCCGTGCACTATAGACCTTTCCGTCGCTTATCCCCCGACCAAAAAATGCTGAGTCACTGAGCTGTGGACGCATGCGCAGCGTCTGATACACCGCACAGGAGAGCAGCAGAGCACGCACAGAAGGCCTTCCACAGCCCAGCAGACAAAGATGGCTGCGCGCAGAAGGCGATTGTTGCAAAGATCTATACTCCGCGTCATTTTAATTCCTACCGCAGGCAACGGTACAATCCGGTGGAGACAAGCACCAAACCCGAACCGTCACGACACTCATTTTCTTTCAAGTTTTGCGGTCAACGGCTACATCATTCGCGCACAGAAAAGTGCAGGATCACGGCGCCTTCACTGTGAGTACTTCGCTAATTCGCTGATAGCAACCGAACAAAGGCGCTGAGCACAGTTACGATGCACTTTTAGCGCTGCTAGATGGGCCCTCATCGGTACAACACCGATCTCACCAGTTCCGCTACGCCGCCGCTGCCGGCACGCATCGTGGGGACTGTAGTCTTTCTGCAAGCGCGACAACCCCGCTGCGGGTCGGCACGAGCAGAGCCATAGTCCCCTCTATACTCACAAGGCTTGGCAGCTCGACGACGGAGCCATAGAGTGCCCTGTCGCAGATTTGGAGCGGGAGGATCTGGTAGCACAGAGCACCAAAGATCCATTTCTCGGGGAACCTGGACGTCACCGCACAGCTTTTGCAGCGGTGAGGACACAAAACACACTTGTTCGCTCGGGAAAAGTGTGTTTTGGCGTCTCGTCGCAGCGGGGCGCCAGTCACGTGGCTCTCCTCTCAACCGATGTCTACCGCCTCACCGTTTCCATTTTGGCAGCCGCTTCTCGTGGTGATCTGCCAGGCTTTGTCAGTATATTGGAGGCTATGGCAGAGCATCAGACGGCACTGACCCCATTCACTGTCACCCGCCTCCTGTGAACTACAATTATGGCGACGTCACGCGTGCGTGCAACGCTCGGTGTGATCGGTCTATTGTTGGTCGGCTGCGGTCGAAGTTTCAAGTGAAGCGTAGTATGCGGGGAGCAAGTCATCTGCTTCTTGCGCAAGGGTCGCGGTGACGCACAAGACGACGCCGAGTTCTGATTGGCTTTGACTGGAAGGATAGCTGGTAGACCTTAATGCTAGATGCCTTGAAGTCTACCCACTAGTTTCTTCAAGCAGCCAATAAGAGCTCAGCGTTCCGACATCATTGCAACCACGCCGGCGTTCCGCTAGACCTCGGATCCAGTCGATTCAACGAGGGACGTTCCGCGTCGGGCTCGGACCGTATTTCTGAGTTTGAGCAATCTGATTTTGATGATGTTCTATAGAGATAGAGGATGTGGCACGAAGGCATTGACTATTCTACGTGGTGTTGAATCAGTCCGACCCCTGTGCTGTTTTTAAATCCGAGGGTGCCTTGATGCTCGTTTAAGGGTATATTAAAAAAAAAAAAAAAAGCTATTCATCACGTTGACAAGTGTAATGTGGCGTGAGGAAAAACACAAAAAGGCTCAAAAGAACATAGTTTGTACCCTATTTCTGAAAAACGTATTTCTATCAAATCTGCGCAATACTTGGCGAAAGCTCTTCCATTTTGACATAATGGCAAAATCAAGCATTTTTTGACGAGGCAAGTGTTTAATTGTGAGCCTCGAAATATTAATTTAAAATCATTAAATGACTTCTTTTTTTTTTTTTACTGATGATTGGGAAACATAAAAATTGCAACTTTCTTGAATTGGAGTAGTAGCCGAAACGCTCCTCTAATTCATTGAGCAATCTGAGTTTTGAAAGAAGTTTAATGGTAATTGAAATTAGCAGTAAATTTCATCAACCACTGTATCTGCAAATTAAATACACGTGTAATATAAATAGTTGAAAATACGCAAATATATCCAGCATTTGATGCACTTTCGAATTAGTCGCTGCACGGTGTTGAAACCATAATTCTTCAAGCCAAGGAATGCGACACCTCAGTCAGGCAAATTATCCGGTACATAATTATTTAACCCGCCGTCTTAGTAAGTTAGCTTCGGCAAAAGATAATCCCACATTTCACGATCAAAGTATTGTGTACCAACCACAAACTTTATAACATACGCTGTTATTTCATTTCAATCGCAATGGCACCGAAACTTTTTAATGTGCTCTACAAAACTAAAAAAATTGCACATTACTGGAAACACAAAACGTCCCAGACGTTTTGTGTTTTTCCACACAAAGCGTCTTGATACTTTTTGTGTTTCTTTCTTTCTTCGTGAGACGTCTCCGTTTTCTTTCAACAATGTGTAACATTAATTAGCTCACCTGTCTATCTATTCTTTCTAGAAAATTGCTGCTGTGAAACTAAACTGCCAATGTTATATCTGAACAATATCTTTAAAACTGTTCACTTATTGTGATGCGCCAGCGTTTTCGCAAATGCTGAAGATTCGAGTGCAACCACGCAACAAGCTTTCTACTGATCACGCCATTTATTTTACATCCACTCGCTTTTTTTTTTAGCATATTCGTATCTCTCAAAGTACGGGTTCACATAATTTTGTGATGTGTCTTGAAATTCATTACTCATTATGTAGAATGTTCAACTTACCAGAGCACTAATTACACATCTATTAAGCAATATTTTGTTTTTATGTAGGCGATCCTTCGTGATTAGAGCACGTTTTATCATATATCGGACGAACATCATATTTTCTTTTTTTTTTCTTTGTTCTTAGCTTTTTGGACTGCAATCGAGAATACGTGCGACTTAGTCAAAATGTCTGCCGGCCTCTTGGAAGAAACTCATTATTGTAAAAGAAAATATTGAATCGGATCAGAAGAACTCTATACGGGGTTTCCGATTTTACTTCAAACAGATACATTAAAAAAGAAACAGCTGTGAAAGCAAGATTACTGTGGTCTGTGCAGGTGAGGTATACGCCTATGGGGACATAGTGTATATGGAGCTGATCCCATTAATAGGTCAGATAGTTAACTAAAATTTGTTCTTTAACTTTTTAGCTGGTGAAAAAAAAAAAAAAACATGTGGTTCTAATTAGTAACTTGCTTACCGTCATCAAAAACCAGTAAAGAAGTCAATTTTTCTGAAAGAATTAAACCGCATGGGAAGTGCCGGGACGCGCTAAAGTTACCAGTTAAAAGATAAAATTGACTCATTTAGTGGTTTTTGTTGACACTAATCAAGTTCTAATTGCAGTATTATGTTTATGTCTACTAACTAAAGAGATAATTACCATGTTTTAATTAATTATCCTACTAATTTCAGGATTACCCCTAATATTATGTCCTCTCCGTATTACTCATCCGCGCAGACCTCATTTGTGTACCATTCACGGCCCTAATTTAATAAAATAAATACCCTATATTCTGAAATTGTCTACCAGCACCGATAACCGACAATTACCCCGTAGGCAAAGCTTCGGTCGACGAACATTAATTCTTCGCATTCTACTCACAAAACTTTAGACGGATTGAAATAACACCGGTTACACTCCATTCCATCGAAAGAGCGATGTGCGTAACACCAGACACGACCAGCCTGGCGACAGTTATGTGGGACCGTGAGCGGCGACTGAAAAGGCAAGCTTCCACAAATCAGCGCCCGCGGAGCCTTGCTTGGTCAGCCCACATTATGATCCCCTAGACCCGTTAGAGAGACGGCGAACAGTCAAGCACATCGTACAGATCCAACTCCCTCCCATCAAAATCTGTCCCACGATCGTTATATCTTGGAGCTGTTGTCCGTAGGGGGCCGACCTCCGCCATTAAAGGCGCAGTTAGGACCGGCGCATTTATTGCCCCGGCGGTCCTCCGTGGCCGTTCTTTCAGCGCCATTGACTCTCTCTTCCGCGCTGCTTCCTTCACGGCCCGTGGCGACCGCCACGCAGGCCACAAAAGCCTATTTTATTTCGAACGTTCCTCGCCATTCTACGTGGCACTTTCGGACGAACATGGAAGACGGACGACACGCTCTTTCCGACCACCCGCGCGCTAGACCGGTCACAACGGCGGTTCGAAGTCGTCGCCCACGCCGTCACTTCCGTTTGCTGTTTCCTTTTTTGTTCGACGAGAACCCTTTGTGCGAAATGTCTGCCATTTATAGCCCCTCGACAAACAAAACATGCGAAGGAAAAAAAAAACGAATTCAATTGACGAATAAATTTAGAAGAATATCCGAAGTGGTGATGCGTGTTTTTTGACAAATGATTCTCATCTTACGAACGAAAAGTGCCGGTCCTTTCGACCCGCGAACAGTCAATGTAAAGGAGGGGAACTACGTACTTTCTATTCTGCACGCTGTTCGCGACCTTTATATTGGTATTGTTGCGAGTTACACTTCCTATATTAATACGTACATATGCGAGCTATCGATAAAAATCATCATTTTGGTAAACATTTTTAAAACCTATACTTTGGGGAAAGCTTGGATGGCTTGCTAATGCAAGGCGCAAGTTCGTCCGTTTCTTGCACATGGGTTGCGATGATGTAAGAACACCGAGCTCTTATTGGCTGATCGAAAAATATAGTGGGTAGACCTTAAGGCATATAGCGTTGAGATCTACCCACTGTCCTTTCATTCAAAGCCAATCAGAGCACGGCGTCGTTTGATGTCACCGCAACTCCCGCGCTAGAAGCAGACAACTTGCTCTCCGCGTTGCTTTTTTTTTTTTTTTTGGCAGTTTCAACATGAATGCATGGCGTGTTCATTCGTGCGATCGGATCACCGTTATTCTGAGGTATGAAGGCCCCAGAATAAAAAGATTACTACGGTGGGAGCTTTGATCACCTGCGGAAGTGTCTCAAATTGTCTCAATTTCAGCTGCGCTTCGTGCTATTTTCTATGACTGCTTGCGAAAAGTTCCGTCTTTTTTTTTTCGAGCTATAGTCCCGCTTGCTCGCCGTGCCTGTCGGCTACGACGCAACGTAGCTGACATAACATAAGTCTTGGCATCGTAAAAGTCGCTAAGGCTTTGCTCTGTCACACAAACGTGAGGCCTGGCTCGCATAGCCGACTGATGTGTCGCTATCACGTCCGTGTTTCAATTCGAAAATTAGATTATGCGCCACACGTCTTCCAGTGTCGTTTGATTGAAACCTTGTGTAGTCGGAAGCTTGAAAAATTCCTCGAAACCGAAGCCACAGTCGCACCGCCAACGCATCGTTCAAAACAGAGTCCGCAGACACCGTCCGAGGCGTGCTTCCCCCTTGTACGATGGCCTTGTAATGTTGGTTACACAAAAAGTGACTTTAGACATGTTCGAAGCTTACATGTGTGTGATGAAACATTATTCGGTCATGATCGAGGCATATCCGCAGATGCATCGGTCATCACGTCTGCAAGTGAACACGGTGGCGTTTTGTATGATGTTTGCTCAGTATGACAGTGGCTTGAAGACGATAGCGACCAGTTTGATAAAGAAGCGCAACCCAGAACCAAGCCGGAGCGAGCACCACGACAGCAAAGTAGTGGGCAGGCAGAGTGGAGGGGACTCCATTCAGTGATCCCTATTAATTGGACCGAGCGGGCGGTGACTCAAACGGGTGGCACGGGTCACTGGGTAGTACCCAAGTGGTAAGGGTCCCTTCCTGCTCACGTGCATATATACAACGGCTGAGCTGCTCAAATCTCCCACGCAGGTACGAAACAAACAAAAGAAAGGCGTACGTGGTCACGCACCGTACATTGCACAAAGCAGCGGAGTTCGAGCGACCACGACACAGCGATGCGAAACTCGAGAAATAGCCGATATTCTCAAGATTAAGGTACCTACACCTGACAATCAAGCGACGGCTGATCGAATTTTTTCTAATTGAAGAAGACGAAGGACGAACTGAAACTTTTTCGGACCACGTTGAAACGGGTTCCCCCTGCTTGAAATACGCTATATTGAGTTGACATTAAGTTAGGGCTGCCAGTACTGCCTTGCGTCTTACAGAAAGGCCATGGTAATGAAGCTCTTGACAACAACAACTCACAATTTATTTGCTGGCAACAATAATGCCTCGGCTTCAGATAGGTAATGTTTCGTCGTGGTTGCATAAAGTAATAAAAATAAGCTGCGAAAATGAAAAGCAATATCTGGAGGCGAGTTATAATATGAAGGCGTTCTGACTCTAATGCCCCATAGCCTATCGCGAATATCACTAGGCAATATAAACACGCAAAATCGTGGTCTACAAAACTTGTTGAGAGAATGATCGAACCCAGATAATATTTACAATAACAATATGGATCACCGCATCCTCAGGTTCAGTGTCCAAAAGCGAATTTACTCTATGAGTCGTAAACTTATCTCAGAGTTTAAAGCGTGTTTATCAGTAATATAGCGGAAAGATTGGCACTACACATTGATGCCTAGACACAGTGTTTTTTTCATTGCGGATACGCATTCTTACTGCACCTAACTTTTATTTAGTCTTGAAACGTGACGCCTGCCAATGTCGAAGGGTTGGCCTAGTTGAACGGCTGCCAAACACATGGCGCCGCGAACTCCGCCAGCCTCCGAAAGAAACTGCAAATGAAAAAAATATAATAAAAAGAATACGGCGTGCAAGTTCGTCTTGTCCTAGAGCACCTCGTGCGTTTGTTAACTCCCAAATGCGCCCACGTGTCTTTGTTTACCCACAACCTCAATCACTAATGGCGCGAGCCTGGCTTCCTCATCATCGTGCGTTATCTACGCGTTTTCGGTGCTACCCCTTAATTGGCATGGCCCTCTTTGCGTTCCAATGCGCTGAAGACGCATTTTTGAGCACTTGCTTGCCGTATAACAGCAACACAACAACAAGAAATAGAAGAGGCAAGAGAGAGGACTCCGAAACACTTCGAGAGCAATTTGCCAGCTGAGAAAGCTCCCAGAAAACGATGCAAAAAGGGTGCATGGTGACGATAGACACAGCGTCGGCGTCGCGTGTCTGGAACGCTGAGACTGGAGTCAGCATCCGCTGCGTGCCTCACACAATGCAATCCTCTATGAAGGTTTGATCGATAAACTGAGACACAACTGAATTTTTCTTTTATAGTGTGGAGGCTTGCAGCACGTTTGACATAACCCAGTCGACCCTATGGTCGGATACAATTTTAGAGTACAAGCTCCTCCCACCCCTTTCCATTTTAACAAAGCGAACACTGGAGAGCAGATCGCCTCTTCACCAGCGCTCATTTTGCTAAAGTGGAAAAAGGTGGGAGGAACTTCCCCTGAACTCTTAACCTGTCACTGACCATAGATTGTATCGGTATCTATCTCTTGCAGAGACGTCTGGTCAAGCGTGTAACTTATCCGTCGGCAGTAAACGAGAACAGCGGCGTTGGTCAAGCTACAACGAGAAAGTCGTCCGCGTGAAGAGGGCTCGCATAGAAACCCTGCTGCGTAGTAAAGGCCGGTGCCGTGGGGATTTCCCCAGACGTCCCTCGGCAACCCTTCAGAAGTCTCATTGTCCCGCCGACGGGAACAAAGAAGGGAGCATCAGAGCGAAAAGGGGAGGGGTCAACCCCCGGACACTCATAAAAGCCGACCTCCGAACGCCGTCCAATGCATCAGCGGACTTCCTTCCTTGCTATCCCTGTAATTATGGCCGCTCTTGTTGTGTCCGCGTGCAGCCCCTCCGCAGTTTGTTGTTGGGGCCGCGTGCGACGATTGACCGGGCTTGACGTTTTCTGGTTCCGAAGGCACTGGGATCGTTCATCGAAACGCGGATCTAACTGGTGGACTCGTGCCAGGAGTCCAGTCGCTAATGCCATTGTTGGGAATCGTGTTCGTGATGTCGATGAGGCCGGCCGGTCCAGTCCCCCTTCACCGAGCGCCACGCGCAGGGCGTGCCTATCACAATAAGCTCGTCGATAGTTTCCGATGTCTCGAGCAAAGAGAGAAGGCGTTTAGGACCCTTTCCGAGCGCGCATTGAAGCATGCGATCGTTCATTGTTGTCCTTTGTTGGGGTAGAAAGGGGTCGCTTGCAACGAAGCGTGTGATATCGGTCGGTGTCTGAGCTGCCATAGAAAGCACGTGCTTCTTGACTCGTGCTAATGTCAAGAGAGGCTTGCTCCGTGATTTCACTTTAAAGAATAAGTCGATCTCACCAGCCAGTTTTGTTGCGCCACCACGGCTGGCATGCATCCGGAGAATTGTAGTATTTCTGCATGCATGACGAGCCCGCTGTCGGTCTACGCGAGCAGAGCACAATAACGATACGAGCTGTCTCATCCACTAACATTTGCCTACGACGGTACAGTTATGACGGCGTTAAGCATAAGTGGAACGCTTAGTGAGATCGGTCTATTCTCTCTTTTTTGTTCACGAGAATCTGCGCAATCATCCATTCTCTCTCATGCGAAAACAAGCTGGAGTGACCCTTCCGCGCAAATATTCGTGCTAATTATCTGCGATAATAATGCTTACATATACCCAGGCAGCACGTAAGTAAAACCCATTTGCCCAAGCTTGGCAATACTGGGGGCCTACAGTTTTGGCATATTAAGCTTTTGCTCTTTGGCGCTTTTTTTGTGCCAAAGGACTTTCTTTTCGCTGTTCTATAGCTTTTCAATGGTTTATCCCGTAAAGGACTACTTCCGAAAATCCCTGAATGCAACACTCTGCGCGTTGCATTATGGCGCTTCTTTGGCCACGGTATAGGGTATTCTACCGGTAATGTACCCTAGCCATGGAGGGGATCGAGTGGCACGGTTTCCATTTCGACCACCGCGTTGACAAAGTACTGCTTCTCAAAACTGCTTGAAAATAAAGTGAGGGCTCGTTTATTGCACCCATTCATCTTCGTGAGAGCCCCCGTAGAAACACGGACCTCCAATGGCCGTAAGGACCTGCCTAGACTTAGCGATGAGTAGGAGTACCGGCCGCGTCCCATACCTCTCTGAAGCCTAACTACAACTCCTGGGGCCCTATGTTGCGCTTTTTGGACTCCCACGGCGACTACGGAGAAGAAAGTGACGTCAACAATGCAGCAAATGCAGATTGAATGTTGATTGATGAGAGCAGTCAACATCCAATCTGCATTTGCTGCGTTGTTGACGTCACTTCCTTCTCCGTAGTCGCCGTGGGAGTCCAAAAAGCGCAACATAGGGCTCCAGAGTGCATGCAGCATGACCCTCCCGGGTCACGGAAGCCTAGGACATTGAGACGATGGAACAGGCTGATTGGCCCAGTAAACGTTACTAGAACAACTCAGTTGAAAAAATGCCAGAAGCCTACTTTGAAAAATTTGCTCCGATCCTTACTCGAGAACTGAACTATGCGAAGGCTAGAAGCGCGAGCTCATAGCGTTGGCAGCTGCCCTAATGTCCGCTAACTTGTGCCGCCGAGATGTGCCATAGAGCCAGGAGCTCGCGCTTGTAGCCCTTCCTTACATCATAAGGGAAAATAGAGTATTGGCGACTCCAGCGAAATCGACGCCGCGTAGCGGCAACGCCGCGAAGCTCATGAGAGGAGGTCGTTTCAACTCTGTCGTCTGCTATCGCGGCTTGGTACTCGTAGGCAGCATTGAAACAAAAATCGTTTCCAGTAATTATTTTTAGGCTTCCGCCGTGTCATTCCTACGCATTGACTAGAAGAAGGTATCTACCGTCGAAAAATCGCTACGCTTTCATGTGCAACACCGATTTTACGGTACAGTGCAAGAAATTTATGGTGGTCCGCGTGCTCAACGACGAAAACGACCTCCTTTCGTCCGCCATTTTGCCTGACCAGCGCGCCCCCTATAGTTCGCTGGAGTCGCGAATAGACTCTTTCAGGCAGCTGTGCATGGGCGCCGCCATAACCGACCTTCAGTTTTTGTCCCTCTTATTCCGTTCGCTCCAATTCATCATTACCACAGCAGGACAGGTTATTCTCATTTTAAGTGCTACTGTGTCCTTCTCCCCGGCATAGGCCTTTGTGGAGACTCGTCAACGCCCGCTTCAGTGGCACGGCATCTTGGTAAGGCAAAAGAAGGTCGGCTATGGAGGCTCAATCTGGCGCGCGCTGAAGGCGTCTATAAACGCGATTGCTTCGCCGCCATTTCTCCGGCAGCTGCCACTCCGGGAACTGCACGCCTTGGCACAGCTGCACGTATACCTGCCCAGTTGAGTCGCGCAGGGGCCGGTGGCGCTAAAGGCCCTCTATCCTGGGAAAAGTGGCGCCATTCATTGTTGTGGAAATGCTCAAGGCACGTGCCGCGCGCCACTTCTGGGAAGAACATGGCGTCTGAAATCTAGCTCAGTGCTGCGCTGTGCCTCCATGATCTTCCCAAGGGCTGCACTTTGCACGTGCCTCGTGCGTCGACGCACCTTGCGCTACTTTTAAAACATGAAGGGGCTTTAGGTGGCGCCGTTCTGTGGCGACATCTTGCGGTAGCTATAGAAAGCAACTTTAATTTGTTTTACTCGCCGCTAAAGGGCAGCGCTGAAATCGTATCTAGTTCGGTCTTGATGGAAGCGAGCCGTCTGGGTTTCAAGGCTGAATTTCCTAAATGAGTTGTTCTGCTAACGTTAGGCTCACTACGCGTCTTCTTCTTCTTCCTCTGTGTACCCTTGCGCAAACTGGTACGTTGGGAGCCCCCCCCCCCCCCCCCCCCCCTCCCCAAATGTGTTCCAGCACTCTATATGTATTGGAAGGTAACAAACACCTAGAGTAGTATAAATTTAAGTAAAGTCAGATATATGAAAATGCATGCACCGCATTTGTTCGTGACGGGATGTCGTGAAACGTGGTAGGCCAATCGAAACTGACACCGTGATGCTTCGCGCAGTACAACGCCGCGGATAGCTTTGATTTTGTAAAGGTCTATTGCCAAAACGCGAGATAAGCCAAAAATGCCACGAATAAACCGAACTACCAGATGAAGGGCAATTTCAGCCCTAAAAGTGCATTCACACGGCGGATGAGTCTTAGGAACCAGGTCCACGCACCAAATAAATGTGCGTATCATGTAACCTTGACGCCATTACAGACAATGAAATTTAGCCGCATGTCCCCGGTAAGTCCGCGGACCTGGTGATTAATTTCATGGTTACTGTGGACCGAAGTGAGGACTGCGATTAAGAGCTTGTAGGTTCAGCTGCTGCTTTTGTCGCGCGTCTACCAAACAAGATCGGCATAGGAGCATCGTACCGCCGTGCGATGTTGTGTCACTGCTGTGTGACACGTTAAAGATTCCAGGTTTGCAGTGGTACCGCACTGGCAAACTTTCTCATGTACAACCGAGACACCGGACGCCAATCGGGGTAGACAAACCTCCGGCTGTCTTAACGTACACGCAACAAAATTATAATTACTTATACTGTATAAAAAAGCTATGCTCGATATATCCTGATAAATTGTTCCTTTTATTTTGTTGGCTGTTGAGCCGTTTCATCGTCGTACATAAAATACCGGGTAATAAAAATATAGGTATTAAAGCGAATGTGTCTGCGTACGGGTCTGAGGGGGATAAGTAGAGAAGTGGCCCGAACGAAAACTCAGCCAAAAAAAAGAAATCTAGTCGGCAGAGCGGCAAGGTGCACGTGATCACAGAGCCATATTCCTATTGTAATGGACGTCCAGATGATTGAGCGCTGAATACAGGCATTTTCCAGAGCACCAACGGTCTCTTCTCTCTGTTTTCCTTGGTGACAAATTGGATCGTTGAGAAACGACGACAGCTGGGATGAACCCACTAGGAGAAAGCGCCATTTGTGGATGCATCTAATCTCATGCAGAACTTCTCAATGGCCAATCCTCTTTGAGACGGAAAGAATTCCCGCGCGCGGTGACGATCGTACGCGCAAGCCGAACCGCTTAAGCAGGAAGCGGGCAACCATTACAACCCTTTTGGGGGTCCAAATGACACTGGATTTATTGGGATTACTTTCCAAAGAGGACGGGACCCCCAAAGATACTCCCGTTGTAGAAAGCAAAACGATAAAAAAAAAAGCACTCGAATATGGTAGAGGGGCATATAACGGTAGAGAGGCATTTCCTGCGTTATATTCTTCTGCGTATAATACTGATACAGTATTCATTTATACCTGTGAGCAAGAGAACAAAAAAAAGAGTAGATGAAAATGTCATAGGACTCCTGTCTGACACGTCACTTTGTTTGTTAGCTCGTCATACTCACAATTTGCGTCACTCACCAAGCATGAGTCCACCCTCCTCGTGCAGTACAGGCGAATCAAATAATAACCTCAAGAAAATACCTCCCCCCCGCCCCCCCCCCCCGCCCCCCTCCCCAAATATATTTTTGGTTATCCCAGTGCGTGCAAGTACATCTTCTATAATACATGCGCTCGAAAGGGCCGTCAATCACTAATACAAGGTGGCGCGCGTGCAACTGCTCTGTTGTTTCTTATGGCGAATAGACCGATCTAGGGACCGATCTCACTAAGTGTTCCACTCATGCGTGACGCCGCCATAACTGTAGTTCACAAGAGGTAGGCGCCCGTGCACGAGACAGCTCGTGCCGTCTCGTGCTCTGCTCGCGCAGAACTCCAGCGTGGTTGTCGCGCGTGTAGAAAGACTACAGTTCCCACGATGCATGGGGACAGCGGCGGCGTACTCAAACTAGCTGGTGAGATCGGTCTATTCACTGATCTCTATGACAATTGCTGGATCGCGTTTGACCAGCTCTGCCTATGGACCGGAATGCGGCCACGGTCGGCCATCTTTAGGTAGAGTTATATCATCTCTAGCCATCATAGTACTATGGCCGACAGCGCAATGGCGGCAGGCTGCCAGATAATAGCCGTAGATCTAGTACACTGTACCGTGGGTGATATTTCGTGCTTGATTGAAGTTGTTCGACGAAGCAAATTCTTGAAACCCGGCGTGAACGGTAGCCTCATCTTTGAGGACTCGGCGAAAGTTCTACGAAAGCGCAGCAACGGGGGAAAGCAGCGCAGCTCGCATCGAAAGCAGACTACGTACCGGCGTCTGCTTTCGATGTTCTTTTTGATGCGACTTTCGATGGGTGCTGTGCTGCTTTTCCCCGGTGCTGCGCGATTTCGTGAAACTTTCACCGGGTCCTCAAAAACCGGGCTACTGTTCACGCCGGGTTTCAAAAACATGTTTCGTCAAACAATTTCAATCAATCACGGAATATCACCCACGCTATTTTGATGGCAGCCTGCCACCACAACTGCCAAAACGTCGTCTGCCATGGATGGATGATGGTGGCTGCCAAGTGGCTTCAGCAGCTGTACCGCGGCTAGAGGTGATATAACTCTACCTAAAGATGGCCGCCAGTGACCGCATTCGCGGAGCGGGCAAACGCGATCATGCAATTGTCATTGAGATCAGTGGGTCTATTCATGTGGTTCTTTTTGCGCGCTCTCGAGCACTGTTTCCAGACGTCGCGAGATGGAATGGTGGAAAGGGAGTCCGGTGGCCTAATTGGCTGGTTCTTTTCCGAGGGATCCTCTTCCTCTCAGAGCGCTCCCTAGCACTCCGTCTCTAGCCGTCGGAGTGCGGAGCGGCGCAGATGTCACGTTGTAGATGGATGGGGATCACGTGGTTTTGTTTACGATGGCTGGCAGTAGTTTGCAGTGGTTTGCGGGGTCCGGCATGACGGCGATGAATATCTGCTTCTACAAAGTGCTTGTGCGTTCGACGGTGCGAGGATTACAACATATGGGACGACATTCGCCCTTTACCGTGACAGGAAACCTCGACGTGGGGAGTATTCCCAGTGCTTTTACGATATCGTTCATCTTACGGTGGTGCACACGTTAAGCCTAACCGATAAAGAAACAATTCCCAGAGCTCGCCGCGGTTTTGCCGGGTTTTGTGGACGCTTCAAGGAATTTTCAGGTTTGGTAAAGGCGCGTTCAAAGGTTTGTGTTGTAAAATAAAGGGAGAGCCGACTGTAATGAACTGTGATTTGTGTCACATGGCGATACGTGCTATGTCCTGTGGATGATGTTTGCAAGATATTGTGTAGTGAGAAAAATGTGTTTTATTAACCATTTCATATTTGCCTCTTATGCCGTACGCCTGACTGCTACCGCAGCGCGTTCACTGTCGAAACGCCGATGAGTTGACAACTATTTCCAAACAGTTTTCGTTTATTCCTGTGAAAGTCAATTCGCGTGCTGCTGTGTTCTTTTTTTTTTTTTAATAACAACATGCTGATGCGTAGAATAGTTTATAGTCCATCACAGCCGTTATTTCATCACGTTGGGAGCGTAACTTTAGTTCAATCGACCATCAAACGCTGTAAAATATTTCTTTATACATTACTAATGTCACAGAGTTTTACCCGTGACTGGTCCGAGAATAGCGAGTTTTAGGATAGGGGGCCCCACAGCTTTGGGTGCCCCAAACACCTTGGGGGCATCGCAGTGGGCATACGCAGAAGTTCAGTGCATGCGCAGTGGGACGCCCCAAGCTGTTTGGGGCACCCAAAGCTGTGGGGCCCCCTATTCTAAAACTCGCTAATGTCAGAGCGCTCTGAAGCCAGCAGTTGTGATCGGCTGAAAAAGGACCTCGAGTAGCTCTGGCGGCGAGGGTGGGGAGCTCTGTTGACTCAAGGTCAGAGGAGAGAATTCAGTATTAACCCCGCCTTGGCAGGGCGCGCGCCTCATTACTTTGTTTTTCTAGAGTCTATACTCTGTTTCATACTTAGCGTGCAACGCTGTCAAAGCTACTGGCGCGAGCGCGTGGCTTCATCTATGGCCTTGTTTGCGCGAGACCGCGTGCAAATGATCAACGAGATCAAGCCCCACGCACGCGCCAGTAGCTTTGACAGCGTTGCACGCTAAGTATGAAACAGAGTATAGGTTAGGGGTAAGCTAATTCAAAGAGCGTTTGCAATTTAATGGCGGACACCTCCCGTGCAGGTTGGCTGCAAGCGCCGATGCCTTGCGTTGTCGCGTGGCAGGAAAGAAAATGAGCGTAAAGAGGGAGACGCTTGCACATCAGACCTTTCTACTTCTTCTCGCAGCTTACGTTGCAAACGCGGCCCGTGAACCACGTGACGCACATCGAGCAATCGGAAATGCTCTGTTACCTAGGCACATATCATTCCTTTCACTTTGTGGGAGCACCGTAGTGGGCGCCGGTGGCATTGATCCCCAATCGTTATTTTACGCATGTAGCGCTCCTCTCCCCAATATTAAACCCCCTAAACACGCGAGGGGTTGCTACGCTCGGTTGTTCCCTTTTTTCCCGCGTTGGTTCCTTCTGATAGGTTGCTTCGTTCGTGAAAATAAAATCTGACGAGCGCAGTCACGCAAACGAAAAAGGGTATGACTGGTTTCCCATTTGCCTAATTCGGTTGTGGCTCATTTGCGTGCGAAAAAGCCCGATATATAAAAAAAAAAATGGAGTCGGATGAGTTACAGAGTGTTGCTCGGCGCCGGTGCTGCCTCCTGTCGCGTGTAACAGGAAAGTTTTCCTGGCGCCTTTATAAATTGGTTACTGCTAGCGAACTTAACTACCAAATGTCTTGAGCTCATTGTACACAGTCCCACATCAGCCCAAGCGAGAAAACAACATGTCTTGATCGTGCTGATAAACCTGGGGAGCACATGATGTGTCGTGCGTATATTATGGGTGCGTTATAGTTAGTTATACCTGGTTACGGAAGGCTGTCAGTGATTTTTAATGTTTTGAACACACGACATACGCATGCGCTCACCGGGCGTATCAGAATGATCAAGACGGGTTTAAATGTATTCAAGTGTAAAGTGCGTGACGAGTGCGCTTTAAAGAGACACTGACAGGGTGTTGACGCCGGACGCGGGTTTTATTTGAATATTACCTATGAGAGCCCAAATACCCAGCGCACAATGTGCGGTTCAAGTTTTGTTTTCTTTCCGCTCGAAAACCACCGGTAGGAAACTAGGGCGGCGGAGAAAAGCTCACCGGAGAAAAGCTCACCGGAGATAAGCTCACCGGAGAAAAGCTCACCGCAAAACTGGCAGATGCGGAGAAAAGCTCACCGGTCTTTGAACGGATGCGGAGTAAAGCTCACCGATTTTTTTTTTTTTTTAACTTAGCGGATTCTGCGTCAAACATTGCAATTTAACATAATTCGCATTCGTCACTTCATTGAAAATATTTCCACTTTTTTGCAATATTCTTGAAGTTCATTGGGCATATTTACTAATTCATCGGAAATTAGTAATCACCCATTCTGTATATTAATGAAGCCGCAAGTATAAAATCAGAACATCGTACACCGGTAAAAAAGACAACAATTTATTGACAACTGGCAGGGTTCCGTCGGTAGCTCTGTCAAATAAAGATGTTTGTTCTTTGCGAGCTAATACGAATAGCGGTGTGTGAACCGTTTCAGTTTCAAATATTGTGTAGTGCCTAATAGATAAGTAGGTGTTTGTTGATGTAATCAGCGTCGGCTACGCTGTTTTGTTTCTGTTAATTTCACTAACAAAACTTTAGTTGCAAGAACAGATTCGTCCTGTCGTGTTTGTTGTCTTCACACCGTCGTCGTCGTTTGGGTGGTTTTTATCATGTATAACGTTTACCAACTCGCCCTATTTGCTACCTTACAGAAAAATATCGCGACTCCACCGAACTATAGGGGGCGCGTTGGTCAGGCAAAATGGCGGACGAAAGGAGGTCGTTTTCGTCGTTCAGCACGCGGACCACCATAAATTTCTTGCACTGTAGCGTAAAATTGGTGTTACACATGAAAGCATTGCGATTTTTCGACGGTAGACACCTTCTTCTAGTCAATGCGTAGGAATGACAAGGCGGAAGCATAAGAATAATTACTGGAAACGATATTTGGTTCTATGCTGCCTACGAGTACCAAGCAGCGATAGCAGACGACAAAGTTGAAACGACCTCCGCTCATGAGCTTCGCGGCGTTGCCGCTACGCGGCGTCGATTTCGTTGGATTCACCTCCGTGTTGGCCGTTGCGGTGAGCGGACGTGTTTTTCCTGGTTCCCCTCGAGCATCCGAAGCTAAGTGCCAGTTTTTCTTCTTTTCTCTCTCTTTTTGAGAGTTGATAGGAAGTGACTATGCGGTAGCAGTGTTAGGTTTGAACAGCAGCAGTTGGGATTAGTAGAGGCTACTACGAAGTTAGTTTCGTAGGCTGTTTGAATTTTTGGCGGGAAGTGACGGTTTGTTCCCGGTCTAGATATGGGTCTAGATTTGGGTCGGCAGGACAAGGGTGGGGACGAGTTGGTGCAGTGTGAGGGGTGTGGGCGGTGGTGTTACTTAGAGGAGACCGGTTTCGGGAGTCTGGAGGAGGCGAAGGGGATGAGTTTCGAGTGTCGGCTTTGTGTGAAGCTTCAGCAGGTAACTGGGGAATGGGAGGGTAGAGTTCGGGAGATTGAGGCCGAGCTTAAGGCAGAAGGAGAGAAGCGGGTGGGTCTCGAGGCCCAGGTTGAGGAGCTGACTAGGCAGCTTAATCATGAGAGGGAGCAGCGGGTCGGTCTCGAGAAGCAGGTGGAAGAGCTGGGGGAAGTATGGAAGGCGGGTTTAGAGGAGTGTAAGAGGGAGTGTGACAGTAGGGTAGAGCGCCTGGAAGGGGTAATTCGAGCGAGTGAGAGTAGCGAGGGAAGAAAGGAGGAAGTGTCAGTTCTAGCGGGACGAACCGCCGGTCCGCAGGCTGGGGTCGCTGGTGGTCAGGAGTCCAGCCTGTTGAACGACGGGCTCGACGACGCTGGAGAGCTAAGTGACCCTCAGCTCAATAGCGCCTTCGAGCAGCAGGCGTCGGGCAGTCAGGTGACAGCAGATAAGTCGCAGGACAAGGGCGCGCAGGTACCAGGGGGATCTAGGGTACTGGTAGTGGGGAGCTCTAACGTAGCACGGGTTAAGAGGGGTGTACTGAACAGGGTGAAGAGAGACCAGAGGGTAACCGTAGAGGTCCAGCCAGGGAAGTGTATGGTGGATGCTATGACCGCAGCACGTGAGGGGGTGTGGGATAACCGGGAGGGAAGGAACCTAGTAATAGTTCACGCGGGGCTTAATGATGTGCTCCAGGGTAGGAGCCAGAACCTCGGAAAGCAGCTAAACGTGGGAATGCGTAAGCTGAGGGACGTGTCTGAGAATGTGCACGTGGTTGTGTGCACCATTCCAGAAGTTCGGGGGCAGTCCGGGGTAACGGAGAGGAGGGTTGTCGAAGCCAACGGAGTAATTAAGGGTATGAGTCGACAGCTTCGGTACGACGTAATGGAAGTAAACAGGGAAGTGTACGAGGCTGGCTCCCGCCCTTTTGCAGATGGCATTCACTACAGTGAGGCCACGGGTTACAGGGTGGGGGATAGGATGGGCCGCACGGTGACTGCTTTTTTGGGGGGACCAAGGGCCCTGGGGGTACTGAAGTAACTGAAAACCCAACAAAGTCAGGAGAGGCACCCAGGGTTAAAAAGAGGAGAAAACGTAAGAACAGGTATAAACAAACAACACAATCAGACATTGGATATATTAACATGCAGGGTGGTAGAAATAGGTTAAAATGGGAAGAGGTAGAGGAGCAACTAAGAAAGGAGGATTTAGTGGTGTATGGGTTTGTGGAAACGCATCTCAGAGACATGGAGCAGCCACCTTGCAACCCTGACTATGTGTGGGAAGAATGCAACAGAACGGAGGGACTGAGGAAGGGAGGTGGAATTGGAGCATTTATTAAGAAGAACATGAACTTTCAAAGGCTCAGAAAGGAGTGCGCCGAACACTTGTGGCTGAAAGGAAAAGTCGCTGGGGAATCAACACTCCTTGGAGTTGTTTACTTATGGACAGGGAAAGGTGCTAAAGAGGAAAACAGAAAAATGATTGATTGCATATCAAGAGACATTAGTGAGCTAGGGGAAGGCTCTGAAATAATTATTATGGGAGACATGAATGCCCATATCGAGGGTCTGGATGGGTATACGGACTCAACTGGAAGCATATTATTAGAACTGGTGGAAAAGCATGACTTAGTTTTATGTAATACCAGTCAGAAGTGTGACGGGCACATAACATGGGAAACTGGCAATCTACATTCAACTATAGATTACGTACTTATGTCACACAAAATATATGGTAAGTTACAAGTAATGAAAATAGATGAAGAAGGTTCCAAAAGTCTTGGTAGTGATCATAAACGTATTAAGCTGAATTTTGCCAGAGAAGTAAATGCTGAAACTAGACAACATAATTCAAAGCAGACTTTCTGCAGCGACAAAGAGTTGGAAATAGTTGCTGAAAGAATAGAGGAAGCAGTTTCAGGGCAACGGTATACAGATTGGACCTATGAGAGCCTAACTGGACTTTTTGTTCTGGAACTAGACAAAGTTCAGAGTAAACGAAAGGGGAAGCGAAGACATAGACCAAAAAGCTGGTGGGACAAAGAAGTGAAGCAAGCGATACAAAAACGTCAGGAAGCCTCTAGAGAACACAGGCATTCCAAGCGTAGTGGGGAGTCGGAAACGGAAGTAAAAAGAAGATGGGACACTTTTATAACATTTCGCCGAGAGGCATCCAGTTTGATCAATGCGAAAATTCAGAGAAAGGGTGAAGAATGGATGAGTAATGTAAGCAAGAAAGATAGAAACGCAGCCAAGAAGTTTTGGGAGCACTTGAACTCACTCGGTGAAACGACGCAAGCTAGACAGAGGTTCATACTCTCGCATCAGGGAGATCAATTAGAGGGAGATGATGCGATACGATATATAGGAGCAGTGATGGAGGAGAAATTTCGGGAACGGGTACATGTGGAAGATAGGAGAACCGAAGGCAGTACCAGTCCAGCTTTTGACATCGCGGATTTTGGACAAAGAGAATGGGAAAAGGCGGAACGAAGAGTCCCTAGTGGCACGTCGACAGGCACAGATGGTATCCCAATCAAGCTGGTGAAGAATTTGGGTCCTAAATCTAAGGCAAAACTAAGGGAGGTAGTGAGCACTATGGTAACAAAAGGAAATATTCCAGATGAATGGAGGCTTAGTAGGATGAGTATGATATATAAGGGAAAGGGAGATAAGTCTGACATTAGGAATTATCGTCCCATAACCGTGACACCAGTTATTTACAGGTTGGTAATGCAGATTATAAAGAACAGACTGGAGGAATGGGTAGATTGCGAGGGCATACTGGGCGAGTTACAGAACGGGTTTCGGAAACAAAGAAGGTTGGAAGACAATATATTTTCTCTAACACAGTGTATAGAAATTGCGCAAAAAGAAAACAGACAGCTCTGGCTGGCATTTCTGGATATCAAGGGTGCCTATGACAATGTGAACCAAAAAACTCTGTGGGACATAGTGGAGAGCTTAAACCTAGATGAAGGGCTAACAGCAATATTAAGGAACATTTACAAAGATAATAAGGTGATTATAACATGGGAAGGAAAGGCAACGGGGAAAATAGAGATAGGACGAGGCCTTAGGCAGGGGTGCCCGTTATCGCCTTTGCTGTTTATGTTGTATCTGAGAGGATTGGAGGATAGACTAGAGAAGAGTGGGCTTGGATTTGACCTTTCGTACAGTAAGCTAGGCCAAACAATTCAGCAATCTTTACCGGGACTGATATATGCGGATGATATCGTACTAATGGCTAACAACAGGATAGATTTGCAGGAATTAATGAGCATCTGTGGTAGGGAAGGAGAGGAATTAGGTTTAGAATTCAGTAGTGAAAAATCAGCAGTCATGATTTTTAACAATGATGATGTTGAGAGACTGAAGATACAGAATATCACAGTTGAGAGAGCTACTAAATACAAGTATCTAGGAGTATGGATATGTGGTGGTGCAGAATATCTCAGTGAGCATGAAAAGTATATAATAGGTAAGGGCAACAGAAATGCGGCTGTAATGAAAAATAGAGCACTTTGGAATTACAACAGGTATGAGGTGGTGAGAGAGATTTGGAAAGGGGTCATGGTGCCTGGCTTGACTTTTGGAAACGCAGTGCTATGCATGAAATCCGAAGTGCATGCAAGACTAGAAATAAAACAGCGTGGAGTAGGTAGGCTGGCTTTGGGGGCACATTGCAAAACACCGAACCAGGGAGTACAAGGAGACATGGGATGGGCGTCGTTTGAGGGCAGGGAAGCTGTGAGCAAGATAGAATTTGAGGATCGCTTGAGGCAAATGGGTGGGGAGCAATGGGCACGAAAGGTTTTCAGCTATTTATACATGAGGAGTATAGACACAAAATGGAGACAGCGCACTAGGAAATTAAGAGGAAAGTTTTTAGGCTATAGTGGGGTTACGGAAGAGCAGGTCTCAGTTAAGAAGAAAGTTAAAGCCACAGAAAGAGATCGGTGGCTAGAGGGAATGCAGACAAAGAAGGCTCTGGAAGGCTATAGATTAAACAAAACAGTTATTGCCAAAGAAAGCATTTATGACAATTCTAGGGGAAGCTCATTGTTGTTTGAGGCAAGGACAGGTGTTTTGCGAACCAGAACATACAGAGCGAAGTACCAGGAAATGGACACAGTGTGCGCTGCTTGTGGAGAGGAGGACGAGACGGCTGAGCACTTGATACTCTACTGTAAAGGGCTTCACCCTATGCATACCGAAGACAACATAGATTTAATAAGGTCATTGGGTTTTAGAGACAGCGAAGGAAAAGTGGATTTCAAGACAGTAGAGATTACCAAGCAAAGATTAAGTGAATGGTGGCAGAAAGCGAGAGAAAACTAGGCATTTTCTTATTAACTGATGGCAAGGGGGATTTATAGCCTCACTTTCTTTTCAGTACAGAGTGAATATAGTTTTCACATTTAAATATTCTAAGCTTAAAGGGTAAGACAAAATGGCTAGGTGGCGTAAGCTACCGCCCGATCCAAAGGGCTCAGCCGTATTCATCCATCCATCCATCCAGAGTGGCCACTACAGTGGACAAAGTTATTTAATTTTTAAATAAAGTGCCAGGCCGCATAATACCCGTAAACATGGTGTCCACTTAAGTGGACTATGGGTTTTCGATTGCCACTCAAAGATGGCGCCACCGTTTCACTGGTGTTGACATATTTAGCATCTAAGATAGCAGCTTCCACAAACTCCAGGTAAGGCACGTGCATCCTCTCCAAAGCGTCGTAAACATTTGAAAAAACTTATTAACCCTCTGTTAAACACTTTCATGCCTTCGAGGAAGTCTTGAGGTGTAATCTGTATAAATATATGTGTTCAGTAAGTCTTCATTGTTCAGTAAGTGATATATTTGTGGCTTGTCTACTCTGGTGGACACCATGAACAGCAGCATTACGGGGCTATGTGCTAAGCACAAATTGTTTTTGGTCATCGGCGCTGTAAATATACTGGAATGGTCCAATTTTTTGTTGTAATGAATAAAGCACTATAATTCTACATATTCGAAGAAGAAAAACAACTATATTTTGTTATTTTTTGTTTTAGTGGCAAACGGCCTGCTACCAAATCGCCTTTGAGGGAAGTAGACATTGATGCTTTATTGGATATTCCACTATCTGACTCAGGAACCAATGTCCTAATTAAAGACGGTCTGCCGTCAGGAAGTGATGAGGATCTTTTAGAGAGCGAGGATGATGACATCGATTATTCCATAGAGGATGATCAAGGCAGGTGTGATGATAGCTCGGAAGATACCAGCCAAAGTGATGAAAGTGATGATGAGGATCGCGACACGGAAACCCAAGCTCCGTCTACAAGAAAAAGACGTCGAGTTTAAAAGGAAAAGCCAACCCTTAGCAAAAAGAGGCCGTACTTGAAACGAATTTGAAATATATTGAATATGAATATTCATTTTGTATTCATTCTGTATTATTTTGTCCGCATTCGAAATACGCACGCAATGTATTCAAAATATATCATAAATATTAATCAGAAAAGAGTTTGAATATACCAAAAATATAATTCCTTCCCCCTCAAAATGTCATATGTGTCCTAAAAGCGGCTACGCAATTTTGTTTTTTGTTTTTTAATTTTGTTAGTTAATGTATTTCTGTGGTATTTCAAGGCTCTACTAAATACATCCCACAACTACACAACAGAAAGGAACACAAACACAAACACCATGACGCACTGAACACCTGAATCACAGTCACGTTGACTGCTCTAGAGCCTTATATAGCCTACATATTCAAGGTAATCATTTGGCCGGTGACTAGCTCTGCACTTATTAAGGTTCTAAGTATTCTATCTTCTCCGAGGGAGTCTGTCAAATGGGAAACAGTGTTTTGAAGTTCATGGACGATATCTCTTACTAAAAAGCATTGGTACAGCTAATAATAATTTGGCGCAGTCGCTAAAACAATAACCACAAAAACGGCTTCTAGAAGAAATGTTATTGCTTCTCTGGATAGCACCACTCAGGATGAAGCAAATCAAGCTAGTTTCTTCACTTCAAAATAGTAATTTTGCTTTTCTTTACTAGTTGACCATTTAATATGGTCATTAACGTCACTATATTAAAGTCACTACTCACATCACACAACTAGCATTGTGCTAACACAATTCCACGCCAAACATATCTGCTCACAGCTCTTGCTGAAGCTTTCCAGCATCAGCAAGTGTTGTGGTTGTAGTTCCCGAGCCCCGTTTGTGATTGGTGTGCAAGAAACTCATCAGGTGTGTTCTTGATAGAAAAAAAGGAAACAATAACATAAACTTCTCTGATTTATCAGTGCGATGCTGCACCACTCAATTGACAAACTAATCAAATGTTGTATTTAGGCAGTTCAATGTACTCCACATCTGCTTGAAGTGAATTTCTGATAGGCAAGCTTTTCAATACTTTGGTAGTTTAAGTAAAACTACCAAATTATTGCAGTCAAGAGGTACTTTGGGTATAACACAACAGTATTTACGATTTCCAGGTATTTTAAGAGCATTCTGCACATATTTTTGATCGCTGCCTTTTTTTTAGGGTTGGAGTATATATAAACTAATATTTTAAGAAATCTAATTGAAAGGTATTTTATGCTTACTAATTTAGTATTTACATATTTCAGAACGCATGAAGAGAACTTCAAATGTAGTTTAAATAAAGGCATTTTAAAACTATTTTTAGAAATATATTTTAGAACTAAGTAAAAAAAAAAGAAGCGTGTATTTTCGGTCTATTTTTTGTGTACTTACAATTATGAGCTGTACTTCAAATACACTCAAATTAGAATGTGGTATATTTCAAACGTCTTAGTTTTCGCTAAGGGAAAGTTATGGTCATGGGACGAAAGGGATATTGTACCCCCAGTGCATGCTGTCCACTGTAGTGGACGTTCTGTAATTAATAAACTACATTTCTGAAAGCTAAGAAAAGAAATCCTGGGTCTCAGCTCAAAGCCAATGGTTGCAAAAACGCAAAATTGTATGATTTGCATGAACAGTTTTAAAATATGCAACAAAGGGCTGATAACGAATAAGGTCTCCTGCTTCCTTGGCTGGTGCAAAACTGTAGTGATCACTTGGAGCGAGAAGCACGCCTGATGTTGACAAGCATGACTATTTCCTCCATCGTTACCCGGCGACTTTCCATTACGATGCCTAATGGACTCTGGTGTCGCCACTCGGTGTGTCTGAACCGGTCGAGGAGAGCCTGTCACAGAACCCACGCCATTCTGGAACTTGTCATAGAGCTTTCGGACGCTTTTCAAATGCCTCGCTGGGCTGTGGAGTCTATAGGAGGCTGTGGAGAGATGCGCAGTCTCGTATTTTGTGGAATTACTGCGCATGCTCAGAAGGTCTTCCACAGCCCAGTAGACGAAGATGGCAGCGCCTAGAAGGCGATTATTGGTCGACCGTAGCGTCGGATGTAGCCGACGCCACGATCTCATGTAGCCAATCAAGCATCGTTAAAGGTGTATCGTCACGACGTCTTTGTGCGTTTTCGATCACCCCCGGCGAAACCAACCACGCGCAGTGAATTTGCGGTGACCCTGCATTGTTTTCTTTATGCGTTAATCGATATCTGGTGATTGAAAAGGCGCGAACGACAAGGGCCGTGACAATGCTCTTTTAGGGCTGGGGCTGCTTGATTCGCTCCACCAGAACGCAGCGTCGGATTTATAGCGAAACCAAGTTCACTCGTAACTTGCCGGAATAACGGAAGCATCACCATACTATGCATCATCAGGGGGGATCGGTGGCCGAGTGGGTTAGCGCACACCAGCTCGGAGCCCGTGGAGCGAAAGCTCGCGCTGCAGAACCCAGGGATCCTGGGTTCAATCCTCACCCCTGCCCGTTTCGATCTGGATGAGCATCGTACCAGCGTGCGGTCGTGTATCACTACTGCGTGGTGCACGTTAAAGACCCCAGGCTAGCGGTTGTACTGCACTGGCTAAATTGCTCATCTACAGGGAGTGACTCGTCGCAACTTTAAATGACTGACCAACTACACGCTGTATAAACATCCCCACAACCCCCAATGCATCCTCATTCGACGATAAATTTCAATTGTTTTTCATCTCCTCACTACCTAAACAACAAATGACAAGACGCTGTATACCTCTTTGGTGCATGACTCGAGTGTGGCGGCCACCTTCATGCTGTGGCGTCATGCTGGTTGTCCGCACTTTTCCGCAACCCGTAGGTCACTCTCGTGATTATTGGTAAGAATAAGGCTGACAACTTGTGGGACAATGGCATCATATTTAGACATGGTACTACAATAGACCCCTTTCGAAAGTCACGGGCCGATTGTATAGATGGTCGGAACCACAGTACCATGGCGGAGCAACTGACATCGCTGAGCGTGCCAATCTAAACATAGAAGAAACGCAAGCACAAACTAAAACCGTAAGGTCACGATGCATGCCTGCGTGTGATTGGTTTAGCCGATAGCGTAGGTATGCACTGGCAGACAACGATCGCTCGCCATGACGTTGTGCTTTTGGCGCTGCGTGTGTGCATCCATCGTCTCGTAGCGTTGGTTGTGCTGTCTCATCTGTGTCCGCCATTGTACAGGGATTCCACAGCTTCCAACAAAGGGCAGACTTTCGAAAGGGGCCTATTTTAAGGTTTCCATTTGACTTACCCTCGTATATTAAGCTATGAAAACGCATCGTGGTAAGAACGTGCGGACACCTTGTTCTTTAACAAATCCATCAACAAATGCGCCAGTTGTTGCACAAAATATTTTCGCTGCAAACACAACTTCCGTAACATTACTTTGGTTACCACAAAATTTGTTGATAATATCATTGGCGGGCATCTTTACTTGTGTGACTCCCCATAGTACTTTGTTGACTTCGCAGCTAGCCACGAAACTCTGGCAGCCACGCGTTGGGACCCCAAGACGTCAGCAATACTGACTGAAACCCGTTCACGCTGAAGTGTTGCACCATGAAGGCCGACCCACATAGGCCGCATTCTCGATGAATTTACGCGTGTTTCAGCGGGCGTAATCACGGCATTTGGCGGGCGCTCTTTTCACAGAAGGGAAGGTCGCCAAACCCTACACGGCGCTTTTCGTCGACGTCTCCTCGGCGTTTGGCACAGTTTAGTCCGACTCGCGCCTTTCATGAAAGGAGGCAAAATATAGATCGGCTGCTATATTAGTGCGTTCCGCAAGGAAACAGAAATAACAAAATGTTAATTAACCACTAAAGCCTAATTTGCGAACGCCCGTTTCATAAATGTTCCTTGCAATCGCCAAGTTGCCGACAAGTCCCGGCAGGAGGACGGCCGCGATCTCTGCTCAAAACCCTTCCTTTTATATATATATATATATATATTTTTTTTTTTTCACATCGCCAGCAACATACACTCTAAAAAAAATTCTGGGCGTCTACTTACCCGCAGAACACTGGAAGAACCAACTTCTGCGATCTAGAAAATCAGCTCAGCGAATGATGAGGCGGAACATCCGTTTTGACCTTAAAATGAAGTCTGCGCTGTGGCATTCCGCAATGCAAAGCGTCATGCTTGCATTGCATAATGCCACAGCGCACACTTAATTCCGAGGTCTAAACAGATGTCCCGCCTCATCATTTGCTGAGCTGATTTCATAGATCACAGAGATTGGCTCTTCCAGTGTTTTGCGGGTAAGTAGACGCGCAGGCATTTTTAAGAGAGTAGAGATGGTATTAGGGAGTTTTAGCAGGTCGTTTCCACACGAACGGTTCGCCCTCCAACGCATCGGCGACGCCACTGCGCATGCGCGCGCGAGTCGTTCGGGACATCGCGAGGCTCTTCTCGTTCGTTTCTCCCATTCCGGCCGCTGGAGTCGTCACCGCAACGCAGAGCCGTATATGTAGAGAGTTTGGTCAATGGGAGGCGCGGGCAGAGCCAGGGCGTGCGCCAGACTCGGAAAGAGGGCTTGGCATGCTCTCTTGACCAACCAGAAGCCGAAAAGAATACCCTAGCGGTGGTAGCGAGAAACAGTTCTGATCAAAGGTCTATGTTCGTAAATGGTTTTAATAAGCGCGTAAGAGTGATGTGTAGTAACTCTTTGTGGTTGAAAATAGGGTACACGTGTTGTTTTCATCATGAGCATGCAGAAATATGTAAGAAACGAATGCGCCGCTCAACTCTGTTTTGTTCGGACAGTGTGTGACCCTCCGACGGCAGATTCCCGGCCCACGGCGCTTGGCGTACGGATTATGTCGATCGTTCCGCTAGTCGCACTCTTCCACCATCATTTTGGATGAGCGTGATTGAAACATCACGTGTACCATATTTTCAGTCATCAAGAGTTACTCCAATGCAGTTATCAGGTTTGTTTCTCGCGACCACCGCCAGGGTATTATTCCCGGCTTCTGGTTGGTCACATTCGAATTTCTGAAGACGCCCTGGAACACGCCCAGCCCGCTTTCGGCCAATGGCGCCTCCTCATTTGTCTCCTATACTTCCCAACGAATGGCCAAACTCTCTACATATACGGCTCTGCCGCAACGCAGCCAGCACCGTTCACGACTCGGGTAAAACAAAGATGGCGGTCTGTTCGGCGACTGCCTTCGCCGACCCAGCCGAGAGTTAGGCTTAGGACAGCGGCAGGAGATTTGCCGTCCTGTTAGTCTGTTTCATTTGAGAGGTTGAACCACTGATCTCTATTGTAGTAGGCTGGATCGCGGACCACGGCCTCGGCAGCTGGGGCCGAGTGTCGCCACCGGCGGCCATTGATTGACACCAGCCAATGCATGGGACTCTATACGATAAAAAGTGACGTTTTCCTCGGTTTCTAAGCTGTTGTTGGCACTGAAACCTTTTGGATGCTTTTCGATAAGCCCGTCAAATAGCTTGCGTACAAACATTAAAACTGACAGCCCTCGCAGTTTTTATAAATAATTATTTTGTGGTCGAGAGTGACTCCGCTGTAGTGCAGCTCAATGAGGCGAGAGTTACCGCGGAGTCGGTGGCGGTTTCGTTGAGTTGGGTTTAGCAGACGACAAGCTCAAAGGCTTTGCTACGCGGAATTCGCTCACTCACGGAAAGCCGCTGTCGAGATGGAACTTCTTTGTCATTCATCAACTTCTGGGCTTCCCTAAGGACGGTCTTATTGACGGCAAGTTCCTTTGTTTACTCCACTACGAGAGCCAGCTTGCCAGCTCAGCCGTAGGTGCTCCGGTACGCTTGATGTTTTTATTCGGCGACCGGACGTTTGACAAATACCGATTCGATCTCCAAACACCCGACATAAGGATCGCAGCGCACCATAAAATACTCGCCTCCGAGCACAGCGTACATGCTTCAACATGCTTACTTTTGTGCGTTTCTCCCATAGATTTGCGTGTATTGCCTGGTGTCAAGCAATGGCCGCCGGTGGCGACACCGAGGGCCTCCCGATCCGCTATCCAGCCTACTAAAATAGAGATCAGTGGGTTGGACCAAATCATTTCGAGGACCGCTCACAATGGTAAGCGATCGTGAATGCTGTAAACTACGCATGTTAGTAAATTTTTGCGATCTGCGGGCAGACTAGCTGCCGTGGCGACCGTGAGCAGACGAAATGATTTGGTTCGACGGCACACAACGTGAACGATCGTTCAAGTTCAGGATGACGAAGACACAACACATACCTTTACGGTCGTTTAGATACTTTTTACTCCATCTAGCTTCGCAGTTCTTGAAATTCCGACCGGCAAATGTTACATCGGCCGTCATGTTTACATCAGTCGTGCGCCGGAAACACGAGCCGCCACCACGGTGTCCGCCACGGATTTACACGTGGCAGAATGTTTCACATGTTCACTAGAAGATGGCGCCACCGTTAAGCACTATCATCATCATCGTTTACACGGTCACGCAACTTTCACGATTCGCTAAAGTATGTCAAATTTCACGTACGGTTTCACGGAACGAACCAGCTGTACCGTTCGTGATTTCGGAACCGTGTGCTTGAAAAGCGACTCGCTAAAACTCCCTATTTTCTTCTGTCTCAGTCGTTCATCGCTCGTTTCAAAGAGATATAGCGATTTCGTACAGTTCGCCAATAAACATTCGAACGCACCAAGCGAGCTCCCATTTTGGCGGCTGAGTCAAGCCACCCAGCCGGCCGCATAGCTAGGCAAGCCGATCCTCGAGCAACTTCCGGATGTCAACTCGGGAGTTGATTGGCCGGCACCGCGCCGTAAGCTTCCGGATACGCCACGCCGAAATACGCCGAAGCGCCGAGATCTGTCTCGATTGGATCGCCGAATACGCGCGCGCGTATTTACGCCGACCTCGAGGCGTCGAGGAAGCACTCGTCCAGACGTCGGGACTACGTCCGCCAAAACGCCCGTAAATACGTCGCAAATACACCCTATGTGGTTCGGCTTTAAGTACGGAAAAAAGCCCAACCTACGAGTGCGACCACCCCCATCAGACGGGCTAATTTAGTGCACTTCAACCAAGTGCACTCAGCTCACCGAATGGCACTTCCAGTGTTTCCGTGCCATACAGGATAAATTAGTCTCCCATCGAAATTATGGCAATAAGGATGAGTAAAGTACTATTAGACACCTAAAAGGTTAAAGGCATAAGTATTTCAGCAATATTTTAATCCTTTTTAATAAAGACACTTTACAAAGACCACGTTAAGTTAATTAACAATATTTGCGCCAATTGGATGATTCTGATCGACTCTCAGAAGGCAAGATAAGGGAAAAGAAGACAGTGCAAAAAGCAAACTCACTTAAAGTCGAGTGTGTTCTTCAGGAAGAAGCCATGTGGCACACTACACAAATTACACTAAAGGCGAAGCGCATTCCGTTGCAGTGCACTAAATTAGCCCGTCTGACCGGGGTATTATAATCTTACACTGCACGAGCCGGCGTGTTTGCCGGCATCGTTTAAAGCGCTGACCTAGCTCTTGCAGCTTCTATACTATGTATACGCTCAAACTCGAGCGACACAGACATTTGCAAATGCTTACAATTGGCGCGCAAAACGTTGGAAAAGCGCCACCGCCGTGAAGTGGCTCGAAAGATATGAGTTTGTGCATCCGTATACGCAGCTTTCGAGCGCTTCTTATCACCCAGGCGATAAATACTGAATCACTCGGCGGTGGACGCGTGCGCGGTGTCTCACCCGCTGCAAAAGAGAGCGACTGCATGCTCAGAGCACCTTCCATATGTACAAAAATGGCAGGGCACGGAAGCCAATTAAATGAATGAACGATTTGTAACGTTTATTCTTCGAAGGCTCATATGCGACTTTATTTTACATTTTTTTTTTTTTTTTTTTTTCGTTTCAAGTACAGTGTGAAAACACCAGTCAGACAGGCGTTCCAGGCACCGCAATTACAACTTGCATCGCTTTGATCGCACATTTAAGGCTGGTTCACACACTTGCGACTGCTTGTGGCCGAGTGCCTTAAAGGGGCACTGACACGTCAAAATCATATTTTTTTTTATTATCCGAAACGATTGAAAACGATGCCGGGACATTACCCTCAAAATTCGAAACTTGAAAATTCAGTATTTGTGAATTAAAAAAACAATTTCCAAATGCCGAATTTGAAGTTCCCGCGCGATCCGCGCCAGTACAGTGAGTCAAAGTTTGCGGTCTCCTGAGACTCGACTTATTTTCAGACCTCCGCCGTTGCCACGGCAACCCCAAGCGAGATGGAGGTGATATCACGCCGGCGCGGGAAAGAACCGGTTTCTTTCCCCACTCGCCGTGTTGCTCGCCGACGATGCCGCCAAGTTTTCCGAGGGAGGGTACAAATCTAGGAAGCAACATCACACCGAACTCTGATTTCTGGTATTTCAGAAAGAGGGGCCGTAGGGCGCTCGCAATTGCGTTAAAAAACATGTTTTACGATTGCCGTTATTAAATGTTATAGAAATGTCACCTACAAAGCTTCTAAAATTCCTGATTTTTGACGTCACCGATCAAAAGAAGCGAGGAGGTGAGCGCGGGAAATTTAAACGCCAAAAATAAAAAGGCGCACGCGCGCGCGGGGAAATTTTTTTTTGCGATGCGGTTTTTCTTGCGTGTCTGTGACTACAACTTGCATCGTTTTAGACAATAAAAAAAATACGACCTTTGGGTTGTCAGTGCCCCTTTAAAACCTCTCTCTTAAAGGAGATGTGCAACGATATTCAATTGGAATGTTTTTCACTTTACACGAGCTTACTGGCACTAGTGGGACTCAAGGATACTCGCATGCAATGCCACTGGCCAAGAAACTGCTTTGTTGCGGTGTAATTTCAAGGACAAAAGCGATCATTTTCATTCAATCTCTCCCTTGCAAAATTCGATGACGTAACGCGGGGATCGCAGTACACCCGTATGACGATATTTGAATGCGGTTCATAGATTGGACCCGAGCATTGCGTGGGCACTCGATTTAGGCTCGTGATAATTGATAGCTCGAGAAGCATTCGAGTAGTGGCCCGTGTCCAATCGCTGCAACGACGACAATAGCCGAGCCATAACAATGTCTGGAACTCAGCGCGTGTCCTGTGCTTTGCCAACCCCAGCGCGTGGCTATGATCAACATTGGCGGCATATAATCGGCTCCAGATCACGTGGCCGCTTGTTCTGGCTGCGAGTTGAGGGCGTGAACGCTGCTCGTTGTTTTTTAATTTTTTTCTGGGACTTCTAATGCGTCGGGTGAAAAACGAAGGCGTGTTTCATAGGTCATTAACGTCAGGGATCTGTTCTAAGCGGTATTTGCGCAAAGTAAAAAAAATTGTTGCATAGCCCCTTTAAGCGCCGTTCACATATATGCAACCGAGGAAGACCGAGAGATACCAGACCGGTTTTTAAGCCTCTTGCGATGTCTTAGGACCAGCTCCACTGCAGCGCATCCGGTCCTAAGACGTCGCAAGAGGCTTAAAAACTGGTCTGGTCTCTCTCGGTCTTAAGGCTCGTTCACACTCTTGCAACCGAGTACGACCGAGAGAGACAAGAACGGTTTTTAATCCTCTTGCGACGTCTTAGGACCGGGCGCGCTGCTGCGGAGCTGGTCCTAAAGGCCCGTTCACACTCTTGCGACCGAGTTCGACCGAGAGAGACCAGACCGGTTTTTAAGCCTCTTGCGATCTCTTAAGACCAGCTCCGCTGCAGCGGAGCTGGTCCTAAGAGATCGCAAGAGACTTAAAAACCGGTTTGGTCTCTCTCGGTCGAGCTCGGTCGCAAGAGTGTGAACGGGCCTTAAGACGTCGTGAGAGGATTAAAGACCGGTCTTGTCCCTCTCGGTCGTACTCGGTTGCAAGATTGTGGACGAGCCTTTACTCGGACGCATCTATGTGAACGGCGCTTTACTCCCAACTGCTTTCCTGTCGCCTCTTAATTTACCTTCCTCTTTTTTGGGGGAGGAGAAGCCAATTCGTCATCCGCGCAAGATCGACCTGACGTAAAAGCCTTAAACAAAGGGAAAAAGAAAAACAGAAGGAAAAAAAAAAGTCTCTCGACCTTGTCGGATGAACTCGCGCACGACCTTCACCCCATGGCAGGCCACACACGCTGCCCAAGCAGCCCGTTTCGGGGATTTCACCGTTCGGTGCACACACCCAACGTGTCGACTCTCTCGCCGCACGGCGGCCGCGGCATGAACGATTCTGGCCGTCCGTGATGCCGTTACGCACGGCATTTATTCGGGGGTTCCCGACCCGATAAAGCTGGGAGAAGACGAAGGGAAATTTTGTGGGACTATAATTGGCCCACGAATATTTTTGTTTTTTCGCCTTCCTGGAAATGTTTTGGCGTATTTATCTTCGACGAAGGCGTCGCCTTGCGGCGATACACGTGATCGCTCTTTCCGCTCAAATGCACGAAGGTCATCCCCAAAGGAGCCGGAACTGATATTTGATACAAAAACGAGGCGGCACTCACTTTTACAGCCATTGGAAGCCGAGGAGCGACTCATGGGCGTATCCAGCTTTGGTGATTCTATTATTGCCAAAAAACAATGCAATTTTTTTTTTTTCAATCGTGTTTGCGTTTTTTTTTTCTTTTTATTTACTGAGCAATGCCGCACCCAATGCTTTCCAAGTATATTGAACGAAAATAACTCCAGAAATAGACTCGAGCCAAAAGCTCCACCCCCGACACCGAAACGTCTCTGTGGACCGGGATATTAATTAAGGGTGGGTGACTATCGAACGTCACACGCGCATCACTTTCTGGTTACGCGTGCGCGACAACGCAATACTCCGTTTCACCTTACGTCAAGATGCAGCGGACGCTGGAGGCCATTTCCAGCCAATCCAGCTCTATGGTCGTAGCACGTGACTACGCTTTCCGCGCGTCCCGGCGCTTCCTCTCGGAGGTCACGGGAAACTTACACAGCCTTGGATTGCCTCAAATGGCTCGGAGCATCCGCTGCGGCCGGACGGAAGCTGAAACGGGGTATAAACGAGCGGTTCATATTTTTGTTTCATCAATACGTGCACGCCGAGAAGGAGGCATCTCTTTAAATTTGAACCTGTACAGTATTGTTTACCCCTGCTGCGCCATTACAGTACTACGCTGCGTTTTGAGCGCTTACAACCCGCACTGTTTATTGACAGCTAGAGCCCTGCGTGTGTAATGATTTCGTTGTCCGCATCCGACCCGCGCATGTCCGCAGAACACCACTGTGGTGCACGGGTACTTGTGTAAATACAACCTCACCAACGTCACGCATCTCGTACCTTTGATATCCTTATATACGAAAACAATGATGTTGAGCTCAGAGCCAATATGTGCTACCGGGTACTTTTTTGGGGCAACGGAATGATTGGAGTAGGCACTGTGTGACCAGAAGAATTTTTTGCACACGGTTCTTCGGGTGAAAATTGCTGTTTTGTCTGGAAATTTAGGGTTCTAACCCCCCCCCCCCCCCCCCCCCCCCAGAAAAAAAAAAAAAAAAAGCCAAGGTATAACCTAACTTGACATTCCTTGGTCAGAGTCTGGATATTTCCGCCCTAAATTGCGGTTGTCACCTGGCTTGTCCCTTAAGGCCCGTTCACACTCTTGCGACCGAGTTCGACCGAGAGAAACCAAACCGGTTTTTAAGCCTCTTGCGATCTCTCAGGACCAGCTCCGCTGCAGCGGAGCTGGTCCTAAGAGATCGCAAGAGGCTTAAAAACCAGTTTGGTCTCTCTCGGTCGAACTCGGTCGCAAGAGTGTGAACGGGCCTTTAGTTCCCGAGAAAATGCCACAATGACAGGCTTCGCGTCCGGTTGTGCGGTGTTAACCTGGTAACTTTGGACCTATATTGCCAGACAAGTGCCAGAATTTAACTTCATGTCGGTTGTTTGCGTGGCATTTTTGACTGTTTGGTGTTAGGTTCCGTTGAACGACGCCAGAGAACGAGGGTGGGTTTTTTGTGAGGACGAGATGTGCTCGGGAATGCCTCCGGTGCACGGTGTCTGGTGACATCTGCTCGTTGAGTGCGGGTAGGGGGGCATCTGGAGCCGGGCGGCCAGTGTTTTTGACCTGGGCCTCGGGCTCGCCTCGCTTCACAGCGACAACCCCGCGACACCCCATAAGAACCCTTTGCGTTCTAAACCGGGACTTTTTTTTTTTTTTTTTGCGTTTCAGGGAAGTGGTTTGCCGCCTGCTCCGGTTGTTGCACGCAAGAATTCGTTAGTCTGGATTTGGGAGTGGAGGGAGACGGACTTCCCAGCAACACCCTCCTAACCACGCTCCGGCAACAAATGCGCCGATATCTTGCACTATTTTATTACTTTGTAACCTTGCTAATCGAAAGGTTTTACTTCATATACCGTATTAGGTTAGTTTTATTCTTCTCGAACGTCTGAGTGGTTTGGTGGTCTGTCAGCGAGGCCACAAGGCCGAACAGAATCGCTGGACGTATGCAGGATCATACCAAGCGACGCCCAGTGACGTCACATCCACCGTCGAAGAAGATCGAAAATAACCTTTATTTCTGGCACTTGGGCGATTAGGTGGAGAACCAGAGGAAAATCATAGAAAAGCCGAAGAAACGTACTTTGGCACTACCTGACTCCTTGGAGCAAAACCTTATTAGGCCCGAGTTAGCTCTTTAGAACTGCCAAACTTGGGCCAAGTTAGGCGTTTTTCTGTCGTGCTGCCCGGGAGATCACAATGCGTGGAATTTCGCGAGCTCGCATCTTATTCTGGCAAATATAGATCATAATCTGGACATCGAATACCTTAGAACAAGTGTGTGAGTTCACTTTCCCGCAGAACACGAATACAGCCAATCACGAAGAAGGCGGCAGCCAATCACATATACTCGAAGAAATGCCTGTGCGTCTACTTACCCGCAAAACACTCAAAGAGCCAATCATTGCGATCTAGGAAATCAGTTCAGCGAATGATAAGGCAGAACATCCGTTTAGACCTAAAAATGAAGTCTGCGCTGTAGCATTACGCAATGCAAAGCGTCATGCTTGCATTCCGTCATGCAATCCTGCAACAAATAAAAAAAGCGATTAGACAATAAAAATGTCGATAAGAGCTGGGACATTGCGCATGACGTTTGACTTGCTCACTGTCCCTGCGCGCATCGAATTTTTTTTTTTTTTTAATCTAATAGTTTTTTGTGTTTTGTCGTTCGCTGGGATCTTACTATTGCTCGCCGTGATTGGATGCATCCGTGTTCTGCAGCCAAGTAAACACGCAAACTTTTTTTTTGTGTGTAGTTTTGAAGTGAGAAACTACAGATTCGCGTATATCATCGTTTCGCAATCTCCCTCCCATGTGCGTGCTTTGAATAGCGTCTCCAACTTCCGTTGGCAGCAAACTCTGTCCGCCTGCGATGCACTATCCGCAAAGACTGAATGAATTGTATTCCGTACACTCTAAAAAAAAAAAAAAAGCCCGTGCGTCTTCTTTCCCGCACAACACTTGGAGAGCCAATCACCGCAACTTACGGAGACAGCTCAGCCAATGACGATGCCCAAACATATGTTTAGACCAAAAAACGCAGTCTGAGTTGTGACATTAAGCAATGCAAAACGTCACGCTTGCATTGCTTAATGTCACAACTCAGTCCGCGTTTTTTGGTCTAAACGTATGTTTCGGCATCGTCATTCGCTGAGCTGCCTCCGTAAGTTGCGGTGTTTGGCTCTCCGAGTTTTATGCGTGAAGTAGACGCACGGGCTTTTTTTAGTGTATTTACTCGAGTAATAGCCGCATTATTTATGTACAAGGCCCTTGCGTCTACTTTCCCACAGAACACATATACAGCCAATCATTGCGTTGCGCATAAATAACACAGCGAATAACCAGATCGAGAACACCATTCTCCATACAAATGCACTCTTCACAGATGGTATCTTCGCACGAAGACGTTATCTCTGTCCTGTAAACAGCTGGAATCATGCTGTCGATCGCGGTGATTGGCAAACTGCGTGCTTCGCTGAAAAGCGAACCCTCAGGTATTCTTCACAAAGCAGTGCGGCATCGAGTAAATACGGTATATCATCGTCCGCCGGTATTTTTGCCAATGCCCACGGATGTTTCACCCGTATGCAGTACACTCCTGGCACGTCTACTGTCTTGTGCGAAGAGCCAACCAAAAAGCCTCGCAGATGAAAACGCAGACATAACGTTTTCACGAATACAGTGAGCGACACTGACACTGACGTTTCACGTGGAAATACAGCGCAGATCGTAGCTTTCAAACGCGGCCTCTGGATGTTCCGCGTGAAATGATAGACGCGCGAGCCTCGTTATCGACACGTCGGATTACAATTGGTGCAATACGACGCACTTCGAGACTAAAATGCCTAGATATTGCGCAGCGCCCTCTACGTGTAACGACAACCAACATATATGGCGAGGCATATTTTGCGGGAAGAACATGGCGACTTCATGTTCATTCATGTGGAAAAGCCGGAAGAGAATGTCATTCAATTTTTGGATTTACGCATTCATGTGGGCAGTGGGCTGTGTTGGGAATATGGGAAGCAGGCGCCGAAACCCGTCTTATCGAAGCAAAGTTGTCATTCTAAAATTGTAAAGGCAGGGGTAGTGAAGTCTCTGACCCAGAACGCTCTGCAAAGATCATGCATTCATTACATGGAGCAATCTTTAAAAAGACAATGGGGAAGACTAGAGAGGGCCGGCTATCAAGAGTCCTTCATGAAACGGCAGCTTGCTCTACAGATCAAAGATAAGCAAGATAAGCGGAGTGTCAAGAACCGCCGGGCCGCCATTCCATATTTTCACGCCATTTCGCATAACTTGAAGGCATGTGCAGAGAGATTTGGGGTTAACACGGTTTTCACATGTGATTTCAAATTAGCTAAATTGACCCCTTTTGAGGCAGGACAAAAAGAATGTAAAAAAATGCATCGCGACAGATCTGTTCCATGTGTCAGTGGTGTAGTGTATGAAATTCCTTTGGAATGCGGATTTAAATATGTTGGTCAGACTGCAAGGTGCATCAATGATAGGTTGACAGAACATAAACGGAATGTCAGGATTAACGCTTCTAACTCTGAGCTAGCGAGGCATCTTCAGGAGTGTAATGCATGTACAGCGAACTGGTCAGAGACAGAAATCGTACACAAAGAGCGTGAGGAGATGAGACGGGTTGTGCGAGAAACTGTTTGCATAAAAACATCGGGAAATTGTATTAGCCAAGCGTCACTGCAAATTGGAAGTGAGTCAAAAAAGTTTCTTCGACTCTAAAGACCTAGTGTGGGGTGAACGTAAAAGGGGAGGGGGCTGCTTCGCAGAGTTTGCTTTGTTGGGTTCGAGATCGTAATGGGGGCATTGTTGGCGACTATGTGTGTTTCATGGTTCAGTTTAGGGGAAGGGGGTAATTTGAAGACGGTCCTTGTGTGTGTCCAAGTGCTGGTGACATTGTCCGCGTTGAAGTTCTTCCGGGTGCGGTGGTGACGACCTTGTGCTTCTGTTTGTATAACTTCTTTTATGTATTGTTTGCGGTCCGGCAAATTGTTATGCCAATTCTTTTTTTTTTTTTTGTGTAGTTTGGTGATTGACCGTTTGGTGGTGGCGACGTTCGACGTCCGGGGTGGGTGTATATAAGGCGTAGAGGCAATAAAGTTTTTAGCTGAGTTTGAGACGTTGTCTGTCCCCCCTTTTTTCTTCCTACTTCACGGTTTTCCGTTTCCAAACCACAGTCTCAGGTTTTCAATCATTATGTATATGTTCATTCTGCCGTCATGCTCCGCCATTTGGTACCTAAGACCTGTTGTGTTATGCGAAGAATGCTTGCAAGGAGCACGAAGTCCACCGTTTATCTCTCTTCGGTGACAGTTTAAGAAACGCAGGGCATGTCCCGAGCATCTGATTATCGGTCAACAGCCAATGAGATTGCGACCGATAAGAATGCCAAAGGGCGTATCACAAAAGCAAGAAGTGGGATCACCTTTCTTGAGCTGTCAGTGTATACTGTCAATGAGATGCAAGATTGGTGATCACATGTGTGCCCCTATGTGATGTTCTCGATGGTGTCGAACGTTGCCTCACTGGCCTCACCGAGCTCTTTTGTGCAGTTCCTTCGGGAAACAGGCCCCAGGAGTAACACGTCGGCTGTGATGCCGTCGTCCCTCACAATAACTCCAGTTTGACGTTTGAGTCATCCCCTGTCTGACGGGCACGTAAAAGGTTTTCAGAACGAACTCTTTTAAAGAATCGGCGAATTAGATCGCGATCTTGCGCTTATCGTCGTGCGCTGGTTCACCGACCTTTTAAAGGTTATGATGATAATGCAATTAAAGCAAAGGTGCCAGCGAGCTGGACAAGAATGACGATGAATTCCCTGGAGAAGGGGAACAAGGGGACAAAGGACAAACACAAATCTCCAAACACAAAGATCCACTGGATATGGAGAAGTTCCTGGTTCGATACCAAGACCAGGCGTATTTTCTCGGTCGCGCACCAGTCCCTTAGCTGTGTTTGGAGATTTGTGCTTGTCCTTTGTCTCCATGTTCCCCTTATCCAGGGAATATTATCGCCTTTAAAGGAGTTCGTTCTTAATCTTTTTAACGTGCCCGTCTGACAGGGATATGACAGGGGTAATAAACAGACATATCTAAGCATCAGCAGACTCTGTCGAGTTGAGCTTGTGAATTTACAAAGCGGATGAAACTCATTCGGCCCTTGAGCCGGCTGGTGTAATCCTTCGTGTCTCAAAACGTTTTTCGTTTCTTTTTTCTTTTTTTGTGCATGTGTACTCTGACACACTCTGCACGCACTGAGCTCTCCTTGACTCAGTGTGGTTTTAGGCGACACGCCTTCCCACGAAACCCCCGTAACTAATATTTGAATGCCCTCTATTTGCCGACATGATCAAAAACCTTCCCACTGCCCTCCAACGTTTTTCATTGCACTCTATTTTTCCCGTTCGAGTCTTTCCCGCCTTATGCGAGAATATTTACGCCGAGACATTTCCTCTTTTCACGGTCGATCATTATTAAAGCGACCGCTCCTGCATCAACTACCAACGGCGTTCGACCATCGGAAACCAAGTCTTTTGCCTCTGTCATGCAAGCGAGAGGTATATAGTGCTCCGCACCGTTCCGAGGCGCACCTGTCGTTTCGGGTCTTCCCCATCATTACACCAGATGTTGCGGGCCGCTGCTTTTCCGCGAGTTTTCTACTGGACCAAACGAGAATTACGATTACCATAAGTAATTGCCTTCTTGAGCATTGGTGACAGCCAGGCATGTATAAAATATAACAATCCTGATTATAATGAAGAGGGTCTTATACTCTTCGTTGGAAGGGGAATTGTCCTCGACCGACGTGGATGACACGCACGCAGCGACACATGCATATAGAAAATAAAGATTGTACGAATAGACAATGTAACAATCTGCTTAGCTATTCATAGCACCTTCCTGGGTTGCAATTCTGCAATGCGCTTTTCTACTTCCGCACTCGACAGTGTATTTGCTTCGTTATTTTTATTCCGCAGTATATGCCTAAAGTGTTCACATCGCCCTTGCTTCGTTTGCGTCCTGTCTCCTGACCGTTGCTCGAGACCTTTTTATTTAGCGCTCTCAGGGCAGCGCCATTTTGTTCGACCGCAGCATCCCCTCCACACATCTGGGAAGCTCAGCAGGTTCGGCGGCGTAAAACGAGAGAGAGGGCACGCGCCCAATTCCACTAGCAGACGACAAACCGGGAGGTTGGCATCCTCCATCTTTGGGCTGTACCGTAGTAGTACAGTGGCTTAAAGGGGGTAGTGTAACGAACGAAACCGGAGAAGCGGCACAGCGTTGGAAGACTGCCGCGGGTGGCGCTGGCGCTTGCAGCACCGTCGTTCCGGCTATGGCTCCGGCATGGCCGCTTGGTCAGCTTGGCTCCGGCCAGCTCCGGCCGATTCGCAGCACTGTCGTCTGCTAGTTTCACATTTTTATTCACCCACGAACACAAATCATGTCGTGGGAAGTTCACTGGAAACAGATAATTGTTTCTGAGGTATTTATATTAGTTATGAAGCGTGCTAGGGTGCCTCTATCTGCCGGCCGGTGTGGCACCCGAACGGAGCTGCGGATCGAAGCGCCACCTACACCGTCTTCCAAGGAGCGGCCGTTCCCGATGCATGGTGGAGGCTACGCGGTAACTACACTACCCCCTTTAAGCCACTGTAGTAGTAGTGCAAAACTATCGATAGTACTGTCGATAGTATCGATAGTCGCCAGAAATCTGACTATCGATAGTAAAAAAAAAAAAACTATCGATAGTCGACTATCGAAAAACTATCGATAGTACTATCGATAGTCGCGTATCGAAAAGCTATGGATAGTACTATCGATAGTCGACTATCGGAAAATTATCGTTAATCGCCAATCGGGAAATTATCGATAGTCGACCACCCTAAACCTCTCGATAGTACTGTCACGGTTGACTATCAATAGTTTTGCGACACTAGCAGTTTGCGTCGTTCCCTCTTCTTTTTCTCGCCTTATTTTTTTCAGATGGGACACCCACTAGCCTAAGCAGTTACCATCCCAACTTGGTTCAGCTTTCAGTGATGACGAAGACGGGAGTTTGGGCGAAGAGCTGAGAAAGCGAGGCGAACGGCGATGCGGCAACTGTGCTCGCTCTAGTGGTGCAAAACTGTGGATAGTATTATCGATAGTATCGACAGTCGACTATCAAAAAACTATCGATAGTACTATCGATAGTCGACTATCGATAGTTCTTCGACACTATCGATAGTTTTGGAAAAACTATCGATAGTATCGATAGTGATAGTTTTGCGTCACTACTGTACCGGCGGACTGTACCGAACATCGAACTCTCGCTCGTGGCTGCGGTTGTGAAGTGGTTCGCGTTCCTATAGAATATTTATGGCTACTCCAAAATCAGCCGTAGCACTCTGTGTTTTATTTCAGTAAATGAGCAACTAGCGCATCTTTGTTCCGTTACTTCAATAGCAGTGTAGTCAGCCGGCAGTCCTACCCTCAACCATTGCGTCTATTACGTCAGGAGAGCACGTTTTTATTTATTATTCCAGACTTCCATTCACTTTCGCTAAAGGCCTACACCAGTACAAACCTTGACCAGTAAAAAGGCTACAGCAACCGGATTTACTTTGCGCTGGAGAGACTGGCCACTCTGACAAGTTTTCTCCTTTTTGTTTTAATTGCACGCAGCACTCTTAAAAATGCCTGCATGTCTACTTGCCCGCAAAACACTCAAAAAGCCAATCACTACGATCTACGAAATCAGCTCAGCGAATGATGAGGTAGAAAATCTTCGTTTTGCATTGCGTAACGCCACAGCGCAGACTTCATTTTTAGGTCTAAAGAGGTGCTCCGCCTCATCATTCGCTGAGCTGATTGCGTAGATTGCAGTGATTGGCTCTTCGAGTGTTTTGCGGGTATGTAGACACGCAGTCATTTTTAAGAGTGAGATAAAAGCGCGATTGGACCCGGTTAGTTTTTTTTTTTTTTATTTTTTTTTTTTATCGAGCATAGCATTACGCGATAACTTGAATATCAAAATCTGCTCATCTTCGCTTGAAATTTCCAGAATGACGCGATTTTAAACCGAGTTTGAACGCCAGCCGGATGTTAGGTACAGCCCACTCGGCGGAGCAAACGACGCGCGGGGTGAGACTGTGAGAGGGGGATGGCATTTTTTCTCTCTCCACTCTAAGAAATGCCTGCGCGTCTACTTACCCGCAAAACACTCAAAGAGCCAATCTCTGCGATTTAGGAAATCAGATCAGCGAATGATGAGGCGGAACATCCGTTTAGACCTAAAAATGAAGTCTGCGCTGTGGCATTACGCAATGCAAAGCGTCATGCTTGCATTGCTTAATGCTACAGCGCAGACTTCATTTTGAGGTCTAAACGGATGTTCCGCCTCATCATTCGCTGATCTGATTTTGTAGATCGCAGAGATTGGCTCTTCCAATGTTCTGCGGGTAAGTAGACGCACAGGCATCTCTTAGAGTGTCCACTCTTCCTAGTGGAATGGTCTGACTGGCACGTGACGTCAGTCCGCCCGTCTTTCCGGTGGGCAGAAGCGCCTCGTTAACGCAGCGGAAGCTATGCTTTCCCTCGCCCTTTGCCCCAAGTCCGCCCCTCATTATGTCTGACCAAGTGACGTCATGTATACATACGTACTGTCTACCTACGTACGCTTTGTCGATGTTATCTTCACCGAGGCAACAAACTGCTCAAAACGACATTTGTGCATCCATTACGTTCGTCGAAGCCACGATTTTATGGACAGCGGAGGTATAACTCTTGAGTGCTCGGAAACGCAGTCTGAGTTGTGACGTTTTGCATTGCTTAATGTCACAACTCAGACAGCGTTTTTTTGGTCTAAACATATGTTTCGGCATCGTCATTCGCTGAGCTGCCCCCGTAAGTTGCGCTGATTGGCTCTCCGAGTGTTGTGCGAGATAGTAGACGCACGGCTTTTTTAGAGTGTATTGGCTTCAAAATGATTTTGCCCTGATTTTCATTCACTACGTTCAGGATCTCCGGCCGTGTGTTGGCGTAAACAAGCTCCAAAGACTTCTTCGGGGAGGCGATGGAAGGACTACGTATAGCTTTACTGTGCTGATGAACGTTTATAAACGCGCAATGGCTAGTTCACGCGGTTGCGTAGGTTGCGTTCGGAGCGACCTATAGGTACCCCGCTGATAGGACGGTAACGATCGACACAGTCACCGGAACAACTGTCTGCCCTACGCAACACGAGAAGCAATGCATGGCGCACCCAATTCGTTGGTCCCTTATGAGTCACATTTTTTCTTGCGGCCCGGTCGTTGATGCCGTTTTCGTTGACGTGGACCCAACCAACGCAGCTTTCCTCGCTTCTTCTTCGGTAGCCATCGCGCCAACCGCCGACATATGCAGTCACGGAAGGGCGAGCATAAACCGCGAAAGGACCTGTTTCGGCCAGCTCCGTGTTTTCCCGCTGGGTGCCGTCCGTTTTGCCGGAGTCGCGAAGAGCCATTCGGAAAGTTACGCGAAAACTGCGTGTTTTTGCCGATCCCGGCCCAGAGCAACCTGGCGACGAACTGCGTTCTTCGTGCGCAGCGCTTTCTTGTTTTCGTGTACGAGCGCGTTCGTGGCTCATCAGTGTCATTGCGACGCTGGACCTGCACAGAGCCGGTCTGATGACTGCACGCAATGTCAGCGTACCCCGTCATTAGTTGTTAAACATGCTCGTGACCATGCGGCATTTCGGACTCGCGGAGATGATGGCGACCCGCGTTCATCCTGGTTCGCGAACAATGTCAGACCGCCCTGCCGCTTCTTTCTAAACGTAGGGTTAGAAATTGCTGGCCGCGCGAAGGAAGCAGGGATGGGCAGTATTTCAAACGAGTATTTAAAATACGTATTTAAAATGCTTTGCGTATTTTGTATTTATTTACATACGGGGCAATGCATTTGTCATCTGTATTTAAATACTGAAAAGATCGAGTGTTTCAAATACATGAATTTCAAATACTGACCAAATACAATTTTGGCCATTCATCTTTGCAATCAAAGGAAAAATTATGCATCCTTCTCGATGGAAGTCATATGCAAAGAGCATTAAACTTGCAGCTCTGTAAGTAAACATGGAAGAAAAAAAAAAAAGAAAATAAAAAAATGAAGAGCAGAACGAGGAATGAACGCGGTGGTTACTATTATTAACTTTTTGGTTGCCTGATATAAGTTTTAGACGTCGCATTAATCACATGTCGTTTGAAAAGGCTTTATTGCTTCAATTGAGCCTTTCAGATTCAGCTCGTACTGAATACATTGCGTTTCCTGGTGTTGTACCCCTGATGACAAGCAAAATTTATTTTTAGAGCTGAAACTTTCTCTTAAGCGCGTCATTCTTGGTATATATAGACTCCACTCTTCATTTGGGCAGTCTTTATGTTCTTTTTCTTTTTTTTACCCGGAGTTATATTTAATTTTTTAGATATGTCAGTCTACGGGAACAAAATGTAATTGTAAACGTATTTTATGATGATAAATACCCTCGTTGTATTTGTATTTTGTATTTAAATGCTTTTCTAAAGAGTGTAATTGGATTTGCAATTAAATACATTTTGTCGAAGTATTTTGTATTTGTATTTTGAGACATTTTTGAAAGTATTTTGCCCATTCCTGGAAGGATTTTCTTTTTATTTCGACAGTTATTCGAAGGTATAATTATTCGCCAAGTCATTATCATGCTTCCGGGGGTCATAAGTAATGGAAATTAAAGAAATTAACCAAACGAATAAAAAGCTCGATATGTTCAAAATTCGTGTCTAACTGGGAGAGACCCCCAGAATATGTGGCCAGTAAACCTTCTGATACCATGCGTTCCTTTTTATTTCATAACTTTTTGGAACATTGTTTCGTTACGCGTGGTGCCTCTGTGTTTGCAAAATAACCCCTAGTTTTTTTCTCTTTTTTTGCGTGAGTTTTTTTTTTTTCTTATAATTCGCTTCGGGTGATATTATGTATTGTGAAAATAAAATAAAATAAACGCTGCCTTGTATTTTTAGCCGTAAGCCTTTTCAACCAAATCTGCAGGAATTAAGCCCCATTTTGATTAGTATTATCTGTTGATCAATTGTCAATTAAGAACTAAAGCGCCTAAAATATATATATAGGGTTCCGGGTTTTCGGATAAATCCGAAAAAACCCCGCCGGTAAAATTTTGGTCAATGCGGATTTATCCGATAAATCAACTCCGAATTTTCATGTGCCGATGCCCCCCCCCCCTCCAAAAAAAAAAAATGAATAAATGAAAAATAAATAAAGGAAGTATTTTAGAAGTAGGTTCTATCAGAGCACAGGGTCAATGGTCCCGGGAAAATTGCACCGCAGTTATCTTTCAAATCTCGGATCATTAACAAAAGGGTTCTTATACCGCTTATCTCATCAAGGTTCAGGACGACATGTCATTGTACTTTTGGGTCACGACAAATGCCTCTGTATTGGTTTCCAGTTTGAGTCATACTATTTGTGTTTTAAGAGGAAGGAGAGGTTGTGTTTTTGTAACAGTTAAAGCTATGGATCATACAGATTACATAAAATTGGGAAGAGGGGCAGTTGAAACTTTCCTTTTACATCGTTTACCATTCCACTTCGCGCGGCCGCGGGGTAGCATGGAATATGATGAGATGAATACGTGCTTCCCAGCGACTACCCCCAGGAGTTTATTTTCAAGGTATCGACGTTTATCGAAGCCACACATGTGTGGAACTTTTGCCGTGGGACAAATTAGTATTGCCAATGGCAATGGCACCAACACCAACTCTAGCTGAAGAAATATTAATTGATATAAGCGCGTTTTATTTTATTTGTTTTATCTAGCATACGTTTACACCTGGATATTATTTATTTATGTTTCATAGGAAACACTGCGAAATTAAGCTCCGAATTTCGGAGAGTTTAGAATCAAACAAAAATAAACTCCTATAAACTCTGAATGTTCAGAAAAAAGTAGACTCCGAAAAACGCCCTCCGAATTCGACGAAAAATAAACTCCGAACAGAATCATAAATATATCTTAATCGGATTATACAGCTACAAAAATAAACAAAAAATTGCAGTAACAAAAAAACAAACAAGACGCTACAGTAACAAAGAAAGAAGAGAAAACTGAAACCGAACACGGCACGTTAATGTCTGGCACGTGTTTTAAATACGGTACACCCTTAGCAAAAAGCTATTAAACAGCTAGTAACTGGAGCAGTTACTACCTTTTTATGACTGTTACTACGTTTTACTATTTACTACATCAAACGCGCGATAGACATGTTAAAAGTTAGTAAGTGCACTAGTTACTACCTTTTTCTCTCCGTTGCTGCCTTTCTATTCACTACCTCAAACGCGCGACGGGTAGTAACTGCAGCTGCTATACGGGGAAGCGAGAACATGGCTGGTGGTAACCTATGGGCACTCTATTTTATAGACTGTCGCTAATAATTGCTGTGTGTACCGTTACTTCTTAGTAAAGCGCCGTTCACACAGTTGCAACCGAGTAGGATGGAGAGAGACAAGACCGGTTTTTAAGCCTCTTGCTTGATTGCTTTGCAATACCTAATGCCACAACTCAGACTGCGTTTTTTGGTCTAAACCTATGCTTCGGCATCGTCATTCGCTGAGCTGCCTCCGTAAGTGGCGGTGATTGGCTTTCCGAGTGTTGTGCGGGAAAGTAGACGCACAGGCTTTTTTCAGAGTGTATATACCAGGTGTTTCTGCGAATACATTAAAAACATTCCTAAAACTAGGGTGGTTGAGAACAAAACTGTTTTTGGGAACAAGCTGCCAGCCACGGCGAACGTCAGGGATTTCCAAAAAAACAACATAATAATTAGCAAAATAAGTACCTAAAATTGACTTAATAATATTTCAATTTGTGAAAACAAACATATAGTGCAACTAGAAGCTTGCTGGGCATCATGAAAAACCCCTAGATCAACATCTTGTAAACCCTGAGATGGGGAACATTATAAACACGGACGAAGAAAACAAAATCTCAAATCTAATGTTCCCATCTCAGGGTTACAAGATGTCGATTCATTACCAGCTCGCCTGCACTCTATCACTGCTTACAACCCTATAGGTCAGTCAATTTTAGGACGAGTTGAAGCACCTGGGAAGCACGGGTGTGCGCTAAAGTTACCACTCGTGGGGCCGGCGCAAGGCCGGTGATGCGAAAACGAGGATGATATACTTATCATTTGAGTGCTTTACTAATAGCCCGATCTTTCCAGGGGTTCGGCGCATGCGTGAAGCCGCCATAGCTTTAGTTCACAGGCGGCAGCGCCCGAGACGTCTCGTGCACTCTATACACGCGCAGTGCTCCAGCCAGGTTGTGACACGTGCAGAATACTAAAGTTCCCTCGATGCATTGCGGCAGCGGTGACACAGCCAAGCTTGCTGGTGAGATCGGTCTGTTTTTTTGTTTTTTTTCATCGTCGTTCTTCGAGGGTAATGCCATTGTCTCATGCGGGTCGATAGGAACATACCCGGGACTTGTCACGTTACCATCAGTGACTAGAATACACGTATTTTGGGCCTCCCTTTTATTACGCTTAGGACGAATACACTTGTGCCACCTTAGTACATGCGGCAACATTCGAATATTGCTGCCTCCACAAAGCAGATAGAACTGCAGATCGTTTTGACGGAATTCTAGTGTATTTTTACGCGCCATGCATGGTCGTGCGCGTTTCTCTTTGTTGTGTCTGTGTGTGTGCGTTTTCTGCGTGCAATCTGGAATAAAAAATACACTGTTGGGCAAAAAGAATGTTGCGTAAAAACGAAAAAAAAACCAAAAAAACAAGCTTGTTTTATAGAAGTTTAGATAGCAGGAAGGGAGTGCCTGGTGTCTTTACCTCAACTGTCGTGTAATCTGGCCAATGACGTTTGGCCACACGGACGGCGATTTCTGAGTTGACGATCTTCGAAGTTCCCAAAGGTCCTTGCATATGCGTCGATTGTATTAGTGGCCCCCATCTCTCGCGAATTTTGACCAATATGCGCTTACGGGTGAACTGGGGTTCTAATCTGGACACTTGGCAAAAAAGTCGGCGTGAAAGTCGACCGCCCTGATTGGCCGACCCCAATGTCAGCGAGGCGCCGACCAATGACGACCATCGAATTCCTCGCCAATTTTTTTCGCCATGTGTCCAGATTAGAGCTCCTTGACGTTAAGCAGCTATCAACGTACAACCGCCGTGCTGACCAGGGCAATAAATAAGCGCTTTACCCTTTTAACGACATTTTTCTTCCAATTTGACGCGTGAGTGTTCGCTTCCCCTTGCCAGAAGCCAACGAACTTTGGCTGGAATCTGGCGTCGAAGGTACGTTGCCCTCGGCCAGCCCGTTTCGAGCTCGTTGGTTTCCCCAGTTTGCCTGGGTTCGGAATAAGGCCAGAGAACAACGAGCCAGACATCACGAGCGTCTGGCCGATCGTGACGTGCGCTCTGGCTCGTTGCAATCAGGCGAGGCCCACTAGGCAGCCCCAGCCAGTCGCGTCCCCGCCCGTCCGCCGGATCCCCCCCCCCCCCCCCCCCCCTTCTTCTTTTGCACGCGGCAAGAGCTACCCAAGGCCTCCGCGGGGCCATCTTCTGCACTTCAGGGAAAAAAGCACGGACCAAACGCCACGCTCTTGCTTTCCGATCCGTGCAACACGCAGACGGAATATGCATGCACCCTTCACGTTTGTCACATTTGTGGTCTGTTTTCTCCGGTGTAGCGAGAAACAGTGGACCTTTAGCAAGGCCCGCAGCGCCGTCCGTGGCGCCGAAAGCAATGTCGGGAACGCTGGGTCCAATTAAAGCGCTGGATGCATTTTGTAAACAAGTACCGCCGAGCCGGTGCATGCTGGGACCAACGTTGAGCCCAAAATGGCGGAGCGTCGCCGCCTGTTTAGTTTGTCGCGGCGGTGCGGCGCCGGCATCTACAGTATAGACGAATAGGGGCGTGCTCGCAAACGGCGGCGCGTTAGCGACAGCCACAGCCGACCAACAGGAGCGTGTGCGTCTGAATGTGGGATGCGCCGTGAGCCCAAAGATGGCGACGCGTCGCCGGCATCCAATAGGGGCGCCCGCGGCACGATCAAACGATGGTGGTACTTGGATAAGTCGGGATATCCAGCGCTTTAGGTAATCGGTTCTAGCAGATGACAGAGGCGATCTTGGAGGCAGCGGCTAGCGTGCCAGGGCAGGCGAGCAACTCCAGTACACTCTTAAAAATGCCTGCCTGTCTACTTACCCGCAAAACACTCAACGAGCCAATCACTACGATCTACGAAATCAGCTCAGCGAATAATGAGGTGGAACATCTTTTTAGACCTAAAAATAAAGTCTGCGCTGTGGCATTACGCAATGCAATGTGTCATGCTTGCATTGCGTAATGCCACAGCGCAGACTTCATTTTGAGGTCTAAACAGATGCTCCGCCTCATCATTCGTTGAGCTGATTCCGTAGATCGCAGTGATTGGCTCTTCGAGTGTTTTGCGGGTAAGTAGACAGGCAGTCATTTTTAAGAGTGTACCGTCTCGCTGTCTTCAGTGCAGTGTTGTAGGCGTTAACGAAAAAAAGAAACGAAATACGTTACTCGTTACCTGCAAATAAAAAAGAATGCATTACCGGCCTGCGTTACCTGCAAATAAAAGGAACGCATTACCGTTCCCGTTAAAAAGTAGCGCACGTTCCTTGCGTTACTTTTTTTTTAAATTATGCAATTACACGCTTTATTGTTTTGACGTTACAGGCATGCATAAACGCCATATTTCAAGAAACATTATGTCCATCCAGAAACTGAACATAATTACGTTATATTTTTTATGGTTGTATCTAAATACCCACGAAAGAAAAGAAACGCAAAGAAAAACGCAAAAAAGAACTTAAAAATTTATATGGCTTGACGCCTAGAAACACGAAAAAAATTGAAGCGTAATTTTTTTAAGTCTTGAGAAAGATAGGCAACGAGTAACGTAACTACGTTGCCCGTTACTCGAAATAGGTAACGAGAGTACGTTACCAGTTACCGCTTTGAAAAAGCAACGAGTACGTGACTACGTTACCGAAAAAAGTAACGCGCTATCGGTAACACCGTTCCTTGTAACGCGTTCCCCCCAACACTGCAGTGTCACGTGGTATATGCTGCGGTGGCAAGGAGGACGTACAGGACATGGCGCGGCGTTCTGGGATTTTTTGCACCGAGGTATATTTGGCCAGGGCAGTGACCGCCTACCTGCAGTGCTCTACAATTCGTGCATATCGCGTGTGCGTATCCACTCCGTTTCACCATGCGACGGACCGCAGTGGATTATACGAGCCATCGGGGTCAATCCAATGCCGCGGTGTGAGTATCGCGCGACCTTCGGGAGGGACTGCAGCGTCGCGCGCAGTCACGTGAGATCCGAGTGTCGAACCGGAACCGAACCGAACCGAAAACCGGAACCGAACCGTTATTTTTTGCCGAACCGGAACTGAACCGAACCGAAATCTTCGCCGCCATCTTGGAACTGAACCGGAACTGAACCGGGAAAAATATAGCGGTAACCGGTTCAAAACTGTGCACGGTAATTGTTTTTTTATTACAAAATGACTGTTTGAGGAGCAAAAATTGGCAGCTGTGTTTCTATGTTGTGATCAAATTGTCATATACCGAATTGCAACGTATGAGGAATCGTGTGTTTTCGTGGCTTTATTCTATTGGCACTACGATTAATCATGTGTCATGTGGTCACGTGACGTCATGATGCCAAGACATGCTGTCAAATAATGTCACGTCACGTGGCCCCGTGACGTTGTCGCGGGTAGAGTATTAGCGTTGTTGACACCGTGACGTCACATGCGATCACGACTTCTCACCACGAGTCACGTGACACCGTGACGCACTCGACTGTCATGAGCCCGAGTTGAGTGCTCGGGTTCTGACAATCAGCATCGCCAAACATTCGTGTTGGTGGCGTGTTCAATCAAAGATGGGAATAGCCGAACTCTAACAATGTCTAAAGCTCAACCCATGCTTTATTCTTTTCCAACCCCAGCGCTTGACTATAATGTACACTGGCGGTATACAATTAGCGTCAGCTCATATCACCGCTTTTTCTAATAGCGAGTTGAGGAGGGGAAAGCTGCTTCATTCCTTTATTATTTCTGCGTCTGCCAGTGACCAGAAAGTTAAATTAATGGGTGTTTTTGACAGTTATCAACGTCAGGTATTGGCTCTTAGCGGTATTTACTGAAAGTACAAAAATTATTGCACGAACCATTTTACATATAAACATCATTGAGACACCCAAACATGTTTTCGTTGTTGCTGAACTGTCTCAGACAGTTGTCCCGAAAATAGATGCATTGAAGCGACTAAATATGGCTTATTAATCAGACGATAAATAGAACTACAAGTGTGAACGGCAGGGATACCTGAAACGAAAGATTCTAGTGGCCTCAGAGGGACAGCCGAGCGTTGGCAGTCGCTAAAATTCTCGCAGTTTTGTTTAAACTTCACAGTTTTTGAGTGCAAAATAAAAGTAATGGAGAATTACTGCACAAATATACTTATTGTCGAATTGGCACCCCCAAACGGAGGAGGGAGTCCATCAGGAATAAAAGGTGTTCTTTGGAGGAGCATCGTAAAAGGAGAAAGGGGAGGGGGGAGTTTTAAAAACATTCTGTGTTGTAAAGGTTCCTCTGCTCCGCATCTTCGGCACAGACCAGACAGCGTGATCCCGCAAAACTACTTCGTTTTCAAAATCACTCCTACCAGAAAGCGCGATTTCGTGGTGCCAGACGTTCCCGCTGTTACTCACGACGCTGCAGGAAGCAAGAATCATTTTTGTTTCTGAATACATGAGTTGTACTGAGCGCGAACCTTCTACAGCGTGCATTTTGCACCACGGGATTTGATTTTCTCAGCAAAAAAAAAAATCTCAATGACCACTAGCATATAGTACGATGATGTCACGTGCAAACCATGTTAAACAGTTCAGTTTTCTGGTGAAATGTGATGTTCTCAACACAATACTCCGTTTCACTTTAAGTGTGAGCGTGACAGGAGCTACAAGAACGAGCTCCGGGATTTCAGCGTCCTTGCCGAGCACGCGCGCTCCTGCAGTGCAAGCACTGTTCAGGACCACATCCTTGCGCTTGTATCAGACATGTACAAATTACTCAAAAAATGTAGTTAAGTTAAGTTACTGAGTATCGACGCCAAAAGTAATTGGAGTAGAGTAGAAACTACACATTTGTAATAGTAATTGAGTAAACTACCAACTACTGTAAAAAAGTAGCGAGTTACTTTGAAGTTACTTTCGAAGTTACTTTTTTATATTTTTGTGGTAGCAAAATGAACACCAGTTTGGATTTGTGAAAAACTTTGCGATCCTGAAATAAATGCAGTCATTTTATGACTTGACTTTTCACCAAAATAGTTTATTCGCTCGCAGAAGCAATTTACTTTTGAAGTTATTGATAGGAGAGTTTTCGCCTTTTCCTACTAACGACGTCCCCAGCTAAGCTAAAAAGATGTTCCACCGACGCGCTGGATGGAACGGCAGCGTTGAGTTTGAGAAACAGGCTGTGCAGGGTCGGGTAAGCAAGCGAGTGTTGGCATCTAGGTGTCCATGACGAAACATGTCAGGTTTGCCTCGTTTGGGGGGCTGTATAACAAACTCTCCTCCTTTTGTCTTTTTCTTCGGCAAGTTGAGATTGTTATGACTGGCCCCTCTTTATTCCCACGACGTTCGGAGAGTACGCTGAGCGAGTGCACCTGACCGTCAATGGTTCAAGTCTCACGCCACGACGATGAGATCATCCGGACGACTGCGCGTCTCGTTGCAGTGCTAGCGCTACGCTACCGAAAAAAAAATAAGTTTTTTTTATTTTTTTTTTATTTAACAGAAGATGAAACGAAGTATGCTTTGCCGCTGACGCCGGGTCCAATAAAAGGAACTCCCAAGGGTGACCCGCAACCCTGGCCGGCGACTACGGTATCCTGACGCGCCTGACACGCCTGACAAGTAAATCGTTTTCAACAAACAGGAGGTCTCGTAAGCAGTGATAGAGTGCAGGCGAGCCCTGGCGTGGAAGGTCGGAAGGGCTCGAAAGATTATGTGAACAAGCATTGACGCTCGTACAGTTGCAGCTGGAAGAGGGAATGTGCTCCCATGAACGGATTATCCGTGTCTGCGTTTCTGTGCGGTGGAGTCCGGCTGTGCAAGCGAGTATTCGCTGACGACGAGGCGACGATGGGAACAGACGCCCAGCTGCGAGGTCATGCCAGTGGCACCTCCCGTAGAACCCCCAAACCGCTTGAGTCAGAACTCACAAAGGGCAGGCAACATGAAAACAACAACAACCTTCGGAGTGCCCCCCCCCCCCCCCCCCCCCCCCCCGGTCTTTGCTTGCAAGGTTGCAGCTGAAGGCGCGGCGCCTGCGTGCATTACCAGATTAGGTCAATACCCGACCAAGGCTTGTTAAAAGCATCTCTTCCTGCGTTCGTGCGCGTCGGTGTTATGTTTTGGCTGCTCATCACCACCTTGACCCAAGGACGCCTGTGATGCATTTTCTACTGCTGCGAGGGGGCCCCTTGTTCGGGAAGGCCATTTCATCTGCCGACGATTTCGAAAGTAGTTAGTAATTTGAGTAGAAGTTACCTGAAAAATGTAGTTAAATTAAACTACTAATTACCCAAATAAAGTTGTAATTGAAAGTTACCAAGTTACTCGGAAAAGCAGTTAAACTACAGTAGTTTGAGTAGAGTAGTTGAACTACGTCCAAGTCTGGCTTGTATACATCGGCTGCGTCTGGACTTGAAGGGACTCTGCAAAACGTTTCAGGCCATTTTTTTTAAAATTTGCATCGCGTTCGCTCGAACTACTGAGTGGGACTCTAGCAACACAATAAACATAAAATAGATAAGAAATCTAATGCATTTTGAACATAATAAGGGAAAGATGTTCAGAATTTTGAGCACATTTTCTTTTGTGGATGACGCCCTTGGTCTGAACCAATAAAAGAACTGAAACGACAAGAGCGTGCAACAACCATGCGCGATCTTCCTCAGTGTAAGAAATTAACATCCATTTATGAAGATGTGAACGCCCCACCAATTTATGTGTGTTCCAAGCAAACATTTGAGTAAGAGTTACGTGTCTGAAAGGATCAGAAGGGGTGACGTGCGCCTATTCAGCCAGTCCTACCTCTAAAATTCTATGTCGTAATTATCCGACGCTCTAGACCAATGTCGTCACCGAACGCTCGTGCTTGACACTCACGCCTTTTGAAGCAGAATTTGGTTCTCTTCGTCCATTTGCACTAGTGCATGCCCTTTTAAGCTGAAACGAAGTATAGCAAAAAGGGATGTCCAAATTCTAAAGCTGTGCAGTATATATATATGGCAGTCTCGCGATGATATGCGGCAGCCTAATAAAATGTTAGAGCGCGCATGACTGATGAAGCACAGAGTTGTAAAATGAGGCCCCGAAACAAGTGCACGTAAAATCGAATATAACTTTAGCCTACCGAGACAGTATTCTGCGAAGTTTCGAGCTTGTGCAAGCCAATGTTCAAATCTGATTTAAATAAGAAATATATTGTCTGTTCTTCGCGCTATTTATGTGTAATTAGGAACATCATTCCACGCATCTCTATTAGAGAAATTCGGACCACAACCAACCAAGTCCTAAACAGTTAGGTTAGGACGTTTCAAAACCAATTCGTTTTTTTTTTGTTTTTTTGTTTTTTCATCGGGGTTGATTATTTGCACGTGGAGAGCAGCAGCTTCTTTTCCATCTACGGTGTGTCGGTTGCTTCACTCACTTTTTCTTCAAGTGCCCTACTCCGTTGACATACGCCGATGGTCAAGTGCCTGTAGACCTATTTAGCCCGACCTATCGAAGCGTCGGGCTCCTAACTGTTTAGGACTTGGTTGGTGATGGTCTGTATTTCTCAAATATTTGACCCAACCAGACGGAGCTCCGTCATACGTGTTGACGTTTAAAACATGCATCTGTAGATATTTTTTTTTTTTTTTGCAGTAAGGCGTTGTGTATGGGATAATTTAGAAGAATACAATTTATTATCTCTCTTTCTGCACATTTCGTGTATTTGCCTTTCGATCTATATTGTGAGCACACAGTCCTTTTTGGCATACGCAGCGACCCGGTGTTTCAAGGGATACTAAACTAAAATTTGGATTTCGCAAAATAAGGCCACTGAAGCGTTGAACGGGACGCTACGAACTCCAAAACATCACTCATAGATCGAAATTTCAAACGGATGGCTGTACTTTTGGAAAAGGAGGGCGCGATCAAGCGAGGTTTTTGACGTCATTGTCCTCAGGGAAAATTTCAGAATGAGGGGAAGCGGCCTCGCTTCTAATCCTCCTCGCTCCAGTTTACCTGCAGCTCGAGGGGAACGTAGCGAGGAGGAGAGGGAATGGGAATCAAATACCTTACTTGAAATCGTGACGTGACTTGTCTCGTCAGCCTTGTCGGACGCATGTTCAATCGCGCACTTCTTTTTCAAAAACTACGGCGATCCGTTAGAGATATCGCTGTATGAGTGATGTTTTGAGGTTTTGCAGCGTCCCGCATATCCGTCCAGCCTTGTTTTGTGAGCTCGAAATTTCGGTTCAGTATCCCTTTCACACTGCCAAACAGCGAACATAAACCCACGTTTCCGCAGACTCAACAGATGGTGCATTTTTGAGTATCGCCCTCCCGTGTCGGTCTCAAGCTCTTATGTGAGCTTCATGCAGTCAAATTTATTGAGGACAATAAAAAAGATGTTATTACTTCCTGAAGACATGACCACGTAAATAAAGGGTCGATCACCCTAAAGATATACATCATAACTAAATGCACCCCCAAATTATATGAAATATGCTCTGTAAATCTTTTCCGGCGTTTTTATTTTCGAAAGACACGTCTATAAGTGATTTGAGAGAACCTTAAACAATATATATTTTTTTTAAGCTGATTTAAATAACATGTGTTCCTGGCGCATATTCAACTTCACAAACATATAGAAGTCTGTTGCCCCTTTTATGTGAGGAACAACAATTTTATATGTCTGTGGGCTGGACAAAAACAAAGTACACAGTGGCGCGTGGCGGAACTATGACAATTAAGCACGCAGACCGTCAGAAAGTGACCAATTAAGTAGCTTCAATGTCGAGTAGAGTATAAAATACTACTTTGTCCTATTTATCCTATTTAAAAAAAATGGCATGGGTGATGCTTATTTGCGAATTGAACTGACCGGCATCTTGTCAAGAACAAACCTAAAACGCCAAGCTATAGGTCGAAAATGTTCACTTCGGTACGCGCAATTTTAGGCCAGATCCAATTTGAGTACAAAGGTCACTCTTTTCTTCATGATTATTCGCCTGCATCCCGGTGCTGAGTGTAAACAATGTTAGTCAGGAAAGCAAGCGTGTGATTGCTGCTCAGTGTTCCGATAAAAGGTAGACTGAAGGGTTTGTCCTAAAACTTTCCTGACATTTTTTAAAAATATTATTGCGTTTAGCTCAGTTGCGTCGTCATCATATATATTGCGAAAAGTATTTCGTAAACTATATTAATAATATATATGGCGAGGACGTGCCCATTTCATGATTTTACGCACTGTACTTAATTTCTAAGTTCAAGAGCACATCAGGATTCCACTTTTAATGCTGCGAAGCAAAGTTGTACCAATCACGGGTATTTATGCGAAATACCAGACTGATAACCTTGCGATTCAGCTAAAATATATGTGACTGAGGTAAAAAAGAGACATTGAGTCATATAGGTTAATCTAGCTTTTCTTTTACTGCTTCATCCTAATTAAATAACGAAATTTACTTTTGGTACCTGAAAATAAAAGTGCATTCTACGAATGATAAAAATTTACATAGTTACTCGTTTTACTGTTGAAACAGTGCCTACTGCCAAAAAAACGCGGAAAATATATTCTGAACTTAGAGGTTCAAACCGGTTCAAACCGGTTCGAACCGGTTCGAACCGTTATTTTTGCTCCTCGGAACTGAACCGGAACTGAAACGAAAGCCGTGAACTCGAACCGGAACCGAACCGATAAAAATTTCGGTTCGACACTCTGCGTGAGATGTTCGCAGCGCTGGGTTGGCTAGGATGGCTGGTAGCGTTCGCTGCGGTGCGTCGTAAGGTGGAACAGAGGGGGATCACCCGGACGCGCAAAGGTGGAAATTGGCAGGGGTTGGAACTCGGGACATTCCTGCTGTGCGCATGCATATTTCCCAGAAGCGCGCACTGTAATTGCTCAAATAATTCACACGCTGTATATTTCGCAGGCAGCTCGGCGAATGAAAACTCCAGAAAACAGTTTTCCTTTAAAACAAAGCATGCAATGTGACACTGAGCATGACGCCAGCTCGTCATGTTCAGTGTCCCATTGTAGATTTAATTTTAATGCGATAGTATTCTTTAGCTATAGTACTTCACCTGGTTTTCGCGATACGGTGTGTCCTCAAATGCGCAGTGCGTATGCGCGGTGCGCGTATGCGGAGGCGCCGCGCGGCGGCGCGGCGCCTTCGCTTACGCAGGACGTCCGCATACGCAGGCGCCGCGCGTATGCCAACGTCGTCCTCGACGTCGTCCTAAACGTTGTCTTTGACGTCATCCTCTAGGACGTTGTCCTAGAGATCGCCCTGCACTCTATAAAGAGCCCGTGCGTCAATTTTCCCGCACGACACTCGGAGAGCCAATCACCGCAACTTACGGAGGCAGCTCAGCGAATGGCGATGGCGAAACATATGTTTACATCGACATCTTGGAAACCCTGAGATGGGTTTCCAAGATGTCGTTCCCTATCTCAGGGTTTCCAAGTTGTCGATTAATTACCAGCTCGCCTGCACTCTATCACTGCTTACATATGTTTAGACCAAAAAACGCAGTCTGAGTTGTGACATTAAGCAATGCAAAACGTCACGCTTGCATTGCTTAATGTCACAACTCAGTCTGCGTTTTTTGGTCTAAACATATGTTTCTACATCGTCATTCGCTGAGCTGCCTCCGTAAGTTGCGGTGATAGGCTCTCCGAGTGTCGTGCGGGAAAGTAGACGCACGGGCTTTTTTTAGAGTGTAGAGGTCATCCTAGAGGTCGTTCTAGACGTCGTCTTTGACGTCATCCTCTAGGACGTGGTCCTTGAGGTCGTCCATGAGATCGCCCTAGAGGTCTTTCTAGGCGTCGCCCTTGACGTCTTCCTTGAGGTCGTCGTAGAGGACGTCCTTAAGATCGCCCTAGAGGTCGTCCCTGGCGTCGCCTTTGACGTCGTCTTAGCAAGCGGATAAACCCGCGCCGCGCATACACGGAGGGGTAGTACGCACACATTCACATTTGCGCCCAAGCTACTTAGCAATTATCGGTTTGAGTTGAGCTAGCTGGTGCATAGTCAATGATGGTGGTGGAACAGCTTGAACATTAAACGATTACACAGAGACAGCACAAAACAAACACTAGGCTGCAATGATGGTGGAGAAACGGGTTCAACATTAAGCAATTACGCAAAGACAGAAGATTAAACGATTACATAGTGATGAAGCAATCACTCAATTTCGAATTGGCGCTCTGCAATCGCGCTGACGTCAATGATTTGGTCGTACAAACCATTCCTAAAATGAAGTCTTTACTCAAAAGCTGCGTCGTCGTAATCACAGTGAGCTGCGCCGTCAGTCTCATGCCGAGTGCTATCGAAATTCATAGCAGCAGCAGAACCCACAATAGTGGTTACTGCTGCCAATTTTTTAGATCAAAACTTCTGTTCTTTTCCTTGGCCGGTCCCCTCCGTAAAACGCAGTGACCGGGGAGTTTTTGCAGTTCATTATTTTGTAGAGCCGGAACGGTAAACTGAATTGAAGTGCTGAAACAAGTTGGTGCAGAGTGATCATAAAACCTTTCAACGTTTGTGTTCGGAACGGTAACAGGCCTTCACAAACGAAGGGCGTCCGCCCGAAACGTCGTGTATAGCTTCTTGTCCACATTCTTTTTTCGAGTAGCACAACCATATATTTGCGATTTCGTGTTTAAGCTGATTGTGTTCGGCAGCGCCCCCATTCTCTTTATTATCCTCCATGTGCTTTCTAAAGAATAAATTAACTGCAAGCTTTTCTTTTTGTTTTTGTTTTTCGTGAAAGGATAGTCGTCTATTTTTCTACGGGGCGTGGGGATAGCCAGTCATTACAACCAACTGAAAGAGTCTGGGAACTATTCCCTTCATTGCGTTTAGCTCCATGCATATTACTGTATGTGAAACGTCCTGAGCGGACACGATTTTTGCGCTAGACTGTAATGTCAGACTCGCCATACGCGAAGCGCTGTGAGCATCATCGCTCACAGGGGGCTTGTTTCCTCTTTTCTTTTCGGTAAAAAAAAAAAAAAAAAAAAAAAAAAACGAGAACATATAAAATCTTCTTGTGTGTGGTGATGTCTCTGGTGCCATGTCGTTTTATTGGTTCTTTTCGAGTTCTGTATCGGAGCCGTGCGAAACTTTTAGGGTGCACTTTTTTCCTTCCGCTCATCATCGTGACTTTCCCGGAAGGAAAGCCAACCGCAGGGAGCTGCCACGCGTCCTTGATGGGGCTTTCTTTTGGCCCATTTTTTTTATTCGTTTTGGTATTTGCAGTCGCGCTTTGACCGCGATGTCAGGGGTTTGACGTCAGTCGCCTCGTTTCTCGGAAAGTGTTGTAGGTTGTATACTCTCATTTTGAAGAACCCGCGAGCCTCCTTCAGTGTTATCGGATCGCTACATGGATTTTACTTTCGTCCAGAGGCAACATTTCCCTTTTTCTCTTCCACGAAGGGACATTATCATAAACTCACAGTTCACTTTCGGGTGGTTATCATTTGGTGCAGTTCTTTTTTCGACCTTCTCGTTCAGACTTTCTCAAAAGGACCATTCTCAAAACGTCCTTCTTGGTTAAACCCGCCGCATTTGATCCATTCTCGTTACTTCCTTGGCGTTTCATCCAACAAGAAAAAAAAAATCAAATGGTGGCACTTCGAGGTATCGGTGTTATGGCTGGGTCACCGCATATCCCCGAAGAAGCTTCTTCAAGTCCCCCCCCCCCCCCCTCCCCCTCCCAACTCGCCTATACGCAAGCGCTCACATACACACGCACACGTGCTAATTAGTCTCGCCGTTTGGCTAATAGTTTCTGAAACACGTCCCTTCTGGTCTTGAAACAAGCAGCGAAGGTTAGGACCCGCTCGTTGTGTTGTCCGGAAATAGTAGCAGGCGCTGGACAATAAAATACCGAACTGCTCTTTTGTGTCAAAGCACGGCTTCGTAGGTCTCTTTTCCCGGGTTGCGGGAGGGTGCACTCGGAGTGCCCCCCACCCCACACACACACACGCACACACACACACTGTACTCTATTTTTTCATAAAATGGACTGAAGCGTACGCTACGAGCCATCGGACCCAACCCAGGGCTGAAAATGTACCACGCGTCATTTGGTCCTAGTGCGAACGGGACCAAATGCGAATAGGCCCAAATGCGAAAAAAAAAAAAACGGTTTGAATGTTTTGAGAAGGTTCAAACGAGAATGGGGCGAGACGAGAACGGGCGAAATGCGAATGATGCGTTTTGAGGTACACCCGTCACTTTCTCCTCTCGTGTCTGAGAAGGACGTTGCTCTTGGGAGATTGCCACAGATGGGATGATAGCAACCCGGATCGCGCCTTGGCCGGCGGAGATGGTGAATGAGCGCAGGGACACCCCGGGCGAAGGTTACGAATATAACGGGTGTTCCATTTTTATTCTAATGGATTTATTACAAAAAATCCGTAAAAGATACACTCATACAGTTTGGGCAGGCGAGTTATACGGCCAGGGGACATCATATAGGTGTCTAATCTTTGCGATAAGTCGGATAATTAACTAAACCTCCCTAATTAACTTCTAATGAGTAAAAATAATCTATAGTTTCAATTAGCAACATGCTGATCATAATCGAAAAGCACTATATCAGTCAAGTTTAGAACTACTTGAAGCTCGTGGGAAACTCGGGGGCGCACCAAAGTTGACATTCGTGCAGCAGGCGCAAAGCTGGAAGTGGCGAAACGCGATGATAATCTAATCATCCGCGTTTTGCCACTGCCAGCTTAGATAGCTGTGGCAAAACTCAACTGAAATGTATTTATCGTAACAGCGCAAAATATGCTTGCGCAGTCAGGAACAACAAAAAGAAGAAAAAGAAGATCAGCAAAAAAACAAAAAAAAACGCCAATAAAGAGCACTACATTGTGAAGAAAGCCCGTGCGTCTACGTTCCCCAACGACACACGGAGAGCCAGTCACCGCAACTTACGGAGGCAGCTCAGCGAATGACGATGTCGAAGCATACGTTTAGACCAAAAAACGCAGTTTGAGTTGTGACATTAAGCAGTGCAAAACGTCACGCTTGCATTGCTTAATGTCACAACACAGACTGCTTTTCCCGTATGAATATAGTTTCCGGTATGAATATAGTTTGATCGCTGACCTCGATTTTAGTTAAGTGGTCAAAATCTTTTCCCCTTCTCATCCCCTTGTCTTCTGAGGCAGCGGTGGCGAACGCTGTCGTCGAAAGGGGACTCTCATCGATTCTACCTCCTTGTTTTGTGTGATATAGAGCCCAAATAAACGCCTTATGAATTACCTTCGCAACATACACTCAAAAAAAATCCCGCGCGTCTACTTTCCTGCACAGCACTCGGAGATCCAATCACCGCAACTTATGGAGGCAGCTCAGCGAACGTCGAGGCCGAAACATGTTTAGACCAAAAAAAAAATAATAACTTTCAGCCTTTCCACTCTGGTAAAGAAGGAAGAGCAGCGGAACTGTAGCTTCTGTTCTCGGTGGTGGCTTTCCAGGCGAGCGATCTGCTCTTCTTTCGCAAGGGAATCTGAAGCGCTCGACGCAGTGGAACTTTAGGCGATAGCGGCCTCGCGGCGGTTGCGGAACCATTCGCGCTGCTGCGCACATAGGCGCTCGTTCCGTTCCCGCTCTACTTTCTCCGAAGAAATGTTGCCGTCATCTAGGAGCGACGGCAGCAACCAGTTGTCTGGTTGCCGAGGCTGGAAAGGTTGCCGCGATTTATGAGCGACGGCAGCAAGAAGACAACCAGCAAACACAACACTCACGACAGCTACCGCCATCTATGAGCGACGGCGGCAACCAGAGTGTTGTGTCGACATTTGTTTGGTACCGGACACGATCCTGGGGAAACTAGCCCCTAACAGCTCCGCTGTGAAAAACGCAGTCTGAGTTGTGACATTAAGCAATGCAAGCGTGACGTTTTGCATTGCTTAATGTCACAACTCAGATTGTGTTTTTTGGTCTAAACACATGTTTCGGCATCGTCATTCGCTGAGCTGCCTCCGTAAGTTGTGGTGATTGACTTTCCGAGTGTTGTGCGAGAAAGTAGACTCACGGGATTTTTTAGACTTTATGGTATGTACACTTTGTTATAAGTATGCCATGTTTATTCCGACACGACGGTACGTCAACACTCGAGCTAGAACAGTTCGTGAGAGCTACGTGATCCCGGTCCAACCTTCCTGTTCCAAGTGTCACGTCAGCATCGAGTGCAATCGTAATAGATCGGTCCCGAAGCACTTACCAAGACGCGGTCCAACAGCGCAAATCCAGCACTTCGATCAAACGCGCGCCTCCGCTCCGAGTGTGAACAGGTATTTACGTGGCTCTTGCTGACACTCTCGTAGTTCAAACGTATCTTCTTGGACGTCGACCAACACCACCTAGACAGAAGGCCTCCATATGGTCTCCTCTCCCTCTATGAAACGTCATCAGAGTCGGATCGCGCTAACTCAGCTACTGGGCCCGAGCCCGACCTTCGACGCGCTGATTAGACACAAGCCCCAGCCGAACACTGACACAGCACTTGTGCCCAATCTCACGCCTCGATCGACATGACTGTGATGACTCGTGCGGAGGCCTTCTGTCTAGGGGGTGTTGCGTCGACTAGCTCCTGCATCTCCTAGGCCGCGGAAAACGCCGTGGCGATTTGTTCCTATCTACGCCGCTTTGCAAACGACCGGCGCGGGCCGTCTTCTTTTAGCAACGATGACAGTTGTCTTGACTTCCTTTAGCGATCGAGTTCGTATCAGTCGACGAAGGCGGGTATCCCGGCCTCTGCATTCGGGCCCGTTTAAATTGTATTAGCGTCGACATTTTACTGCACGGACACGAACCCCAGGCAAGCGTTGTTCGGAAAAGCCGCCTGCGTTTGTTATTCAAAATCCACGTTCTCCGAACCGTGCCAAGCTCTCCGATTGGTTGTTCGTGTTGCCGAAGACGCCATCGCCCTAGCAACCGCCCGCTCTCGCGGGGATCGGGAGCTTGCGAAACACCGGAAGTTCTAGTTTTTTTGTACGACAACGTCGCTTTTCTCCTCTCACTTAAAGGGGCGACGCAACAATTTTTGTACTTTGTGCAAATGCCGTTAAGAACGGATCCCTGACGTTAATGACCTATAAAACACGCGTTCGTTTTTTACCCCACGCAATAGAACTCTCCGAAAAAAATTAAAGAAAAGTGAGCAGCGTTCACCCCCTCAACTCGCAGCTAGAACAAGCGGCCACGTGATCTGGAGCCGATTATATGCTGCTAATGTTGGTCATAGTTACGCGCTGGGGTTGGCAAGGCACAGGACACGCGCTGAGTTAAAGACATTGTTATGGCTCGGCTATTGTCGTCGTTGCAGCGATTGGACACGGGCCACTACCCGAATGCTTCTCGATCTAGTAATTATCACGAGCCCAAATCGAGTGCCCACGCAATGCTCGGGTCCAATCTATGAACCGCATTCAAATATCGTCATATGGGTGTACTGCGATCCTCACGTTACGTCATCACATTTTGCAAAGGAGTGATTGAGTGAAAATGATTGCTTTCGTCCTTGAAATTACACCGCAACAAAGAAGGTTTTTGGTCAGTGGCGTTGCGTGCGAGTATCCTTGAGTCCCACTAGTGCCAGTAAGCTCGTGTAAAGTGAAAAACATTCCAATTGAATATCGTTGCACCGCCCCTTTAAGAACGCGTTCGTGTATACCGATTTCTCCTGTTCTTACGATGTTCTTAATTTACGAACTTCTTAGCTAAGTTGTCACAACCTAAGAAGCTCTTCGTGAATATGGCATTAGATCGCCAGCCGTGCCAATGGCCATGCTACATGCTTCCCGCCGGTGACGCCACGTTGGTATGGCGGGGAAAGGGAAAACGGAAACCACCGAGGTTTCGGTTTCGGTATCGAACTGATGAGGACTTTTTTTAAGAATTACCTAGAGTAAATTTGGGGTAACAAAATAGCATTTCGGAATCAGAATGCCACCACCATTCAGTTGATGCCCTTGAATTAGGTAGCTCACAAAATCGGCGGAGTTCCACTTTAAGGGTGTAAATCAGCTAGTCCTAGGCTAACACCCTAAGAGTGTAGGTCCTAGCTAACACCCTAAGGGTATTACAGAAACCCCCTTAGACTGCTTGAAAACACCCTAAAAATAGGACCAATCTTAGCAGCTTCCTATGGATAGTTTTTACGGTCTAACAAGTTTGCAAGCAACAATCAGCACATGCAAACTATACAATTCAAAGGCAATCATTCGCATGCGCAGTGTCGGCGGTAACGTGTTATAAGTAACGGCGCTACCGGTGACCCGTAACGTTTTACGGTAACGTAGTTACATAATCGTTACATTTTAAAACAGTAACGGATACTCTAATACCGTGTTTTCGTAGTTTATTTTTAATTAAATTCAGAGGGTGGCTAAATTCACGAGGATTCACCTGTATGGAAATATCTGCAGATACATTTGGCATTGGCACTCCTGTCATTGGCAATACTAACTAATCTTGCAAAAAAAGTTCTGCTTCAATTAACGTCAGTACTTTGAAAGAACTACACACCTGGTCGGCGGTCCCAGACTTTGGTTTTAGGGGGGGGGGGGGGGGGGGGGGGAGAGAGATTTGTTTTTTAAAAAACGACAGCTTGTTATTTGTTGAAATCATTTTTATTCGTTTTTTTGTTTGCAGTTTAATAATGGGCAACTTAAACCTTGCCTCGCGATATAGCTTTGCGCTAAGTCTTCCGCCATAAGCAATTGTACAGCATCGCATGTATTTTTTTATTTACAAATGCTACTACTTTCCACTGGAAGGTGTCACAAGACGGGTTTTAATAAAAGAAGTGCAATTAGGGTTCTTTAACGAGACAAACTGAGCAAATTAGCAATAAATAAAGTAATTAAGTGCATTTAAAAAACCAAATTCACACTTCGGAAACCTATACACACTATGAGAAAACACCATATCAGCAGACGAATCAAAATAATGCAAAAGGAAACGTCTGACAAACAAAATATCAACAGTTGAAAATACCACGTACAATCAAATTACCCTATTTACACCTCACATCTACACGCTAGAAAGCAAATAAGAGAAGTAAATGAATGGCACGAAACCACATAGTGTATACGAATTAATTCAATTCAATTCAACTCTTAATTCAAACTTGCGGATAAATCAAACTAACATGCAGGTCCCATCCTATGTGTCTCTGTGGGAGAAAACTCCTGATAATTCAAACTTTGCTTTATTCAAAGAAATTTTCGTCCCCCCTCGAGTTTGCATTAACGAGATTCGACTGTATACACTTGAAACAAAACAAAATCAATAAAGTAAAAGTGTAGCAGAGTACGTGCAGCCAAACACAAAGACAAGATTCTACGGCACCGATGATTGATCACAAGGAACGTCAAGTTTACCTGAACAGTGAACAAAACGACGATTTAAATGATTGCGAAAATGCGGCATTTACAATGTCAAGAGGCCATCTGTTTCAGTCTTTACCAGTTTTTTTTTCTTTTCTTTAAGTTGAAATCTAAAGCAGACGGTATATATACTACTTATATTCTGAGAGTTATAAGCTATGATAGCTTCTACATTGAAGCATGACAAAGCATGACCTTTCTAAAGCCGTCATGCACCCTTCAGAGAATGAAGTCGGTTCTACGCCTCCTCGCCCTTGCGAAGCGGTCTGTCACAATGGACGTGTCAACATGCATATCCCGTTGGATGTTCAAAAGAGCTAGCTCCGTTAGACGCTACTCGGTCATCTTGGACCGCCATCACGTCATCAAGCGACGGAGCGTTGAAAATGTGCGCTCTGCCGAGGCGACGCCGACTGGCAGTGAGGCAAGAATCTGCAATAACGTTCGCACATTCGGATACACATCTCGATCGCAAGCGTCGAGGGACTCAATGACTGTACACGGAACCGGAATGTTACCAGTTTGTCGCAGCCATTTCGCCTTCCACATGAGCAGTTCAGACGTAAGAGTTTTCGCCATCACAGTTTGGCTATTTGACTCTAGGATGCGATGCATGAATAGACCTGCCACTCTATTCGTGCGTTGTTGCCTTCAATTAAGTCTGTTACGAGAGTACGGGGTACACATACGTTCAAGTCGTAAACCGAAAGGGTTTCTTCGGGAAAACGCGAAGAGAGATCTTCAGTGATTGATTCTAAAATCCGAATAAAAACTCTCTGCCGGTAGAAGGTTTCAAGGTCCTCGATCCTGTGTCTACTGGCTGCACATGTGTTTGGTTGCGGTCCGGGGAAGAGATAGTTCCACACCTATTTCGCTTGCGGTAGCTTTAACTTCGGCGAACAGCTCGTTGAACTCGGTGTCACACATCTCCCTTTTAGTCTTCAGTTGAGAGAGAGTGTCGTGGCAAGAGCCCGACTCCAGATTGCAGATCCCGGGTCTCTTTCTGAAAAAGCCGGCTCAATAGTTTTGTGATAGCAAAAATGTCACTCACTGAGAACAACATAACCAGTAAATTGCTAGTTTGAAGTGCTGCAATCAAAGTGCTTGCCTTAGCTGCAGATGACGTTTGGTTCTTCCAGTTCGCAATGGTCCAGTGCTTCAACAAATATCAGCCAAGGAAGATCTGAATTCTAGCACGGCACTGTGCCGCTTGTACCTATCGGGTTTCGCAAAGCCCCGGCAGTTGACCTTTTAGGACACGTCGGTCGAAGCAAGTCGAAGATATCGGTCGTTTCATCGAAAATAATGCTGTAGTATTTAGAGCTGGTCAACTTCTTTTGAATCTGAGCAAGAACTTCGTCTCCGCAGCATGCGAAAGAACCATTTTGAATGCGGCTACTAATATAGGTAAATCTCTCGACGACTACGTTTTTAGGTGGTTTTGCAAGGCCTTGTCTTCGGATTGAACTAGGAAACGCAGCAATTCCCTGAGGTTTCCTTGGTTAACGGGGCTCTCAGATACTTCATCGTGTTCATGCAGATCGAGGGCACCAAAGTCTCTGTGTCCACGCAGTGGTATGTTTTGTCTGCCGAGGAAGATGATGCAGTCAACTGCTTATTCATCACGATTTTCAGCAATATTCTGCACTCTGAGTCTCCAGTTGATTAGCAACGTTTTTTGGTGGAAAGTGGTAGCATGCGAGGAATGCTTTTCGAGCTTCGACGGCGTCCCAGTAATATTTGCTGTTGTTACGCAGCTCTAGAGCCCCATCTTTCCCAAGCAGCTTCGCGAAAGAAGTGAGGTCGTGTAACGAGGTTATTCAGATGAACGTTGTGCTGATACCCTCCGACACTTCCGACTACAAAGAATGGACAGTACTAGCAGATAAGTCCTATTTTTCCGACAGAGACAACCAGCCAGTGATATTTCGACAAGTGTTCTCCCCTGACGAAACGATTCTCGAATTTTCTTTTCTTCTTATGCTGCGACGAGGGGTAAACATAGCCCTTTGGCGCTTGCCAGTGGTTCTCCAGTAATTGGGAAAGCGTAAAGTCATCTGGGGGGCTATGTTTGACAAATGTTTCGTTTCTCGTAAAAAGAAACGGAAGTGACGCAAGGGACGATATCGCGTCTGATTGGCTAGAGGCTCAAACTTTCGTCATTTGAGCCTCTAGCCAATCAGACGCGATATCGTCCCTTGCGTCACTTCCGTTTCTTTTTACGAGAAACGAAACATTTGTCGAACATAGCCCTCCTGGTCTGCCTTTGCCAGCAAAATCTCCTACATAAAACGTACTTATGCGTCTTACGTACTTATGTACTTATGGTCGATTCACTCACTTCCTTGATTCGTCCCGTTCAGTCCGGCAGAGGGGGTCAGTCCTCTTGCGGGCAGATGACAGATTCGCTTGCCGAAATGGAAAATGGCGGTGAGGCTGCGACAGAGCGCACGCACGAGGAGTCGCTTGCTGCACCTTGGCACAGGGTGGATGAGAAGACAGGAGAGATACCATTGACGCCGCCAACGAACTTGACGGAGCTATAGAGCTTCTTTGCTAATAGGTACGAAGATAGGTTCGATTCTTGAGCGCTTACTTCTTCGGCCAGATGAATCTTCCGCCTGCAAATTGACATGCACTTTTTTTTTTACCACGTCCTGTTTCACCGTTTAGTTGAGTGCAGTAAAGTTGATGTTATTCGTTCATATTTATAAAACTTTTTGTATGCACTTACATGTTTGTTTCCGCTTGATGAGTTGGACAGCTCGGACGTATCCTCTTGAGAAGAGCTGATAGCACTTTCAGACGAAAGGTCCAACGGCGATGTTGCTACGCATGACACGAACAGGGCAATCGTCAATGAAGAACCTGACGCTGTTGGCGACTTATCTGCGCTGGGTGTTGAGCCTTCTTTCCTCAGTGGTAGGAAGAAAGCGTCAATTCTGGAACACTTGCTTCTTTGACCAGACGAATCGGCCGCCTGAAAATGCACAATGAACAGTTCTTAAAATTTCTTTCCCTACAAATTATGTACAGTTGTTTGCAATACACGTATACTCTAAAAAAAAGTCCGTGCGTCTGCTTTCCCGCACAACACTCGGAGAGCCAATCACCGCAACTTACGGAGGCAGCTCAGCGAATGACGATGCCGAAACATATGTACATACCAAAAAACGCAGTCTGAGTTGTGACATTAAGCAATGCAAAACGTCACGCTTGCATTGCTTAATGTCACAACACAGACTGCGTTTTTTGGTCTGTACATATGTTTCGGCATCGTCATTCGCTGAGCTGCCTCCATAAGTTGCGGTTTTGGCTTGCGAGTGTTCTGCGGGAAAGTAGACGAAAGGCTTTTTTTTTTTTTTTTAAGTGTAGCTATTTTTTTTTTTTTAATAAAGAAAATGTTATTTGCTATTATTACTCCCGAAAAGCCGCCGTCCACCTGTATTGTGCTCTGTCTTGATTTGCTGTGTTGGAACCTGGAACCGGACTGCGGCAGGTCTTTCCCTCGGAAGTTTTAAAGCAAATGGCATTCCATAAACTATTTTGACATGCTTTTCTATCAAAATATAATGTTACTCTGTCTGATCATCGCGCGCGAGCCGGCCGACAATAAGAAATAGTCATCCTAAACCATGGTGCCACTTGACGCTGTCTCATTAAGTAATCAAAAAGAAGGGATCTCCTGCATTCTTGGGAGAGGAAAAGCCTACTTTTATGGTATACAGCAACTTCGACAAGGCGTCCCTCGTTTCAGCAATACAGCCCTCTGGCTTCGTGAAACTTGGAACAATCCTAAGGCGACGGCTTACGTGCTCCCTGAGAAAAGAATTCCAGAACTTTGAAGTAATTCGGGCAGCGTGTATAATGTACCGTCGAAAGTCTGTTTCTTCTTCGTCAGGGTCAAGAAGAAACTTCCCCAATTCCCAAACAACGTCTGCGCGCGCGTGTCTGTGTGTATCTCTTTTTGTGATACATACACATAGATTGAGTTGATTGAAAACAGGTGTGAATACAACGATCGCTAAGGGCTTTCGAGGTTCTAGCGAAGGTGCTGTATAATAAGTATGATTAGTGTTAATGTAGGGACAGAATTCTGATCGCTGTCAATACTCACTGGTTCAGCAAACAAGACTTATAGTGTTAACAATTTTTTCCTTCAACAAAGAAAAAACAACGAGCGATATGGGGCAGGGGGGGGGGGGGGGGGGGCAACGCCACCTTTCGCTGCCCCCCTTCCTCTTCCCCCTTAGGACCGCCACTGAGCTGCTCCGCCCCTCCTATGAAATCTACAGGCACTGCTATAAAACCACAACTTCTCCCTCTAAGAAGCACGAATAGTATGCTCCAAAGAGGAGATCGGGACAGTGTCTTGTTGTGACAGAGAAGTACAGTTAACCTGTTGTCTTGACCGAACCTTAGCGATATAAACGTCAAACTCCACTTTGACAATAGTCCTATATTTCAAAAGAAACTTATGTGGCCTCTCCTTAGGACCACCAACCCTGTGCGTTCACGCAATTTATTCGTAAAATGCCGTCTTTATTGTTTTTTATTGCTGTTTTCTTTTGCTATTGTGACCTCAAAAGTCTGAGTTTTTCGGATAAATCCGAATCGACTAAAACTTTACCGGCGAATGTTTTTATGAGTTTTTCGATTTTTTTTTAACAAGAAACTCTATGAATAACGTGCTTACGTCACTTGCATGGAGTAACGGGCAATCTACTATAGTCGGTGACAGGTCAAGAACGAAGTGGAAGCTCCTCCCACCTCCATCCACTTTATCAGAGTGAACTCTGGAGAGGAGGCTACCTCCTCTCTAGCGTTCGCGCTACTAAAGTGGATAGAGGTAGGAGGAGCTTCCACTTCGTTCTTGACGTGTCACCGACTATAGCTACATTGCTCGTCACTTATCCCCCCCCCCCCCCCCCCACCAAAAAAAAAAAAAAAAAAAAGATTGATTTGTTATTTTTGTGTTTCTAGGCGCCAAATTATGAATTCTTGTACTCGTTCAACATACGTTCAAAAGGTTCCAAACTTTTGAAGGTACCTTTGACGTTTTATGTTAAGACAGTAAAATGTTTTAATTTATAAATAAAACGTAACTTACAAGTAATGCGCGTTACTTTTTATTTGTAACTGTAACGCGTTCCTTGTAGTTTGCGGAAACGTAGGTTGGTAACGGGTTCCTTTTATTCGGAAATAACGAGTAACGTATTTCGTTGTTTTTTTTTTTCTTTCAGTAACGCCTACAACACTGTTCGCAGGTGACCACCTCCGTAATTACAAAGTTTACAAGTATGTTGCTTTGTTCTCGTCAATATATCACGTAAAGCATAATATATCTAAGTTCAAGGAATGCATCTCAAAGCAAAGAGCATTAGTACAGGCAATAATTATTTGACATATTCGCTAAAACAAGCTTCGCTAAAGTTGTTTCTAAAGGACGAACACCATTCAAAAAGGGTGTTCGCCTCGCTTCACCGTAGCATGTTTTCCACAGCCTTCTCACACCCTCCAAACATGAAGAGTGTTCTAGCAACAGCACCATTTTTTTTACAATAAGAAAGGGTGTATTACTCAGAATGAGGGGCCAAAAGGGTCCCTGGCACAGCCTTTTTACAGTTTTAAGAATGTGATATTTCTTAATACAAATTTTGCCATCGAAGTTGTCATCGTTGCCACTGCCTCAGCATCGAGTCGCCATGCCGCAATCAAAGAGAGGACATTTCAACACCGCGGCACCTCACCGACGCGAGAAAGAACTTCCCGTCGGCCCGGTACTCGGGCGAAGGAGAAAGGGGCGACCTGACACCTTGATGAACCACACAAAGGATCGGCGGTTCCCTCGGCAGACCCTATGTGGTCAAATCAATTCGGTCAGACATACTCAGTCGATCGGGCGCAATCTCCTAGCGTCCCCCGAGAACACTCGTGGTCGTATTGTGCGGCCCCGGTGGTCATTACCGTCTCTGCGCGCCGTTGTTGCTGTCACACGAGCAACCTCGAAGATCGCCTCCGGCGCCGAAACCAGGTCGGTATGGGCGCCGCCTCGACTCTTCGAACCGCCGAAATGACCCTCGGCACAAGAGCGCGGGGACGGTTGGTTGGCCGGCTGTCTCCGCCGCTGCAGGCTGCCGCTGTCGGTCGGTGCGCGTGCAGTGCGAGTTTTGTCCCGTTTGTACACTCCGCGCGGTCAGCCAGGCAGTTTTGCGGAGAATACTCGACCTCGCGTGGCCCTGTTCGCGTCGGTCATTTCGATCGGTCGGCTGGCCGTCACCCTGGATGCGCCCGACCCAGCACACGGGCCTTACGATGTCGCCGCATTACGTAGAGTCACGAACGGCCCGAGAAACTCAGGGCGTGACCAATAAAGAAAAGTGCTCATTAGAAAAAAAAAAGAAGAAAAAGAGTCATTCGTTGTGTTTTTGGCGAAACCGTGCATGCGTCTACTTTCTCACGGGGAACTCGGAGCGTCAGTCGCCTCAATTTACCGAGTGTGTTTCAGTGCATAATGCATGTCTTACGTGCGATCTGACAAGAAACGGTTCCTCAAAATCTTTCGTGGGGCTCGTCATTTCTGAACTTTTTGCGTTGCTCACAACGATTGACTTGCGGGCAGGTATAAACGCACCAACATAGTGCGCTCTTCGAAATGCCTGCGTGTCTGCTGCCCCGCGATTCATTTGGAGCCCCAATCGTTGTTGCTGGTGTAGTCCACATAGCCAGTGAGGTGGGCGCAGACTTGTACGTAATCCGTTACAAGTAACGAAATTACTTGTAATCCGTTACATTTATCTGTAATTTTGTAACGGATTCGTTACATATTTTCTGGGGTAATTGTAAAGTAATTTAATTACTTATTTATGTAAGGGATTACTTGTAATTCGTTACTTTTATTGGCGGTGGAAAAAGCGGGAAATTTGGACGCAAGAAAAAACATCTTCAATTTCTGGAAAAACGAAGTGTTCCGGTATAGCTCAACTGCAAACCTGCCGTCGCGCGCGCGCACACACACACATACATAGACCTGTCGAAGCTTTTTTCTTTTTTTTTTTTGCATCGCCTAAACATTAAAAGCTCCTTCTTTTTAATCTTGATTCTTTAGATTGCTTACCTACGACGAGGGGAAGCACACTGATGGGAAGAACCGGACTCGCGACGAAAACAGTTGTAGGGCGTGACGACAACGGGTCAAGACATTAACTCTACAACCGGCATAAATGGATAAAAAACGAAAAGAATATCTTCCTTCTTGCCATTTTGCTCACGTTGCTGTTTTTTGCTAGTGAAAATTCATCTCCTTTCCACTTCCCTCCCAGTAGAGCCAAATCCGCCTTTCCTTCCTTCAAACTCTCTTCGCTATCCCCGATGCTATCCCCGATGAAGGGGAGAGGAACACATACTGCCCTCCAGAAGCTGGAGTTTGTGTGAACATAATAGACAACATAATAGACAACAACGATTGACGCGCCATCTACCCGGGAAGACGGCGTGAACCACTCCTCCAGCGTTTACTTCAGCTTTGCAATGAAAACGGCATCAAGCTCCATCTCCCAGAATAAAGCTTCGCGTTTCCTCCAGGACGCAGAGTGCACCTCCATCGCCTCACTTCAGAGGTACGATGCGGTGCGCCAAGCGTTTGTGCGCTATAATACTACGCTCCCATCCAGCGCCTCGGTGGAGGTGGCGGCTGACATCTTTATAAAGAAGCGGGGAAAGATGTCGGATGCAACTTTCGAGAGCCAGCTACTGCTGAAGATCAACAAAGTGTGACTTGGTCTAACAATAAACAGTTGCATAATCCCGTTCTTGGTTTGTTTCTTATTAATAGAGCAGTAAAGTTGAAAGTAACGCCGCGAAAGTAACGGATTACTTTTTCGAGTAACGGTCACTTACTTTTACAGATGGGTAATTGTAATTGTAATAAATTACATTTCAGACCTGAGTAACTGTAACTGTAATTCCTTACTTTTTTTAGTAACGTGTACAAGTCTGGGTGGGCGACTTGTATCGCGCTCCAGTGCTCACGCAGGGCTCAGTTTCAATTACAAAATGACGTCCAGCTCGAGCGCGGATGCCCTGGTCCTCCTTACTGGCTAAGCTATTAAAGTGGGATCAATGATTGGGACGTTCACTGCATCGCGAAGCGGTATGCATGCAAGTGTTTCTAATTTCAATTGAATGTTTATTTGATGAAGTGAAGAACTAATTTTCACATTTTGGACAGACTACTTTAATCTCAAAGAATTGAAAACATTTAGGAATGAAGCACGATGATTTCTTTATTATATTATTTAACATTTGGCCGCTATTTTAGTGTCATTCAAAGAATCACTTAGTAAGGTTGATGTACACTTTTGTTTGTTTTCTAAGTCAGATCAAGAACCTCAAACGTTGGCCAAAAAAAATAGCTTTGTTCATTACGCTTAGTCCAACCCGTAATCGACTTCGACACTGGTCGTAGCTGGGGCAGTCCATAATGCCGTGTTCAACATCTTCCACGGAATGGCCGCACGTGCAACTCGGCGTGTCCACTATTTAGCAGTAGGTCTATTCAGTAGATTAGTTATCAAGAGGCGCCATTTTCAAGATCAGTAGACTCTCAGGTAGATAATAAAAGTTTCTCAAAGATTTGCCGCTGTGCGAACCGCGTCGGCCATGTCTACGCTCTCACCGCCCTCTCTTTGTCGTCGTTCCAAGGTCTTGCGTGCCTAGTTTCCTTTCCTTCCGCTCTCCCGGGGTGGCGGTCCCGTCGTGTGTCTACTTTCCGCCGGGTGGCGGTCCCTTCGCGAGTGTCTAGTTTCCTCCGGCTCCTCGGGGCGGGTGTGTGTCGTGTGCTAAACAGCTTCGCTGGTCATCCACCTTCACAGAGTGGAATGGCCCATGATTTTTTAGTGGTAAGGGTTTTCTCCCAGTGGTAGTCCCGCAGGGACCAGTTATTAAAATAAACTGTCAAGGTAGCTAAAGCGAGAAGAATTGTGTACAAATTGATGAATTGTGTACCAAGAATGGTACGACGAAGGGAGAATCTTCGTGCAGTCTGCTTGAAATACTTGTTTTCAAACATTACTCGCGTTATGCGAATCCCACTTTGACAGCATCCAGTTCCTATACGCGTAACTTGGATGGTTTTAGAAACTTCCACCGCGCTTACCCGCTTACTTCACGGATCACCGAGCACTGGTGGCGGTCGACTGCGCATGGCATCCACGACGCCAACCACGACGTCTATAAGAATTAATCACGTCGCACGTCCGTCCGCAGGTACGTGACGGCACCATCCCACCCGCATTGCGCGACCGTGCTACAGCTATCGCTTTCGTTTCTTCGCACAGTGTGGGCGAAAAATACTTTTTTCTCCCACGTGTTTCTCAAAGTCTGAACCACGTTTTGTATACAGTTCATCTTACTGTTATGTGCCGCTATCAAAAGAGCAGGCGAGAGTACGCAGCTTCTCAAAATGCCTCGCTGCACCAGTACTCATGAAAACAAAAGAGCCTTTTGAAGTCACGTAGACCCGTGCCCTTGCCTCCAATAATTCTTGCAAAAATTGTCGAGATGCGCTTCTGAGTGCGTTCGCTGCAGCAACATTAACCGACAAGGAAGAAATGAAAACCATATGAGAGCTAGGTATACAATTAGGAGCGGCCGAGCTCCTTGAGCTGTCGGCGATCGCATCTCGATTCTCACGTTCAACTCGGCCTATCTTCAACTGGAATTGAGCGCGCCCCGGGGCGGACCTGGAGCGATACAAAAGAGCGGAACTCGGGTGGCTGGGAAGAATCGGTCCTTCTCGCGGTATACAGATGCGTCAGCTCCCCGACACATCAAACACCTTTTGTGGGCCTCTTGGACGCTTTCCTTCTTCCTCGAAGACGGGTTACGGCGCGAGCACTTCCCCCAACATAAAACGGACGCTGCGCTTAGCCCCTCTCTGCGCTTCTTCTTGGCGCGACGCCGAATTGAGACAGCGCCGACTGCGGTGCTCTGAATGGCGTTTGCAGTAGTCGCCGCGGCATCTGCGCGAGTTCGGTCGCACTCACTGTCCGGCACACAATGAATCGTTGGGGCTGGAGTCGCCGTTTAGACGTCGCTTCTGTCCCCACCGAGGCGTGTGTTCGCGGGGAGCCGCTTTCCTGACGACCGATCGTCTACTGTTGAAACACTCCCGACGAAACGCCCGTGTCTGCTCCCGAGGACCAGACTTGCTGCGTGCTTGGAAAGAAAAAAAAATGAATAAGATAGGCGGGTGTTGTCCTATCGTCGGATGACCGCCACTGACGGTTGCGTTTCAAAGTTGGGCTGCTACGCCGGACTCAAGATATCCATTCGAGAACTTGTGTCTCTAAGAACGATTGCAGATGACGGAGTCGGAGGAAAGACGAGGCCCGGGTGAAGTTTCTTCGACCCAAAAATCTTGTTCGCACTGGGCCCTGCGAAGCGGCAAGCGTTTTGTCATTCAGTGAGCCACCACCTGTAGATCGTAGTGTTCCGCTCTATGCGTGTTCTGCAGGGAAATAGACGCGCACGCTTTTTATGAGTGGGTAATTCCCTTGCATTCGCGTCACTTATTGAGACATATTGGTGTTTTTGGCGCATCACACCGTAATGGGCGAAGTTGAAAAAATGAAGACAATCCGAGGCAAGCACCCGTTGGCCTGCGGATTCTGACGAACCGTATAGAGCCGTGTTGTGCAAAGAGCGATGTACTGATTAAGCCTGAGCGCTGCACCACTGTTCGATTGGACGAGTTTGTCCCAGAAAAGAGCCAAATGCATTCACATCTTTTACAACTGGTGAAATGAAGCATGTATCTCGTGCTATCTGTACCGTGGCTTCCCATATCGACCCGTTGCTCTGGGGCAGGGGGCGCGAGCGCGTCCGTCAGACGTGACCATGTTATGCAGGCTGCACCATCCACGTGGCGCTGTAACGTTCGATTTTTCACGTGCCACTTTCGAATACAAGCATCTGTCAGCAACTGTAAGTGCGCGATAGCAAAACGTCTAAAAAAATTTAAAAAAAAAACAATTATGCAGCCCGTGGTCGCAGCGTCTGATTAAACATTTCTCTCAGCTTTAATATTTGTATCGCTTTCTTTTGTAGCTTCCGCGAGCACGTAGTTTCACTTTACGGGATAGTGAAGCCGAAGCTACTTGCAAAAAATCACGTTCCACTGAACGACGCCCGCACTGGACGAGCGCGCGTGCTTGGCAGGGACACTGAAACTCGGATCTCGTTCTTATATCCTCTGCTACGCTGATACCAACGTTACTAGATTTCCTCAGTTGTGGAACTCCCGCGGAGGGGGGTACTCCCGCGGAGGGGGGTACTCCCCCCCCCCCCCCCCCCTCACTCACTTCAATCCGCCTGGAGTCGTTCGAAACGCCATCTATATTTTCGTTTCATAACTGTACATTCTAAAAAGCACAGCTGAAGCGCCAAATGGCGATCAGAAGTTAACGCCGCCATTTCTCCCGAGCGGTCACTCGAAGAACTGCACGTGACCTCTATTTTAGCTTCAATCGGCATTTCGGAGCCGAAACAGATACAGTGGAAAGGGTTACAGGGGTCCCACCCCCGTATCCCCAGCGCACGCGCTGCGACACATTACCGAAGTTAAAATGCGCCTAGGTCGGGACGCGCTACCTGAAATCCCCGCTGAGGCATGGTTTTATAAAAACAATATTAATTGTGCTGCAAAACCTTGCAAACTAAAAATTTTAGAAAACATCACGCGCCCCCCATTTTGTACTAAACTCCAATAAAAGTTACTACAAAAAGAGTTTTTTTTCCGTTGGTTTTTACGTTTCTAGTAACGTTGAAACGAACGTATCCCGATTCAGTTACCAAAGCAGCCGTCCGGCGGCGCGTCAAGCGACTCCGGGCGAGTCGTGGTGAGTGAGGGGAGGTACTGTTCGTGCATGCAGCGTCTATGAACAGTTCCGTAACTGAGTTAATCTAATAACGTTGACTGATACGTATAATGGAACGGAGTATAAAAAACTGTAGTGGGGAAGCGTAATGACGCACGTTCGAAACGCGAGCCAAAAATATTATATTTTTCTCGCCTGGAGCGCTGCTCGAAACTTGAGAGCTACGGGCCTATAGACCTTTCCAAAAAAGGGCACTTGGCAGGTTTCATTTTCAGTGTTCGTGCGTATGGCGCGTGATTTGCTCGCTTTCCGAAGCGACGAACGTGCGCGTTCTGGACTGTGATTTAACACGTGTGGACTGTGATTTTTGTAAACAGTGGAAACGTCTATTGCTGCTGCGGGCAATTTCGGACCGCTACGAACGCGTAGAAATGGTCTTCTGGTTGGTGACTTGACTGGCGTGCGTATGGCGCGTGCTTGGCTCGCTTTCCGAAGCGGCGAACATATGCGCGTGCTGGGCCGATGAGATCGCACGCTGGTCTGAGGACCTGTAAATATGGGAATACAGTATACAGTATAAATATGGGAATACAGTATACAGTATACTCGGCGTCAACATTTTCGTGCCACGTTGTCAAGGCTAGCATAGTTTTCACAGTGCTCCAGTGCTGTCAAGGCTACCTGCGCGAGCGCATGGCTTCGTTTGTCATTTCTCTCGCACAAGAGCGCCTGTGACGTAGAAGTGCTCACGCAGAAGCGGGGGGCTGCAGCATTGCACAAAATACACTGGCCTTGACAACGTGGCCCAAAAAAGTGTCCTGGCTTGTGCCCAGAGTGTGCGGGCCCGTGCGGTATGCGCGTGAAGATAACTATTTTCCCTTTATTGTTTGGCAACAAACTTTGTGGCGCCATCTATTGGGTAGCCAAAGCACACTTCCGGTTCACGTATATTTTCTAATTTTTTACTCATCATTCTTTTATCATACGAGTGAATTAAGTAAGCGCTATATGTGGCCATTTCCAAAAGATAGCGTGTGTATTTTATTTCGCAAACACTGCCAAACCCGCCGTCTAGTGCAGAACCGAAAGTGGTTGAGGGCTATTTGCACACTGGCGCAACCACGTTTCAACTCACGTAAGAAAGAGCGAATACTTCATTTTAGTGCTCAACGGTGTCGAAGCTACCGGCGTGAGTGCATTGATTCATCTAGCGTCTGCGCGGGAGCACGCACAAATGAACCGCAAGACCAAGCCACAAGCTCTCGCTAGCAGCTTTGACGGCGTTGCACACTATACCGTAAAAGCCCGAATGAATGCCCAACCGTGCTGAAGAGATAAAACAGAAAACATACCAGGTGGGCGATTTTCAGTTTTGGGCATTCTTTCGGAATTTTGAAGGCCGACGTACACTTCGCGCTTTCCACTTTTGCTCACCCCCTCCTTTCCTATATCATTCTCCGCATTCTACATTTCCCCAACTTGGCTCCCCTCGCAGTTTACTAGAGGGGGGCGATAAGATGATTATCTTCCCTGCAGAAAACCGAGCCGGAGTATAGAAAGTCGAAACATGGCGGCGACCAGTTTGCAATCGGCTCTGCTTGACCAACATTCATGAGGGTCAAAGCATGGGAAAGCAAAGCTGATACTGCGCTGTATAGCTCGCGTGCCCGAAATAACAGCATCTCGGAACGATAACTCCTCCTCTTATCCCCACCCCCGAGTGATTGCAATGGTTGACTCTCCACGAGCTCTGCGGGGAAGCAGGCGCGCGGGAACGTATGGAGGGGACGGTCCATTCTCGTGCCCGTGGCCCCTTCGATAACGTTGCACAGTAACAGGGAGAAGATAGACCGACTTAACTCTCTGACGTCAGGAGACTGCGGTGGCGCTGCTGTCGGCACTGCGCATGCGCAAAAGCTTCGTCTCACGCGAATCTGGTTTGTGCACGCGCGCAATGCCCACACGCGGTGTGGACAAACGCGGGCTTGTTTTGATTAACAGCGTGCTGATCTACACAGGCGGCGTCGGTAGAGCGCGACGGTTAAAGCCCCTGGATATTTGTTTCTCGTAGGTATTCAGAAGTTTTAGCGACAGTGCGTGCAGGCAGCCGCTGATGAGGTGCGAACGGCGACGCTCCGGAACAATGGCCCGACGGACAGGAGCGCCCTTGACGGCGCTAATCGGGATTTTGGGTCAGCGGTGTCTCCCGTCGCTCTCTGCTCACCCGTCCCCGCCGTGCCTGACTTCGTTAGAGCGCGGGTATTTTTAGGAGACGGTTCCTCGGTCGGCTAGCTCGGCGGACAGCGTGCCGTCGAGATCGGACCGCTCCTCGTTTCGGGATCGGAGCGCCTTTTCAATACGCCCTCTTTTGTTTGCGCCGTCAGATTCGCGATGCGTCGCCACCGTGTCCGAGGCGCCATTGTGGCTCGTTAATTTCCCCGATGAATGCCCCGCATTGCGGGTCAGCGATGGGACTCACTGCTCCCGCGGCTTGCGCTTCCTTCGGAGATGTAGGCGAACGTGCGTGCACAATGCACACCGCTGGTCTCGTACGGACGGGCGTGGTTCTCGCCACTGCGGGCTCAGGTTCTGGGGCACGGCCGGCCGAATGGATGTGGCGTTTCGGTGGCCCAGTCTTCGACGTGAACGTGCACGCGGCTTGATCGTACATCGTACAATCGAAGCGCGATCGAAGTACCATTGAAGTCGGCGGACCATTCGCGATAGCGGTGGAACACAACATAGAAAGCTTAATCTGTACCGTCCCAAGTAGCACAAAGTGGGCTCCAAAAGGGGGGCCGACCTGGGCAGCCCGTGTGGGGCCCAAGTCGGTTTTCAAGTTGGGCCCAAGTCGGCCCCACTTGTGCTGCCCGCCCGGCTTCCCGCGCAAAACCTACGGCCTACTTGGGCAGCCCACATGGATTGCTCTCGCAGTGCCCATGGGTGGGCCTACTTGGACAGCCCACATGCCCCCTCCCCCTCGTGGGATCTGCAGGGGCCTACTTGGGCTGCCCACCTCGGCTTCTGTCGAGGGACCTAGCACAAAGTGGCACCTGAAAGGGGGGTCGACGTGGTTCCCACTTGGATTGCCCACGTAAGTCCCACGTCGGTTTTGCAAGTCAGGCCCAAGTGGGGCCCGCTTGGGCAGCCCACCTGGGCTGCCCCGGGGGACCCACAAGGGGCCTACTTGGGCAGCCCACATGGGCTCCCCTCGTGAGACCCACAGTGGGTCTATACTTGGGCAGCCCACAAGGGCCCTCCTCGTGAGGCCCACGGGGCCTAGGTGGGCAGCCCACATGGGCCCCCCTCATGGGGCCCACAGTGAGCCTACTTGGGCAGTCCAGATGAAGTTGCCCCGGTAACCTCATTTCGTTCGGGTACATTTCATAATTTCCCAGTGGTGGGGGTATTGCAGTGTATACCGAATTGAGCATGCCTTACTTTCCCGGTGTGCCTACTATAAATATTACCATTTAAATAAATCAATAAAACGTCATGAGCAAGCTAAAAAAATTTGGAATTTCAAATGTACGCAATGAAAAAAAAAAACACTGTGCATATTTTCATGCAAAACCCTGTTCGCAGGTAATCGGGATACATAGTCAGCGTGAGTCGTCTACGGTCACCGAAGGAACAGATGCGACAATCTGACGATCGTGTTTCGAATTCACCCTAAATTCAATATTCTGCATAAAAAATTCCACCCCACGTAAAATGGCCCCTCAACATACACGCTGAGTAGTAAGTTAGTAAAAGTTTAGCAATCCTAAAATAATTTCTCACTCACGCTTAGAATTACAATCCTCGGTGATTCGGTATCAAGTTAAGCCAATCCCTTATGTTGAATTTCCAGAACGTGCAGTAAACATTTTCAATATTAGCGGAAAGTGCCGTTTTGGGAGTTGCACAGGTAGTCCAAGTTGGTCATGCCCACGCTTTTCCGCAGAGCCGCGATGGAACCCACGGGAGTTTCACGCTCTGCCACCGTGGAGTCTGCACCATTGCTAACACATGGCCCACGCACAGCCGAGGTGGGACCCACGGGGTTTTTAGTTAGACAGCCCAAGTCGGGCATGCCCACGCTTTACCACCGTGAAACCCACACCATTGCTAACTTGGCCCCTGAATAGCCGAGGTGGGACCCACGGGGGTTTTACATGGGCAGCCAAGTCGGGCATGCCCACCTCTGCGACTGTGGAGGCCGCACCACTGCTAACATGTCCCACGCACAGCCGAGGTGGGACCTAAGGATGTTATAGTCAGGCAGCCCAAGTCAGGCATGCACACGCTTTATCAGCGTGGAGCCCGCATCATTGCTAACGTGGCCCACGCAGAGCTTATGTAGGACCCTCGGGGGTTTTACATGGGCATGCCCACGCTTTGCCACTATAGAGCCCACACGGTTGGTAACTTGGCCCCCACAGAGGCGAGGTGGGACCCACGGGGGTTTTACTTGGGCAGCCCAACTTGGGCACGCCCACGCTAAGCCGCCGTGGAGCCCACATTGATAGGGAGTTTTCGTAGATCGTTTTCGCCGTCCCGCAAAGCTCTCCGCAACCCGCTACGATACCCGGAACTCTACAGACAAGGTCATCGGCGCGCAGGCTCAGTAGCGGCTTCTTCGTTGCGGAGGGCTTAGCGGAGAGGGAAACGCGGTCTACGAAAGGTCTCTATTGCCTTTGGCCCCCGTAGAGCTGAGGTGGGTCCCACGGGGTTTCTATATGAGCAACCCAAGTTGGGCATGCCCACGCTTGGCCGCCATGGAGCCCCCTTCATAAACTTTGCCCCCGCAGAGCCGAGGTTGGACCCATTGGGTTTTTACATGAACAGCCCAACTCGGGCGCGCCCAAACTTAGCCGCAGTGGAGCCCATATCATTGCATTTGACCTCTGTCGAGTCGAGGCGGGTCCCGCGGGGTTTTTATATTGGCAGCCCAAGTTGGGCATGCGCACGCTTTGCCGCCGTGGAGCCTACAGCTTTGCTCATGTGGTCTTCGCAAAGCCGAGGATGGACCCACGGGGGCTTTACACGCACAGCCCAAGTTGAGCATGCCCACGCTCTGCCGCCGTGGAGACCATGTATCCTCGTAAACCTGGCCCCTGCAGAGCCGAGGTGGGACCCATGGGTGTTTTACAGAGCTAGGTAGTTCAACTGGGGCATGCCCACGCTTCGCCGTCGTGGAGACCTCATATCGCATTTGGCCCCGGTAAAGTCGAGGTGGGTCCCATCAGAGTTTTACGTGGTCAGTCCAAGTGGGGCATGCCCACACTTCAGCGCCGTTAAGCTCTCATCCATCGCAACTTGGCTCCCGCACTGAGGAGGTGGGACCCAGGGGGTGTTACATGGGCATCCCAAGTTGGACATGCCCGCGCTTGCCCAACCGTGGATCCCCCTTCTTTCTCAAACTTGGCCCCCGCAGAACCAAGGTGGAACACACAGGGGTTTTACATGGGCCGCTCAACTTGGGCATACCCACGCTTAGCAGCCGCGAAGCCCACATAATTGCATTTGGCCCCCGTATAACCGAGGTGAGTCTCACGTGGGTTTCACATGGGCAGCCCAAGTTGGGCATGCCCACGCTTCGCCACCGTGGAGCCAACATCGTCGCATTTTGGCCCCCGCACGGCCGAGGTGGGACCCACGGAGGTTTTACATGGACCGCCCACCTTGGGCATACCCACGCTTAGCAGCCGCGAAGCCCACATAATTGCATTTGGCCCCCGTATAACCGATTTGAGTCTCACGTGAGTTTCACATGGGCAGCCCAAGTTGGGCATGCCCACGCTTCGCCGCCGTGGAGCCAACATCGTCGCATTTTGGCCCCCGCACGGCCAAGGTGGGACCCACGTGGATTTTACATGGACCGCCCACCTTGGGCATACCCACGCTTAGCAGCCGCGAAGCCCACATAATTGCATTTGGCCCCCGTATAACCGAGGTGAGTCTCACGTGGGTTTAACGTGGGCAGCCCAAGTTGGGCATACCCACGCTTCGCCGCCGTGGAGCCAACATCGTCGCATTTTGGCCCCCACACGGCCAAGGTGGGACCCACGTGGATTTTACATGGACCGCCCACCTTGGGCATACCCACGCTTAGCAGCCGCGAAGCCCACATAATTGCATTTGGCCCCCGTATAACCGAGGTGAGTCTCACGTGGGTTTCACATGGGCAGCCCAAGTTGGGCATGCCCACGCTTCGCCGCCGTGGAGCCAACATCGTCGCATTTTGGCCCCCGCACGGCCAAGGTGGGACCCACGTGGATTTTACTTGGACCGCCCACCTTGGGCATACCCACGCTTAGCAGCCGCGAAGCCCACATAATTGCATTTGGCCCCCGTATAACCGAGGTGAGTCTCACGTGGGTTTCACATTGGCAGCCCAAGTTGGGCATGCCCACGCTTCGCCGCTGTGGAGCCAACATCGTCGCATTTTGGCCCCCGCACGGCCAAGGTGGGACCCACGTGGATTTTACATGGACCGCCCACCTTGGGCATACCCACGCTTAGCAGCCGCGAAGCCCTCATAATTGCATTTGGCCCCTGTATAACCGAGGTGAGTCTCACGTGGGTTTCACATGGGCAGCCCAAGTTGGGCATGCCCACGCTTCGCCGCCGTGGAGCCAACATCGTCGCATTTTGGCCCCCGCACCGCCAAGGTGGGACCCACGTGGATTTTACATGGACCGCCCACCTTGGGCATACCCACGCTTAGCAGCCGTGAAGCCCACATAATTGCATTTGGCCCCCGTATAACCGAGGTGAGTCTCACGTGGGTTTAACATGGGCAGCCCAAGTTGGGCATACCCACGCTTCGCCGCCGTGGAGCCAACATCGTCGCAATTTGGCCCCCGCACGGCCGAGGTGGGACCCATGGGGGTTTTACATGGGCATCCCAACTCGGGCGCGCTCACGCTTTGCCCTTATCTTCGCTAACTCTGCCCCCGCATTGCCGATGTGGGACCCCACGGAGGTATACCACGGGCAGCCCAAGTTGGGCATGCCCATACTTTGACCCCCTGAAGCCACAACATCTACGCTAACTCTGCCCCCGCATAGCTGAATCGGAACCTATGGCGGTATTGCACGGGCAGCCTCAATTGGCCGTGTCCTCGCGTAGTCCAGGTGGGATCCACGAGGGTATTGCATGGGCTGTCCAAGTTGGGCATGCCCACGCTGTGCTTAACTTGGACAGGGTCAAAAAATGAAACGTTCTCAGCGTCAATTTTTGCTTTTCCTGCAGCAAGTTAATTCTTATCGCGATTCGCTTCTGAAACAGATGGCAATAATTAGGTTCGAACGACGTTTTATCGACAGATTGTTTTGTCGACACAGCGAAGTTTCATCGACAGTTCGTTTGATCAAAAGGCTCCCGTGTTCGTTTCATCGACGCACCTTGCGACGTTTCGTCGAAAGCGTCTTTCCGCGCACATCGCCTCGGCCGCCGGCATCTATAGACGATAGCCTTACTTGCCGAACCCTTGGCGGTTCTGTTGAGGCTCGGTCTGTTTAAACGTCCGGGATTAAGGCTCGCGCATTTGTGTTCCCTTTATCGGAGCCGCCTGGGTGGCTCCGCCATACTTCCGGAATACTTCCAAGGAACGAATGAAGCCAGTAATCCTATCCGATCCACCCAGTAACTAATATATGTTGTCGGTGTCGACGAAACTTCGCAGGAGCGTGTGTACACGAAACGACAATGTTCGTCACACACAGTAACGCCCATAAAACAAAAGCGTCGATGAGCACTTCATTTGGAACAGTCAAGCGATTTGTTGTATGCCACTGCAGAGTCAGTGTGTCCCCTACAGTTCAAACACTGACCTTCCTTTATTTAAGGGGGTGATTGTTTGCACCTCCTTTGGACATTTTGGTGTATAGGACTTTTCGGTCCATGGAAATATTGTTGCACGGACGTTTCGGTGTGAGGTGGATATTTGGGTGAATGGGCATTCTCTTAAACATTCCGCAGCGCACCCTTAATTCCACACCCGAGAGGCTGTCATCAAAAATACCAGTGTCGTGGAATAGTTCACACATGCAGCGCAGCGCAGAAATACCGAAAAGTCCGCGCTGCCTCAGCGCTACTGTTAGCGCTGGATTGTGCGTGCACACAGAAAAAGGCTGGTTCACACGCTGCGGAACACTCATACTGCGCTGATATTGCGCAAAGTCAGCGATGTGGTGTATATGTAGACTAGGCCTTTAGAGAGTCAAATTTTCCACCTCTTAATGCCCTGTCTTAGCAAAATGCAAAAGCGCACCGATGCCGAGCAAGAGCTAAGCATGGCGTGCATTGAATATCTATATGAACTCTTGTCATCTACCAGCTGCATTTGCCACTTTTCACAACTCCCAGGGTTTCACGAGCTCCCTTAGGTGTTGTCGGACACCCTCCAAGTCCCTTATACGCATATAGCACTCCAACGGTCTCTCCTCGCACTTACTGCTTCTCCATAAGAGGCGAGCCTCGTTACGATTGTTCTATCCTTCAGAGTGGACGCTAACTGACGTACACAACCTCGACGCCCCACTTTTCTGAGGGTGTATACGCCCCATAATTTGAGCGGTAGATTATTTTTACTACACTAGCAAAACAGGATAAACTACAGCAGTGTATCGGCTTCTTGGTACTGAAATCGCTATAGAGTTCAATTATCCAGATGACTGGGCGCAGACATATTTTTTGCAGTACAGGTTACCCTATTTGTGATCCCACATGACGGCATTTTACCCTTGCAAGTTCATGGAAGGTACCAGAGCGAAGCCTGTTTGGGTCTCCAATTACACGTTCGCGTTGAACGTGACTTCCTCGTAGAGACCGGGTAGAGGCGAGTCAAAAGTTCTCAGGGTGATCCATCACCCGTATGAAATCGCGCATTTCAGCGTGTGCCAGTTTGAAAATACGCAGCGTGTTTTCTTGGTTACTTATTTTCAGTCGCACACATTCGTTGTGTATTGTATTCGCCTCGTGGTTTTCTAGATGATCGTCTTGCAGTATGGACTCGATCGCCTCTTTCCCTCCGGCCGGTTTGGCCGGTTTGAAGATGAGTCGAAAGGTTTTGTGCGCGTAGATAATCGAAATATGATGGGCGTGCCCGAATTTGACCGCTTTCTTTTAGAGCGATGCTCTCGACTAATGAGCCAAACTTCTCTCGCATAGTGGCGGTAAATAAATTAGGACAATTATTCAGCAATGGTCTACCATCAGTGGTTGAGTGTGTCTGATATCGGAAGCCGTGCTTGAGGATTGTCAGATGAAGAAGAGCAGGGATTGTCAGCTGAAGAAGAGCAGGGCATGGTCCAAGCATCTTCTGATCGCTCCCCAGCCAATGAGAATGCGGCATAAGCCGATCAGACCGCCGAAGAACCAATCACGAAGCAAGAAGAACGAACATGTTAAGTCACGCCCTGCATTTCTCATAATGTGTTCCGCTTTTCTTTCCGACACTCTCGGGTGGTTGCTGAATGCGACGAAAGTCAGAGGCTGTAGGCAACGCACCCTCGATGTGTTCAGTTTGACGAGTAGCATACTCGTCAGCGACTGCCTTGTCGTACGCCTTCTGGAAGTTCAACGCAGGACCAGCCAGGGGACGTCGCTGCAGCCCTTCGTCTCAGACGCCGCAAACCAGACGGTCACGGAGCACGTGTTGCAGGGTTGCGCCAAACTCGCGATGTTCGGACAGACGACGCAGGTCGGCAACGAAACCAGCGATTGCCTCTTTCAGCCACTGACTCCTGTTGTGAAACGCAAACCGCTGAGCAATCAGCGAAGCCTTCGGCGTGAGGATGGTGAGCTTGGTCACGATGTCGGAATACGGCTTCTCTGTCGGCGTCGCCGGCGCGCACAGGGAGCGTACGGTAGCCGGACCACACACGCTCCACAGTATACGGCTCGCTGCTGTTCCTCCTTGACTATGCCGTTCGTCATGAAGTAAAGTTCCAAACACTCCAGGTACGTAGGCCAGGCCTGGTCTGGCAAACATTCTTCCATGTGCCCCCGATGACACAGCTATACTTCGTTTCACCTTAGGTCCGAGCGCGGACGATGTTATGAGCCGAAGGCCAGTCAAACAGCGCAAAATGCGCAACGTCATGGCGTGCTCTCCGCGCTTCATAGGACTAGCCAGCGAAGGAGCACGCCCAGAGAGACGGCGAATACCGGCTGGTCCTATCACCTGCAGAGAGCACGCCATGATGTTGTGCCTTTTCGCTGTTTGATTGGCCCTTCGGCTCATAACATCGGCCGCGCTCGGACCGAAGCTGAAACGAAGTATAGGCATAGCTTCCTTCGCCATGTGCTCGGCTCGGTGATCGGTCATTACCAGCAGCCGTCACTCACCACTCGCCGTTGCTCTCCCCCGTTGGGTCGTTTACCTCGCTACAAATGGTCGCATGCTCAGCAATCGGTTTATTAATGCGGCCTTCTTGGCCGTTAAGGTAGTGTGATACGAATAATGGGAACAACGTAGTTCGCACGCATCTCGCGCGGTCGGCGGGCAAAAGCTACGCAGTTGCCAGACTTGCAACATAAGCTTCCGCCACATACGCAACACTCCAGCATACTTAGTCCGGAGTCGACCGTCGGCGGGGAGTCGCACTTAATTAGTCCAGCATACTTAGCCCGTAGACGGCCGTCGGCGGAGAGTATACTTATTCCGCAGGCGACCGTCGACGCGCGCAGCTGGGTCTCGAGTGACGAAGTGTAGCCCCCCACGTGGATTCACGACATCACGGAGTGGATCATAACGTACCAAGGGACAGCGCAGCGGGCGGATGACGTCACAATTTCAGACAGCAATGGATCGTAAAGGGTGCAGTTACCCTCTTCCTCTCGCGATTACTTCAGTCATACCGCAAGGGGTTCCTCGCAATCCAAGAAAGCTAACAATTTGAAGACCCTACACGCACCCACGGAAGAAGCAGAATCCCATGAAAATCTTTCCATTAGAGCAAGCTCGTGACACACTCCACCCCTAAGTAAATTCAACTTACATTGACCATTCTGGTAAACCCGGAGAACACAAGAGTGTGTCGTGCGGGCAGCACATTCGAAACCACCCAAAGCTTCCCGTGACCGAGCATAGCAAATCGTAACGCACGCATAATGCACGCCGGATTCATTCCGGTGTGCATTATCAAAATTTATCAAAATAATCAAAACAATTTTTTTTTAATTGTGTATAGGTAGGTTTGACTGCTACCACTCTACACTGAATATATATATATATATATATATTTCAATGCAAAATCAGAACCTCCCAAAGTGGCACCTCGTCTCACCAAGGACGCCGAGTCGAGTGGAAATAATAATTGCCCACATTTTAGAAAACACCATTTTCCAACCATCGCAATCCCTTCCGATAAGACGACCAAAAAACGAAATAACAACAACATTGAACAATTATCTAGATTAACAGGAAACACTAACATTTATAACAGATGTCACAATGAAACATGGTTCATTCCTCATGCACGCACGAATTACGGAAATCAATCTTTATGTTACACATTACCATTTTTACCGAATTCGCTCGATAATTAGAAATGAAAAAAATAAGTGTTGCATGTTTTATACAGTTTATATATCTAGTTCTATAGTTTTCGCCTTGTATATCTTCACGTACATTAATTGTTTAATGTGTAGTAAGTGATGCTGATGTTGCGTTACTTGTTTGTTATTGTATAAGTATATTATTACCAGTGGTGTTGCCAAACCTTTTTTGCTTGTTATTTACATTGCAATAGGACTATGCATATGTAGAAGGGGCTCAAACCCAGTCAAGCCGCACCCTTGCGCTTTTTGTCTGAGCTCCAGACATCATTTTTAGTACCTCGTACTTTGTGATGTTAAATAAACTTTGATTTGAAATGTTTTTAGATTTTTTTTAAAGGGAGCTTCATGTGCTTGACTTACTGCGCAGGGCCATGAGAGCAATCCCAACGTCGTTCTCGAGGCTGCATTTTCAGTCCGTCTTTTCCTTCTCACTCCCAGAATGTGCTCCGTATATCGCAGTGATTGGCTCGCCGCGTGCTTGGGGGGAAAGTATAGACGCGCAGGAAATACTTAGAATGTAGACGTGACAACACTACAGCTTTCCCGCGCCCATACGTCCCTGCAGAGGACACCAAGGACCAGTCAATGCACTCCAGCAAATGCCGAATGTAGACGTGACAACCACTACAGCTTTCCCGCGCCCATACGTCCCTGCAGAGGACACCAAGGGCAGTCAATGCACTCCAGCAAATGCCGAGGCCCACAGAGAGCTGAAACTCAAGCGGTCTGTGCTGGAACACTCAGTATAAATGTGACTGACACTTTCCCGCTCTCTGCGCGGTAGGTACTAATAAACATCAGGGGCATTATACTTCGTTTCATCTTAAAGGTAAACTGAAGCGGTTCTGTATTTTTGGAAAAACACTTAAATCGTCTTCATTTGGCCTCCAGAATCACGAATATCGAGATTTTTTCTTTTCATTTAGTGCACGGCGGTTGCAGTAAAATCGCTGAAGCACCTCCTTCCCTCATCGTGACGTCATATCCTGAGTTTTCGGAATCTCCACTCTCGCACATCTTCAGCGCTTAAAAAAGTATTTGGCTTAAAGCTATGCACGCGGCACATATATATTCAGAAAGGTCTGAAAAGGACGTCATGAGTGGTGTCAGTACGGGGGAATATACCTGACAAGCTCGCAATTGCACGCGCTGCCCACACGAGCGACACGCGCTTATCGGCCGAAAGATATGGGTATGACGTAACGACTGGTTCGAGGTTTTTCGTGTTTTCTCGCGTTTAGTTACACCTTCGGGGAGAGCGAACGTGATATTCAGATTCACGGGATAAAAATACTCTGCAAATTCCCCTCTAAATTTTTTTTTTTTTTCAAGAATCAGGTCTAGACGCAGCCGACACTGACAGCTGATAGGCCCAATCAGACAGCGTCAAAAGAGCAGATAATGAAGTCACCGAGAACTTAAGAAACGCAGGGCGTGGCGAGCACCTTCTCCGCAGCCAATCAGATTGCGGCATTTGACGATAAGGGCGCCGAAGAACCAATCACGGGGTCGTGAGCATGATAAGCCACGCTCTGCACTTCTTAAACTGGCTATAGCCCATTTCATTTGTGCAATGATCGTTACACCCCATTTCGGTTTCATAATGGCGTACCCCCATGTCTACTGGAACGTGGGCGTTTTCTCATTATCCCGCCACGGCGCGGCTAAAAATACCCCGCGATCCATCCGCTCATGCGAGAAACAACAATTATTTAACGACATTCGCGGAGCTCTGGAATTGCATCTCGGTTTCAAGTTCCCCGTCGCACGATAGCCGTGTTAATGGCCTTCCGACGCCGGTCTTTATGTGCGCGTCACACCCCTCCATTAAAGGAAGCGTATAGAATGCTCTCCGATGCTCCACTTCGTAAATGGGCGCGCTAATTTATTTTCCATTTTACCCCGCGATATGTTTTCTTGGTTTTCGCTTCTCTTTTTTTATATTGCTGCATTCGGAACTTTCTCGGTCTCTTCCGCTTCCATTTACCGTTCAAGGGTCGCCGTAGTCGTCGTTTCACAACACTTCGTAGAAGCCGCTCGGGTGATCCGGTGAATTTACTCCCAAGAACGCGTGTCATTACGTCTAATTAGTGATAACAGGAATCAGGCGTGCGGGTAGAAATATTTTGCCTACGGATCATGTATACGGCCACAGTCAGACTGCTCGTACGTAGTACAAAGGACGCGGTGTTCGCAGCCGCCATCTGCGGGCACGCCTCACGCATGTTCTTCGAAGCATGCTCGCTTCATGCTCTCTTCGAACATGTCCGCAGACAGTTCTTGTATGACCAATGGGACCGTCATACAAAAGACAGACTGCAGACTGTCTTTGGTACGATGCATTAGTAGCAGTGTGACCGCGGTGTACGGCTCTGTCCATTGCCGCATTTCCGCCATTGCCGCAATTCGAACGAAAGTGTGAATGCAGCCTTAAGGCGCGTATGCATGCACTTGCGGATCCGCCCGCAAATCCGCATGTTTAAACGCGCCATTAGGCTGCAATCACACATGGCGTTCGAATCGCAACAGCGAAGCGGATTCGGTCGTTTTTATCAACTGCGCGTGAATTTGTACTGCATTTTTGAGCAACCGCGTTCCCAACCGCGTTGCGGATGCGGTTGAGTTGTCATGGTGCGAATGCAACGTAATGGGTTTTCGGTTTAAACAGCGTTCGATGAAATCTCAGACCAACGAGCTGGAGTAGGGTGCATGGGCGCCCGGACAGTCCTGTTGTCTTGGAGTATTTATTCTCTCTTGCTTCGAGCGCCGCCAGCGCGTGCCAAAGTAACTATGACCTTAGGGCGGTAAGATGGCGCCCGAGCGCATCAGGCAAATCTAAGCGCTCTCGCTGAAAAAAGTCAGAACGCGTGCACTTAAAATAAAAAAAAAAAGAAACGCACGTAGAAAATGATTCGACAAATAATTTGAGAGTAAAATGAGCCAGATGCTGTCACGTTTAATCTCCGTCCCCTTTCGATATGGGCGTCGTACCGGCGTACTGCACTGACCAAATTGCATTTCTATAAGGGAGGCACCAGGCGCGAGCTTAAAGTATAGGCTATACTGCTCGCTGTCTAAATCCCCAAATTTGACTTTCCACTTATTTGTCTCTGTTCTACGCAGACACTAGCGCATGACGGCACTTTACGTTGGAGCTGCGTTGGGGGTTAGGGTGGCGCCATTAAACAGGGGAGGATTTGATGAGTCAGGCTTGGGGGGGGGGGGGGGGGGGGGGTTCTACAAAAACATGTAATGTCACGAACGAATGTGACGTCACAAACGAAGCGTAGAGCACTGCCACCTGCTTCCTGTGAACTAAAGGTATGGCGGCGTCACTCATGCGCTGAACGCTTGTCGACATCGATCTATTTTATCGAGGGGTTTCATTGGAAGCGAATGGCGGCGCAGTGCTACTGAAGGGATACTGAACTGAAATTTCGAGCTCACAATGCAGGGCTGGATAGATAGGCGGGACGCTGCAAAACCCAAAAACATCACTCCTACAGCGATATCTCCAACGGATCGCCGTATTTTTGGAAAAGAAGTTTGCGATTGAACACGGCCGACGAGGCCGACGGTATACAAGGCACGTCACGATTCCCAGTCCCTCTCCTCCTCACTTCATCCCGTCAAGCTGGTGAACAGAAGCGAGGAGGAGAAAAGCGAGGCCGCTTCCCCTCATTCTCAAATTCTCCGGGAGGACAGTGACGTCAAAGATCTCGCTTCATCGCGCCCTTCTCTTCCAAAAGTACGGCCATCCGTTTGAGATATCGATGTATGACTGATGTTTTGGAGTTCGTAGCGCCCCGTTCAACGCTTCTGCGGCCTTATTTTTCGAAATCCAAATTTCGGTTCAGTATCCAGGCACCTGTATCGCGCGTTCTCGCAACAATGGTTGTCGCTACTTGAATGAAACGCGAAGCGTCAATTTTATTGGGGGGGGGGGGGGGGGGGGGGGGTTAAATAAACCTCCTCTCGTCGCGACTACTTCAGCGACCACTTGCAGTCCGCGAGCACCAATAGCTCAAGGCACTACACGCACCCTCGGAAGAAGCAGCTAGAACCCATGGAAACTTCCCATTAAATCGTACTCCTGACACACTCCACTTCTAAATATATTTGAACTTGTCTTGATCGTTCTGATAAACCTGGGAGCCACACGAGTGTGTATTCTGTTCAGTGGGATCCGGACAAAATGGTCCCGGACAAAATGGTCCCGGTCAAAATGGTCCCAAGTGCAAACCCGGACAAAATGGTCCCAAGCAAATTTTGAGAGTTTGCTTGTCCCTCGGGGGTTAATCGATTGCTTGCACTTCTGCAAATTGTACATAGAAAAAAAAAGACAATGCTGAATACTTAAGACTAAAACGCTAACCATTTTAAAGTGTATATATTAAATTCAAAACACATTGCATGCCAGTAGATGAGCCAAGAAGTAGAAGGCAAAAGTATACTATAGAAATAATATACAAGTACATATATCAAATAATGTCCTTAATATTTAATACAATCAACACGAAAAGAAAACATTGTTCCATAACACACCATCAAAGAACAAAAATGAGGTACGTGTTTATACACTATAAGGTCGGTCTGCCTTTGAGGAGTGGCGACACTGGTTTACGCTATAGACGAGAAATTTTGCCAGTGCAGTCTTTAACGTGCATCACGCAGTAGCGATACACGACTGCACGCACGCCATCACAAAAATGTAGTATGTGCATGATAATGTCTGAATCATCATGTGCATACGTTTTCTTGCAGCGCCAATGCGCTAAATGAAAATTATAGAAAATACTGTCGGATTCTCTAAATTTTCTTCCCACTCTTCCCATTAATGTCTAAGACTAAAGTCACAGTGCAGTCGACGCTACGAGTTGATAGGAGCAATCAAGCAGTGCTAAAAAACAAAACGTACTAATGACGTTCGTCAACTTTTTTGTGCATGTTATTACCGGCTAGTTTAATCAATCGCAGAGTGCGCATCACGGCCTTGCACTTGTAGTGTGTGCGTGTGTATTTCTGTAGTGACTTCCGAGCTCCAGCTTTGTACGGTGCTCCGACTTATGCGTATAGGAGCCATAGAGCCAAGTGAGTGATAATAGAACTTGAATTAACTTTTGGACTTCTTCAGTTGTTTCCTCAAATACATCGCAAATACCTTAAATACATCAAAATATACATTGCACGTGTGTTGAATACAGCTTCAGAGTAGCGGTTCACTAAAATTTCAAAGAGCCCCAAAGTGTGAACAAGTCACTTAGCACCATTTTGTCCGGGTTTGCGCTTGGAACCAATCTGTCCGGGGCCATTTTGTCCGGGACCTGTTTGTCCGGGACAATTTTCTCCTACACCCGCGTGCAATGCATCCGAAACCGCACAAAGCTCTCCGTCACTAAGCACAACAAATCATAACGCACGTGCATGCACGACACATTATGTGCTCCCCAGGTTTATCAGAATTATCAGTTTAAATAGGAAGGGGGGGGGGGGGGGGCCTAGGCTACGCTACTGGCGGTAATGGCTCACAACCACCGTCCGGCCATCTCAGCTTGCGCAATATGGGGTTTATAGTGTGTTTTTTCATAGAGCCCATACTTTTTACGGCCCAGTCCCTTTCATTTGCAATCCCACACATGCGCAGAGCCAGCTTTTGTGATTGAACGACGAGCACCACCAGCCTACAGACACGTCTCCGAGATTATAGCTTCATCTCTTCTTATGTAATTTATCGTTGGGATCCCGTGCCCTCCAGTAAACACTGACTGAGGAGTTAAGTTTTGGCATGGCAGCGGGCGACGAGCTATACGTAGACGTTTTAGAGCGCACCTCTTAGACGCCCGTTTCCGGCTTGAGCGGCGTCGCCGTCGGCGTCGGCGTCGGCGTAACCGTGAGGTCACATGACCCCCCCCCCCCCCCTTGAGGTAACGTGACCTCACGGGGGCCACGTGGCCCCCGTGGTGGAGTAGCAGGCTGGATGAGGAGGAGGGACGAGGAGTATACCCTCCCCTCAGTACCCTTCCCTCCTCCTCCTCAAGAGCTGCGCTCTAATTCGGCGTTACAGGGAGTTGTAAACGGCTTTCATTTTTTTTTTCGTTTCCTTTCGTTCTGTCACGTGGGTTCCGTATCTGGTATGCGGGACGAAAAAATAATAAAACATCTCAACCTGGAATATGCGAAAAAATATAGGTGAGGCAAAACAAGAATCTGTCACACATTCTTGTTTTGCCTCGCATTTTTTGTGAACACTTTGCAGCGGCGTGGAGAAATCAAAACGATGTTTTAACGCATACCAGAATTGACGACATTCAAGATATTTGCGCCCATGTGGAAAAGGTGCATATGTACCATTAGCTGTAAATAGATCTTTTGCTAAATTACCCGAGCATCAACACTCTCAAGAATAAAGGGTGTAAAAGGGTGTATCGTTACACCCTTTGTCCCATATAATACACCCCAAAACATCATTTCAACGTACACCGCCCTACAGTCGAACAGACGGCCCGAAATTTTACGAGGGGCTTGATAGCCGTGTGGTACAACTTACTAAAATAGCTAATGTACGTTTTACTTACTACAAAAAACATAATCGGGGTTTCCTTTATGTGGCCTTTGATACGTACTTTAGCTATTTAAAAAAGTTATGTCGCACCGTTATCAAGCCCCTCGTAAAATTTGGGGCCGTCTGTTCGACTATAGGGCTCTGTACGTTGAAATGCAGTTTTGGGGTGTATTATATGGGACAAAAGGTGTAACGATACACCCTTTTACACCCTTTTTTTCTTGAGAGTGAAGGAGCAGGCTACGAGTGTAGTTGCACGGGCTGCACGTGCTGGCGTCTGCAGTAGCAGTAGTGACTCTTCTAAAGCAAAAGCCTAAGACATATTTCACCTTGCACTCGCGTTCCTCAAAGCCTTAATCATTTTGGTTATTTACTTCGAATTTTTTATATGGGGAACGCGAGCGCGTGCGGCGCGTAGAATTGCCTACCCAGAGTTCTCCTTCATGGCAATTTAGCAGAAAACAAATTTAATAGACATGCTTATTTTCAGAAAATTATTCCAGGCAAAAAGCTAACAGGTGACTTGAGGTCTATTGCTGTGATATTCTTAAGAAATTTTAATAAAAGGGGCGAGCTGCTGCGAGTCTGAACACTGGGCACGAACAGGGACAAACACAAACAGTGTCGTTCGTTGACAGCTTCAGAAGTGCGCCCTCTCAAAGTCCCCAGCACATATCGCTGCGCGATTAAGTGGGAACACCAATCGTTGGGTCTTCCTTTCATTGGTTCTGCCAATGCAAAGAACGATCGGTAGCATGCTCTGGTTAGTCTCATGCGACTGCGCCCTTCTCACTGTCTGGAAGGAAGACCACTGAATTCCTCCGACAGCATCGTTTCGCCAGGCAGTATAAGCAGTATAAGCACGTCTGAGAGTGTGGGACGTTCTTTGGAACTGCGCTTTGTGCTCTCGTTTTAAATTTTCTTATTTTTAATTTTTTTTATTTTTCGAAACACGGCAGCAATGTCACGTGCATCAGTGGCGTAGCCAGGAGTTTTTCTCGGGAGGGTGCTGAGGTGGCTGAGATGTCCATGGACCATGGCTTGGGGTGCGGAGAGGGGGAGGGGGGGGGGGGGGGGTCAAAATGCATGTTTATATTATAGATGCTTTACACACGCGCCAGATTGAGCCGCCATAGCCGCCCTTCTCTTGTCTTACCGAGATGCCGAGCCACTGAAGCGGGCGTTGACGAGTCTCCACAACGGGCTATGCTGGGGGGAAGGACACAGTAACACTTAAAATGGCAATAACCTGTCCTGCTGTGGAAATGATGAAGTCAAGCGAACGGAATAAGAGGGAACAAAAACTGAAGGTTAGTTATGGCGGCGCCCATGCACAGCTGCTGTAAAGCGTCTATAGGGTCGGGGGGGGGGGGGGGGGGGGGGAGGGGAGGGGAGGGGCTGAAGCCCCATAAGTCTCTCCCCTGATTACGCCACTGATGTGCATTGCCATTGAGTACTTCGGGACGCGCCTATGAAGCATACGGGGATGTACTCGGAGCGTTTCGAGTTGCACGCGTTTGTGACTCAGACGTGAACAACCTGTACTTTTCGCCCGACGCCGCTTAGTGTGACACGATCATTTCCATTGAACGGGAACGTTTGCGGCGTGACGGCATGCATGCTGCAGAGGTGTCTATTTTCGATCCGATCTCCGGTGCCAAAGTGCGCGCATGGGCAGCACATGCCCGCGAAAGACGACTCTCTTCGGCGGGGCATGCTCGCCGCACCGGTCGTTCGCTCGCCGCAGTGGACAAGCCAAGTGAACCTGACTGAAGCCCTTTTCGCATCTCTGTCTGGACCTTGAGGTACGTGGTACGTTTCCCTACCTTCTTGTCGGATACCAGGGAGTTGTAGTAGATCCTGCCGATAACCCCGATAACGATACCCGATATTCTGCCGACGCCCTTTCACATGCATCCTTTCGTTATCTGGTATCGTTATTGGAGGTACCGGAAGGATCTACTAAAACTCTCTACTGTGAGATGTGCAAGTTGAGAAATCGCGAGAGAAAAAAAAAAAAGAAGAAATCTTCGTCTTGTTTTTTTTTTTCTTTTCTGTTTGTTCTATTGAAACATGGGTGAATAACAAATTAACAATTACTGCCTTCCCAGATAGGTACAGTGCTCACCAAACTTACATGGAACACACGTACTGTGTCGTATCCGGGCGGCAGCCGAAGACCTACTCCTTGACGTAGCGCTCAGTGGAACAGTCCGAGCAGGGGAGGCCGCTCGCTCAAGACCGAAATCTCGACTGGACAGCAGAGAACGCAGCAACTTTGCCTGCCGGGTGATCCACGCTTTTGGCATTGTTTGCTGTCGAGCAGTGATTTCGGCGTTGAGCGAGCGGCCTCCCTTGCGGTGCTGCCTTGCTCGGACTGTTCCATTGAGACGTCTCGAGCAGTTCGTTGGCTGCCGCCAGGATAGGGCTCTCACGAGATAAGACACCGTCCGCGTGTTCTGTATATGTTAGTTGAGCACTGTACGTCACCTTCGGAAATACAAAGAAATCCTCGCGAGATTTCTAGGGGCATAGATTGTAGCAGTTTATGCACAAATTGTGGGCTGTTTGGATATACTTACCGCCCACTTTGTTTCCACTATAGTGTAATCCCAAAAGTAAGCGCGTTCTATGGGTTAATCAGGTCCGCAGTCACGTACCCAGTGTCTTCTGCCCACTCGAACTTCTAAAGGGATATTTAAACGAAATTGGAAATATACGTGTCGTGTTCAGAAATAGGCTGAATATGATCCACAATATCCGTAAATAACAATCGCACGTTTCTATTTTGAGCCTGATGGCTGTATTTTTCATTATAAACGGCCCACTCTGGCAAGCGCTCGGAGAGCAGCCAGAGGAGAGCACGTGACATCCGGCGCAATTCTGACGTATATTGTCTCGGGACGAGCAAAGCTGTGGCGAGGCTGACGTCGACAGGATGTCGTAGCCGTTCCAGTCACCGAAGCGGACGAAGCACACCAGCGATCGGGCCACCGCAACTAACCGCAAAGCTGCTTTTGTACGAATTTTGAGTGACGGGTTAATCTTCTGTAATCCCGTGGAGGCACAATAGCTACATCTGCGACACACAAAGGAGAGTCCCGGTGAGAGGGGAGTTCCTTCTTCCCCTCTTCTCTCGCGGTGGCCGGAGAGCTCGCGGAATGACGTCCGGTTCAAAGTATATAAAGTTTTAGGTGAGACAGGCTAGATGGGTGGATGGATGGATATTGGCTGTTCCCCTCACTAAAATTTTGTTTGAATGCCAAAAAACAAACAAAAAAAAAAACACCAGATGATCGTAATTCATCCTCCGTCTTTTGCTGGGGCTTACCAGCAACTCTTCATTAGTTTGGCACGTAAACCCCCAAAGTTTCCTTTTGTCTCTAGATCGCCAGTAATCCCTTACATAGTCTGAATGTGCCATACATCTAGAAATGCAAGTAAATGCATCTAGAGACGCATTTATTTATTTAATATTTATTTACGTTTGTACACCGTTGACCCATTGTTCGGCAATATGATAGCGCATTGACCGAGAGTATAAATGTTATGACACGGCGCTTTTTTTCGATTTTCAATAATTGCAACATGCAAAATTTCAGGCTAAGAGCCCAGTAGATGCTATACTGTACTTCGTTTCAGCTTACGTCCGAGCGTAGCCGATGTTATGAGCCGAAGGGCCAATCAAACAGCGAAAGAGGCACAACGTCATGGCGTGTTCTCTGCAGTGGATAGGAGCAGCCGGTATTCGCCGTTTCTTTGTGCGTGCTCCTCCGCCGGCTTGTCCTATCAAGCGCAGAGAGCACGTCATGACATTGCCCTTTTTTCGCTGTTTGATTGGCCCTTCGGCTCATAACATCGGCCGTGCTCGGACCTAAGGTGAAACGAAGTATAGACCTGGAGCGCGAGCTTTCTACCTTTGATAACGCTTAGTCGCACGTGCAACCAGAGGGGGAGCTTATACTGGGCTTTTAAATCTGTCACCAACTGTAAGCGCCGAGAGGTCTCGGTGGCCTCTACGTGACGTCACTATCAGGATTTGCCTCATCGTCACGTCACGAGTGGTGATCCTGGTTACTTATCATCATTTGCAGTGATGCAAGTGCTGCGCCATTTGCGCCATGAACGAAAGTCTGCTACATTTTGGGCCAAAATTCCATTTTTGCTGAGAATTGCGCCACACCTGCGCCGAGAGGGGCTTAAAGAAAAAATATATACCGTATATATATTACAGGGTGTTTCACGAAAGGTGGACAAATTCGATATTGCGAAAACTACGCGTCGAAACAAAAAGATCCTTTTGTCGTTTTGCTCCTGGGCCAGGGGCCTATTTAGGAAAATTATTAAAGTCCGGGATAATTAGGTTGTTAATTATTTTTGTGTAATTAATTTTTAATATTGTGTTTAAGGGCATGGTTTCAATTAGGAAAGTGCTCGGCATGATCGAAAAACTCTAAATCAAAAAATTGCATAACAATAGAAGGCACGCGAAGCATTTTACGGCTTTCTGAAAAACCGCACAAATTCGACGGGTTTTTAAGTTTCGGTTTGCTATCGGAGCGCATCTTGGCCCCGGCGGCACCGCGCCCCGTGGAGACAGTGCAACCAGCCTCTGCTGCGTCGCGCGATGACAGCGCAGCAGAGGTTGGTTGCACTATTTCTCCAAGGGGCGCGGTGCCGCCGAAGCCGAGATGTGCTCCGATAGCAAACCGAAACTTAAAAACCCGTCGAATTTGTGTGGTTTTTCAGAAAGCCGTAAAATGCTTCGCGTGCCTTCTATTGTTCTGCAATTTGTTAATTTAGTGTTTTTCGATGATGCCGAGCACTTTTCTAATATAAACCATGCACTTAAACACAATATTAAAAAAGTCAATTAGGCAAAAATAATTAACAACCTAATTATCCCGGACTTTAATAATTTTCCTAAATAGGCCCCTGGCCCAGGACCAAACGACACAAGCCTTTTTTTGTTGCGACGCGTAGTTTTCGCAATATCGAATTTGTGCACCTTTCGTGAAACACCCTATATATATATATATATATATATATAATATATATATATATATATATATATATATATACAGGGTGTTTTTTTTTTTAAGCTTAACAGATTTGTTTAAAAAAAGCCGTGAAAGTTACACTTATTCCGCTTGTGGAGGCGAGTTATACGGCCAGGGGGACATATTATAGGGTGCTAATCGTAATGATCAGTCGGCTAATTAATAAAAATTCTTTAATTAACTTTTTAATTAATAAAAATAGACATATGGTTCCAATTAGAAACTTGCTCAGCGTCATCGAAAACCCCTAAATCAGTCATTTTCAGAAAGACTTTGAGCGCGTGAGAAGCGTAGTAGTGCACTGAAGTTACCACTCGTGGAGCAGGTGCAAGGCTGGGGCTAGATAAGAGACGGAAAAATCGCGCGGGCGCCTTATCGCAACCTCTAGCTTTGTACCTGCTCCACGAGTGGTAACTTCAGTTCACTACTACGCTTCTCACGCGCTCAAAGTCTTTCTGAAAATGACTGATTTAGGGGTTTTCGATGACGCTGAGCAAATTTCTAATTGGCCATTTCGGCTACTGTAATAGAACAGAACGAGGGTCTGGTACACCTGATAAGATCACTTGATTATTATGTCTGCCAGGTGTCTTCGTGCCGTGGCTGCAGAGTACCGTGGCACTTGCGCCGCTCGCGTCAGCCTTCACCACCTGTCACCAGCATGCGCGCGTCGAGCTTCGCCGCTTTGCACCGAAGTGCTAGGAACAGCGGCTGACCTGGGGGAGCGCCTGGGTTAGCGCGATATACACACAAATTATGCTCGGAATTATTTCGGGAAGACCTCGTTTGTCCTAAATGTAAGTTACTATATAATAAAAAAAAAAAGCCGAGCAGAGAAAGAGAGAGAGAAGAAAACACGGGTAGACATATATTTGAATAAATACGGTAGTCACGCTAGTTCCCGCGCTGCTGTCGATCAAATGAACAGCGAACTTTGATCTAACTCTGGTTCCTACGCCGCCAAAGAGCAGTGTCACCTTTAAAGCGCAAGTCTAGGTTTTTATAATGTTTTTGGGTGGTAGTTCTCGCGGTGTATGATATTAGATTCTTGAGTTTGGTTGGTTCATTAAACTTACGGGAAAAGGACGTATTTTTATTGGTAGGCGTGTTAGTGGATATGTTGGTTCTTGCTGGCATTTTACAGAAATTATATTTACAGGCTAAACAAACTACCGAGTGTAAAATGGAGAGGGGAGAGAGGATTTATCCCAGTGAAGTGTTGGGCTACGATTCCCTTTTCAACAATTTTTACTACTCATTGTAAATGAAGCATACTCTGGGGTTTTGCGCACTATCTATTCTTAGCACAAAAGGCGATAAGTAAATGCTCAAGTATCAAAAAGGAACCCTTAATAATTATCATAAATGAACTCATTTAGAGATGCAATCACTTTTTTTTTTATTTTCAGGTGATGTGCAAATATATGTTGGCACGTGCTCCGAAAGCGTCAGTGGTTGCACACAACCGCTATTTTGCCTGCCAACAAACCTGCTCCAAAAGGTCAAATGCCGCTTCCATCACTGCATTTAAGAGAGACAAGTTCGTAGGCGTGTGCAGAAACACAGGGGAAGCTTAAAGTCATCGCATTCTTAAACCACAACTTTCAACGTTGACACAATACTTTTATTTCTGTCTATGAAATTATAATAAATCCCTTTCATGTCGTCATAGTCAGTGTCTTGCCAGTCGTCGAAAGCCGACCACAGCGTCGCTTTTTGTCGCGCACGTCGTCAAACCGATTATAGTCGGGTATAAGTGTAGAATGCGCCACAAGCTGCCCCTTCCAGCGCGAGCTTTCTAGCCCCGGTAACACATCGGAGCCTCGTGAGTCGTGAGCATGCTCAACCCAAGCGCGCATGAACGCAGTTTGCGCCTGCTGGAGGGGAGCAATTGTGCTGCGTTCTTTTTCCGGGAAATCCCAGGGTACCTTGCAACGAGGGGAATTGTGAGGCTGTTCGGATGTAGGCCCGTGCAGGCTCCAACACTTCATTTATCCAAGTAGCGACACGATTCATTATTTCTTATCAAAACGCACACACAAAAAAAACGAACGAAAAAGAAGGTTATAACATACTCTGTTTTGCTTTCCTTCGCCCTCGCTTCTTGGCTAATTTCACGTGCCGCACATCTGATGCTTCTTGGCTAATTTCACGTGCCGCACATCTGATCTCAGACGCTGGGAAAGGGGGGGGGGGGGGGGGGGGGGGCGCCACATATTTCCGGAGAGGCCTATATATAGCGGCGAGAAGTTTTGGTGGCGCCCTCCTGTGGTTCCCCCTTGTGACGTCATTACCTTGCAAACAACAAGTTCGATGGTGTTTGTTATTAGCATGGTGGACGATTGAAATCATTGCGCTCTCAAAGGAACACTGCCAACACCGTCAAAATTAAAGTTCTTTCATTCCTCTTATTTCCGTCGATGATAAATCCCCTTTCCGACGTCATAGTCAGCGTTCGGCCAATCGTGGAAGGCCGACCACAGCGACGCTTTCGGTCGCGCACGGGGCTAAGCACGGCTGCTGAGCGCGTGCTGACAGCGAGATTCCGTAGCTCTTTTGCAACGTACATTCCGCACCATCAAGATTGCCGGTCTTAGCTAGCTATTAATGTGAGCTCGTTCTGAACATGCGCTCTAAACATCGCCCTCGAATATGGCGTCGAGTGAATACGCCCTATAGTGAGCATATATTTTCGAGAGATTTTTCACATTTCAAGTTGGCACGATGAAATCAGAAATGCACGTAGCGCTTATTTGGGGGGGGCAAAGCAAGGGAGAGGACTTAGATTACAGAGCCGGAGTCGTAGAACAAGCGCAAGGGTTTCGTGGTCGACTGGTTTGGCGGGCCGAAAGGAAGAGACAAAAACAAAATGGCTATTCCCAACAGTTTCGATCGAACCCATATCGGTCTGGTGTGCCGCATTCCATCCATCAACGTCGGGATATTGTACCGCCAGTTCCTTTGCACTTTTTTTCTTCTTTTTTACTCTACTCGTTTGTGCACACTGCAGAGGATGCTCGTTTTGTATTGCAGTGCTGGAGCTCATTTCTAACCTGGACCCGAAGTCATGCGTATGTGCTATACCTGTCAGAGAAAGATGGACGTATAGACAAGTTTGTTTTGCCTTCTATTGGCGAGTCGGTTTAACCCGAAAGAAGTGCAGTCGTGCGGCCATGCACGCGACGGTGTTGCGCTTGTTAGCCGTAGGGAACCATGGAAAGAGTGTGAGTTCAGTTCGGCTCCAGTTACTCTCGCACCCGGCGGCTGGTGATCCGAAACGCTGGCCAAGGTGTGGGCTTACCCGCGGAACGACCGGAGACGGAGTGCTTACTCTTCTTTGTTCCTTTTTTTTTTTTTTTCGCTTCGCATCGCCTCTTGTTTCCTCCTACAGAGAGCCGCACGGGCTCCAACTTCTTGACCCGATTGGAGCTTTGTACGAAACACGCAAGTTTTGCCAGCCACCCTCTGCCACTTGATATTCGCAAATCAAAAATAAAAATAATGGTACTGGCTACCCCTAATTCACGCTACAATATCTCTGAATCAACAAAGTCAGAGTCGGAGACGTTTGTCGGGGCGGTAATTCCAAGATGGCGGAAGAGACGTGGCTAGATTCTCCAGGATTTCCCATGCGCTTTCTCGCTGACGCTGGTCAGTGTGCTAAAATTAGTTTATTTGGCTACAAATGCGCGGCAGTCAGGGCAGGAGCATATCGCAGGTGACGGAGATGTTGACGTGCGTTAAAAATGTGAGCATGTTTTTTTTTTTTGTTGTTTTTTTTTTGTTGTTTTTTTTTGCGATTTGGAACACAATTATTTCTATATTAATGTACTCGCTTTTTCCGTAAAAACTGTATGATGCACGAAAACGCCGACCAGAACCATGCGGTAACGGCAGTACCGGGGCCTCAAAGCACGCTGTCAAGCGTGAGTCCGCGGCATGAAGCTTTTATTTTCATTGTTCTCATCATCATTATTCGTAACTTTTATTCGCTGCCACCGTATCGCTGCTCCGGTCTTTGCGGTGCTTTGCTGGATGATATCTCAGAATGCAAAGATTTATACTTCGTTTCAGCTTCGGTCCGAGCGCGGCCGATGTAATGAGCCGCAGGGCCAATCAAACAGCGAAGAGGCACAACGTCATGGCGTGCTCTCTGCAGTTGATAGGACCAGCGGGTATTCGCCGTCTCTCTGTGCGTGCTCCTACGCCGGCTAGTCCTATCAAGCGCTGAGAGCAAGCCATGACGTTGCGCGTTTTGCGCTGTTTGATTGGCCCTTCGGCATCGTCCGCGCTCGGACCGAAGGTGAAACGAAGTATAGTAGAAATCTATATTTGTCCTCTACGGATACTGCCTGGGCTGGTGGGACAGGCATAGAAATAGTTTTGTCGTCATGCATGAGAACAGCTTTCTGAACTTCATTTACGTACACGGACATTTGTTCTGCACATTTCGCGCTTTGAAAATATGAACCTTCAAATTTCGATCAACTACTTCTTTGCCAAAGGTCTGTGCGCTGCGGCGAGAGGCGGGGAGCATATTTCGCGCTGCTCTTAATGCGCTGCATCATCGTCGGCTAGACCGACGATAATGGTGATGATGAAAATTGGCAGCTATTTTTTAGTATTGTTTAGTTTTGGTTGCGAGCGCCACCAAGCGGCCCGCAGTAACAGTCTACCGGTGAATGCTATGGCCCGAGGAGCGCAGCCAGCGGGCGAAAAATCTCGCAGGACGTGTACGTCCCCGCTCCTCTGGTTCTTCTTTCGTCCACAAGAGGGCGAGCGGCAGGCTGGAGTTGCGAATAACGGGGAGTGTAGTCCCAATTTTTCACCCGCTCTCTTTAGCCATTTCCCCACTCCATTTGTTTAAACAAATGAACTACTTCCGAAAATCCCTGCATGAAACACTGCGCGCTTTGCACTATATAGGACCTCTTTAGCCATGGAGAGGACAGGGGTGGCATGGTTTCGATTTCGATTGCCCCGTTGACGATGTAGAGTGCATCTCAGCACCGCATGAAAATAAAGTAAGCGCTCGCTTGCATTGTACCCTTTCATCTTCGTGAGAGCTCTAGTCGAAACACGTACCTCCAGCGGCCGTAAGGACCTGTCTATAATCGGTGACAGGTCAGGAACGAAGTGGAAGCTCCTCCCACCTCTTTCCACTTTAGCGGAGCGAACGCCGCAGAGGAGGGGACCTCCTCTCCACCGTTCGCTCCGCTGAAGTGGTAAGGGGTGGGAGGAGTTTCCATTCGATCCTGACCTGTCATCAACTATAGATTTAGCGAAGAGTAGCAGTACAGCCGGTCACGTTTCATAACTTTCTGGTGGCCTGGCTACCACCCCATGGTGCGGTGTGAGTGTGACCCTCCTGGGTCACGGATTATTTACGAAGCCTAGGAGGACACTGAGACGATGGAACAGGATGATCGAGCCAGTACAATTCTTCATCTTCCTTTGTTTACCTGTGCACAAACTCCGGTATGTCGGGATCCCCCCAAAAAACGTGCCCCAGCATTCTATCCGTATTGGTAGGCAACAACAAATATTTAAGAGAAGTGCAAATATTTGAAAATGCATCCACTGTGTTTGGTCGTGACGGGATGTCGTGAATTGAGGTTCGCAAATCGAAACGGAAATGGTGGCCCAAAGGTACCCAAGATGCTTCGCGCGGCACTACGCCACTAGGATCGCTTCGATTTTGCAAGAGGTCTGTTGAAAGCGGCCCTTTCCGTAATCTATTTCTAAAATTATTCTCAGCCGCAATTGATAAAAAAAAAGAAAGAAAAGAAACGCAACGTAAACCTGCAAACTAATTAACTTTGTGCTTGCTTTTCGGTGGCTTTCGAATTTCATTTTCATTTGGGCAGTTCGATAAAATAGAAATTAAATTCGAAAGCCGCCGAAAAACAAGCACAAAGCTCTTTTTTCTTTTTACCCAGGATTTAAAATATATCTTGTACATGTGAAAATCAAACAAAAAGAAAGAGAGAAAGCGAGTAAATAAATTATGTTTGAGTAATCTGGCAGCCTAGAGACGGCACTGGCCCATAAATTGAAAGTGGGGTGCAATAAAAAAGGAGAGACATTCATGCAAATGTCGAAAATATCACAAATACGAGTGAACACGTGTCTTTAACACTATGGAAAAAACTTATAATATATAGAGTTAAATTTTATAATTCAATTTAAGATGGACTTTAAAAACTAGAGAAAAGGTGGAAGGGGTATCCGGCGGCATTTTTAATGTGGCCACTGCAGTATTAAGGAGAAAATATATATAAGATACCCAACAATCACGGACATGGTCCACTTGCGCCATCTATCTCCGGACGCCAATACCCTGTAAAAATTTCAATGAGAAAATTCGTTTTCTCGGCATAAAATACAAATGAGCGCACAGTTATCAAAGCGCCTCCAGACATGGGTTCTTGATAAGCGTTGACATCAGCTCGACACAAAAACAGAGCCTAAAAAAGAGCGGAAGGTGGTTCCAAATGCGATTAAAATTCCGGTCCGTTTTTATGGGAAATCGCGAGAGAGAGACGAACTTTGCGGTATTAAATTAATCTATGCAGACCCCTGAAAAAAATAATCGATGATTAAGGAAGCCGGGACTATGAGCGACTCCTTTAGCCAGGTAGGTTCACGGTAGTACCGTTCAGAAAAGTTCCTGAACGGATTTTGCACGACATACCTCCACGAGCCGCACCGGGCGACCGTACTCAAGGTCATAAGCAAGGTTTATGCCTCTCACGCTGTCTGCGGTTGTGGTCTCCGTGCTTTCGCACACTTGGATACCAACCAAGCACGGACACCGTGTTAGCTCTTCGGAAAAAAATCGTGAGTGCACGTGCGTTAAGGCGTATATGCCTCGGGAGCAGCATTTTACTTTACTTCGGCGACTGCATTTGTAACTTGTAGTACTCGTGGGCCAGACCTCCCGTCTAGCGCTGCTCCACTGCGTTGCTCTATCTGTGTTGCCATGTGGCGTGAGTAATTCGGATCCATTCGAGTATATTTCGAACATATCCTTAGTATCCATGATAGCAGCCACCGAATGTTTTTTTTTTTGTTTTTTTTACTGATAGTAACCACTGGTCAGTAATTGCAACTCGCCAGAAAAGCTGGACGACCCAGAACTCCGCGGCCAATATGTAATCAGCAAAGTTATGTAAGCGCGGCACAGCTTCAAATCTTTCCCGGGGGTTTAACACATCCACACAGCGTCGATTCTTGATCGGTATCAAAACTTGGGAAGGCACTGAGACATAGCACTTCGGTGTGCCAAGGCATGTCCTTTGATCACGCCGCCTGACCGCGAGACTTGCGTTAGACGAACTGTGCCTTATCCCTGCCGTGCTGTACTTTCTTAAAAAAATTCCACGGGTTCCCAAATGCAGTTACGACCGTGTACACAGAGTTTTCACACTTATTTGGCGAATAACGGCGAACGAGCAGAAAACGTGTCTTTCAGCTCGCAGCCACCCAGCCTCTGCAACGCTTCACCAGGAAAATTTACACAGGCCCAAGATGGCCGCTTTGGAACTTCCGGTGGCCGCGTTCGAGGAGCAGTGAAGCGCGATCCAGCAAACTGTCATAGATATCAGTGATTCAATCCCCACCCCTGCCCGTTTCGAATCTGGATGAGCGTCGTACCGGCTTGCGGTCATGTTTCACTACTGCGTAGTTCACGCTAAAGACCCCAGGCTAGTGGTTGTACTGCTTTGGTTACATTTTTCCTCTACAGCTGAGAGACAAGTCGATCATTGAGGCAGGTACTAACTTCCTGCTGTATAAACATACACACAAAGCAAATATTATTATTTACAGCCAATGTGTGCTGCAGCACCGCCTGCCACATTCCTCTCGAAGTGCCACGCCCGAGACGGCGCGCTCACCACTTCCCCCCTTAGTCAAACAAAAGAACAAGAAAAATTAGTCGTTAGTTGTTTATACTATTCAACGAGAGTTTAGTCTGCTAGAGCATGGCGACATGGTATACAAACTGTAGATGAGAAATTTAGCCAGTGCAGTACGACTGCTAACCTATATAGGTCTTTAACGAGCACCACGCGGTAGTGATATACACTACCGTATACGCCACGATACTCATCCAGTCGAAACGGGAAGGGATGGGGACTGAACACAGGAGCCCGGTGGTGCAGCGCAAGCTTTCGCTACACGTGCTCGCCCCTTTTCCCTTCGCCCAATTTAACCACTGCACCATGATTTCGAAAAAGGGAGATTACGGGTAGAAAGGAAGAAACTTGGGAGAAATGAAGTGCACGCGCTGTTGGCCCGAGGAAACGGCATGGTTGTTTATACTACAACCGCGAAGCTTTTGGTGAACGCGTGGTCACTGGAAGCCATGTTCTCACACCGCGCATTAACGACACATCGCTGATACTCCAGCACCAAAGAGGACATCCGAGAAGCACCCTCTTCGCCACATATCCTCGCTCCCTTGAAAAGAAGTACCGTACGCACTTCGGGCCTCTTGTGTCGCGACATCGCGAAGATGCTCGAGATCTGCCATTGTCCGCGAAGGCCGGCTGCGCGGTCCGACTCCCGCGCATTGTGCCCGACCTGGTGGACTCCCAAGGTGGCCATTGTGACTTTGCCAATTACGGCACACCGGACGACGACGCCGCGGGGCGGCGCACACGAGCGCCTGGGTCCTTCTTCGGCGTACCGCTGATCGTGTGGACGTCCAACACTGGAAGAAAGGCTCGCATGACCCAATTAAGTGCTCGCGTCGCCCCCATCCCCACTGACCGCTGCGCTTTGGCGAGTGCCGACGTCGCGGAGTCCGAGTTTACGTCGCTAATTGGTCCGTCCAGTCCGCAGGCAGGCAGCTGTGACCGCGAGCGCGCAAGATAGTCTCGAGGGTCGGCCAAGGCGGGCCGGAACTGTGTGTCGCTGCTGCGGAGGTCTCCCTCCTGGACGGTTCCATGTGGGTTGGCTTAACGGCGTCGTCAAACGAGCGCGACGTCGTACACTCTCATCTGGGAGCCCGTTCGGGTGGCTGCGCCTTGCGCGTCGCGCTCTCTCGGCTAGTCTCGCTCTGGTGGGGAACACGGAGGAACCACGTCGGGCCGTCCGGCACCCGTGGGAGGTGCTCGCAGGGAGGATCGCACGGTTCTTTCACCCCGCGGCGGCGGTTCTTTACGGCTCGTTTAGGAACTGCTCTTTTTCACTGATCCGTCTGATCGGTCGAAGGCTGCGTTTGTGAACGTCCTTCCGTTTCGCTCCTGGTTCCTGCCAAGGGGTCACGTGGAAAGGATGACGCGGCGCGTTTATTGAGATCTTGGGAGCAGAAAGATTGCTGGTGTCGCCGCATCGCCCTGCGAGTCGTTGCTTCCGACAGGTCGGCCCGGACGTCGCGATGTATAAGACAGCTTCAGGAGCACCCGATCGCGGAAGTGAAAGACGCGTAGGCTCAAGTGGTCTGTCCTTCCGCGGGAAGCGGCAAGACTCGCTCGGGAAGCGACATGTTATCTCGTACGTAGGATGTTCCGACGTGTCTCGGCGGTATCGACCCACGTGAAGCGTAATCCAGCCGCTGCTCGGACGCCCTTGTGTCCCATGAAGCGTGAGATCCGTGTCAGGCTGCCATAGGGGGCGATCGGACGCGTCGGCCGCCCGTCCAACTCCGTCCAGGAAACGAGCTCGCGCCAGTCGGCCTCGGTCTGCATGCGAGGACGCGCCCCGCCGTCGCCCGCTCCGGACGCGCCTCGCACCGACCAGTCGGCGAGACCGCGAAGGCCGGCCGGCTTCCCTGCTTGCCTGGTTACCTCCAAAGCGGGCACGCTGCTCAAGTTCGTCAAAACGCGGCGCGGCAGCGATAAAATGAAAGGTGAGTCCCGATTTACTGCCCAATACTGTATATAGTCACTGTTGAAACTCGGACCTGCAGTTCCTAGCGCCAGCGCGCTGGCTTTGAAGCAGCATCAGCTGTAGCGCTCGAAACGAGCGACGCTCACGCTCAGTTCATGCTACGAAAAAGCCAGGCCGCTCGCGTGGAGGCAAACAGGCCCATCGAAAGAGACGTCGTGTGCTTCTTATCCTGTCACTGGTGACGTGAGACGCTGCCGACATCGTGGCTCTCGGGCAGCGAGTCTGTCGTTGAAGGTTGGTTCGCTTGCTTGGGAGCTGCCGGACCATTACCGCCTCAAAGCCGACCCGTGGAGCTCCGATGCAGGCGGACGACGCTGCGCGGGTCTTTTGCCAGAGCGGCCCGGCAGATTGTCAGCTGCAGCGATGGCATGCATGGTGCCGACTGACGGTGTCCGTAGATCCCGCTTCCGTCGGGAGTCTCCCTTCTAAGACCCATAACGCCCTCCTCGTGTCCCGTGCGAGTCCAGATTCCCTTTAATTGCATGGTATCCGTGATCAAGCCGCTCTTCGCGTGGCTCGGCCGTGGACCAGGATACAGCCCTCATTCAGGGTATATACCCTAACATCGGCCCTTTCTTCTCATCCAGAGTCCCGCGCCCACAAGTATAACGCTGACGTCTTTTGTCCCCTCTGCTTTCTCTCGGATGATACTCACCGACTCTTCCTCTTCTGGGCGGGGCGAGATGGGACTGGCGTTGACTTAATTATCGGTGTGTCGTCGGGAGGCGGCATTTCTCGTTGCGCCGTTACCTTTCTTTACGCATGCCTGCGTCGAGCCGGAGAAAGACAGCGCAGCGGGCGTTCCCCAAAATACGTACGAGGTGCCATCTACCGTTTGAGGTCGCTGGAGACGGGATTGAGAGGGTTGAGCCCAGGTATTCTAACTGTTCAATCGTTTTCACACTGCCTGCGTCGAAAACCAAGGTTCTGCTAAGGGGACCGAGACGTGCAACATGCCTTCGAGCATGAACTTCAAATCGAACTCTCCTCGTAACACGGCAACCATGGCACGAGCTCGTGCAATCGTTTCTGTGCTAAAGTGCAGCATACTTTAATAGAAAAATGTTCACAGACAAATGCGAAGTTTACAATCTCCTGTGTGCACTTTGTATGGCTCATCATGAGTCTCCAAACAGCACTTATCGGCAACCGTATACTATTTGCTTTATTACGATTTGCTCGGCCATTTCGTACAAATGTACAAGATACGGATAATATAAGTATGAACCGACAGACTAATGTGCGCTGTAAGTCAAGCTTTGAAACAGCTCGGGTAGCATGCCGTCGGCACCAATGTCAAAAAAGGTTGGAGCCTGGACTGCTAGCTACACTTGCGTTGTGACTCGGTCATTGCTGTACTAGTGAAGGCGACTCCTTTATTCTTCTTTTTTTCTTTTTTTTTTTGAGTATCACGATGAGCAATTAAAGTGTAGACCTCGGACTTTAATTTCTATTGAAAATCGAGATGCCGTCTATAGCGCCTCTTAGAAACGTTCATATTCCCCGACAGTGTCAAGATCTGTGCTAGAAAACAAACGTGTACATATTGTCACGAATAAAAACATAAACTTGACTCGTGTAAGCGCAATCAGCATTGACCGTTCGCAAGCATTGAACTTGCGACTCTGCTTACGCGAGTCGCAAGTTCGAAGATATGTACGCCTGGTTTGCGTCGGCGGGCGGAGTTGTTCTTCGCGCGGTCGCTATAACTCACCCTAATCTCGAAGAACGGAAATGCCGATGAATGTAACATTGAACGGCGACGCCAAGACCAGTCCAGGCCGGCGGGTCGGTGTTCCATATCTCACGCGGCCATGGTCAACGGCGAGGCGTTTGGCGGCCCGTTCTCGGCATTGCGCAACCGCCACCTTCATTGTGCTCTCCAGGGCTTACTCGGGCGTTCGCACGAAAAAGCTCAGCTCGCCTTCGCAAATAAATTGAGTCTCGGATTTCATATGCGCCTTGCTGGATAGCCAGGCAGCATATGCTGTATTCGCCTCTCTGCAAGGCGCGTTCGAAAAATGTTCGTTCTATAAGTGGCGCGTTATGAGTGCATAAAAACTCAATTCCATGGAGCTAAAAAAGCAACCAATTTCGCCCGGCAGTGTTCGCGTGGCGTCACAACAACGTCTGTTTGCACCGCGCGGAAAGCGAACGTACCGCAGAGCAAAGTTAGTCGAGTGTTCGCACATATCCGCTTCATGAAGTTCAGTCTTATGCCTGATTCACATGGTACTAATTGATTTGCAATTTTGTTGTTGTGACGTTGCTCTTGTGGCAAAAAAGCGTGATGGAAGGCTGCGGTGTTCGACGTCGCAACTGCGAAATCCAGGCCGGTAGAAGAGGGGGGGGGGGGGGGGGGGGTCGAACTTAAGCCCCCCCCCCCCTTTTTTTTTTCTCTCTCTTTTCTTATAGGGTGGGGCGAGGTTTTAGCGCTGTTTCGCGGGTCGAGCGAAACACTCTTTTTTCTTCTTTTCTTTTTACACCTCGCGCGCCATCCTGAGTATTTGTTTTTGGCCCGGGGGAGGGGGGAACCTTTTCTTCCTTCCCGAAAAAATATTGCTGGCTACGGGCCTGGCGGAACCGCAAGCAAAATTTCACCATGTAAAACGGGCTTTAACCTGGTGCGATGTTTCGGAAAACCGTATTTACGACGCTGTACAGGCATCATCAAGATTATCGTTGGCAGTTAACATCAACGTTACTATAGTCGGCGACAGGTTAAGAGTTCAGGGGAATCTCCTCCCACCCCCTGCACTTTAGCAGAGCGAACGGTGGAGAGGAGGTCGCCTCCTCTCCAGCGTTCGCTTTGCCAAAGGGGAGAGAGGTGGGAGGAGCTTCCACTGAACTCTTAACCTGTCATCGACTACAAATCAAAGTCAGTTGAGAGGCTTCCAAGAACGCTTGACGCCTCTTCGTGTCGCGTACTCTCGGTGGCGCTTGGCTATCAGCCTAAAGCCCCTCGATGTGTTTGCGTTTGTCTTGGGTGAATTTTATTAAGGGAGTTTATATCAGCCCGCTTTGTGAACAGAAGCGGCAGAACCGGTGGAAAGTTGGATACACACGCCTGCGGTGGAATGTGATTCTCTTTTGGTTTTTATGGTAAACATAAAGTTTGCTCCAACGTTTCCGCAAAAAGAGCGTCGTTCGACAACGGTCCTTTTCTGTTGCTCGTGGAGGCTTTGCCGCTGGTGGCGTTAGTAACGCTATCCACCTCTCCGCTCGTTACCTGCATGCTCGCGTGCTGGCAACAGAGAAGAACCGCTTTGGCACGACGCTCTTCCGCGGAGCTTGTCAACTGATAGATCTAAGCACGTTGATTAACATGGTATTGATGCTGTTGATGAAGATGTCTAGGTTGGGCAAGCTGCAATCGAACCATTCGTCCATCCGTCATTGGGGGCGCGAGATGATGATAATGACTGTTCAGCCTGGCATACACATCTCTGAAAGAAATCACACCGTGTGAATTCCCACAAAGTGAATGTGCTTTAGCCTTTAAAGGGGCGATGCAGCAATTTTTGTACATTGGGCAAATATCGCTTAGAACGGATCCCTGACGTTAATGACCTATGAAACACGCGTTCGTTTTTCACCCAACGCAATAGAAGTCCCAGTAAAAAATTAAAGAAAAACGAGCATCGTTCACCCCCTCAACTTGCAGCCAGAACAAGCGGTCACGTGATCTGGAGCCGATTACATGCCGACAATGTTGATCATAGCCAAGCGCTAGGGTTGGCAAAGCACAGGGCATGCGCTGAGTTCCAGACATTGTTATGGCTCGGGTATTGTCGTCGCTGCAGCGATTGGACACGGGCCACTACCCGAATACTTCTCGAGCTAATAATTATCACGAGCCCAAATCGAGTGCTCACGCAATTCTCGGGTCCAATCTATGAACCACATTCAAATATCGTCATTGGGGTGTACTGCGATCCCCACGTTACGTCGTCAAATTTTGCAAAGGAGAGATTGAATGAAAATGATCGCTTTTGTCCGTGAAATTACACCGCAACAAAGGAGTTTCTCGGCCAGTGGCGTTGCGTGCGAGTATCCTTGAGTCCCACTAGTGCCAGTAAGCTCGTGTAAAGTGAAAAACATTCAAAGTGAATATTGTTGCACCGCTCCTTTAAGTGCCCAAGGGGAATATATTCCCCACCTCATTAAAACACCCGCAAGTCCCAGAGGGAAATACATTCCCTCTAGGTACCGTGGCGACATCAACCCTTGTTTCAACATAACACAATAATGATATTTCAAAAAGTTTGCGTCCACGCCTCGAGGGGCTTACTAAACCTTTGTTGACTGATCGCAGATTTTTTGGCATGACGGCCTTTTTGTAGGAGCTCCGGAATACGGAAAACGTAATTCATCAAGGAACAAGAGGAAAATGTTTAAAAAATAAACAAATCTCATTTAATACATATTTCACTCATTAAACAATTATTTCTTTTAGTAATGAGCATACTTGTCAGTTCTAAGTAATAGTACATGAGTTTATTTTATTTCTTTATTTTTATTTTGTGCATACTGCAGATCGCATAAATCTAGGCAGGATAGGCACAAAAATATATCGCACGCACATTAAGCGTGACAATCGGTGCCATGATCACAAGGCAAAAGGTCACTATTTGACGCTGCAAGTATTCCGACTTCACACTCATGCGCACACAAAACAAGGAACTTCACTATCAAATCAGATTTACATGATATTTGCAGTGTCGAAAATGTGTGACACTTACAAATCTTAATCTTATACAAAAATATTTATATATACACACACAAAAAGCACATCGAGCAAACAGTAGAAAACAAAAAGAAACAATTTTTTTTTTGCCATATCTAAAAATTAGACAACGATTTCCAATGATGCTGCAAAACCTGCACAAGAAAATAATTCGCGAGGCAATAAATTCCATTCACTTACAGTTCGAGGGAAGCATGAAAACTTATATCAGTACGCGCAAAATAGGGAGTTAAGGGTATTCATGATTATGTCTTCTTGAACTCGTAGAAAGATGGCTTAAATACAAACGGGGATTTAGGGACACCTGAATATTGACGAGTCTATGAAGAAATATTAGACGAGCTAGCTTACGACGGTGCTGAAGGGTCGGTATTTTATATGTTTGATTAACAAGAACGGGGAATCTGTGCGTTCATATTTTCCATAAATCAAACTAACTTTCTCAAAAATGTGGGTATGTTTTTTGGTAAATGAATTTCAGGCTAGGGAACGATATTCTAACTTTGGTCGAATTATTGAGGTGTAGGCAAGTAATTTGACGTTTGGAGGGTCATTTATTAAGTTCATGCCGAAGCAGGCCGAGCTTGCGAAAGGCTGCTGACGAAACTTCGTTGACATGATTTGATCAATTGTCGATGGTGACTCCAATGTATTTGAAGTGTTCGACTTCATAAATGGGAATATTATTGATGCGGTAAGAGAACATAAAAGGCTTCTTTTTTTTTTTAGCAATACAAAGCAAAACTGTTTTATCAAGATTTATTTCATGTTCCATTTGTCACACCAGTTTTTAATTGTACCGAGAGCTGAATCTAGCAAGGTGTGATTAGAAATGAAGGTTATAATCTTGAATAAGATACAATCGTCCGCAAATAGCCTAATGCTCACAGATGGGTCTATAACATTAACGAAGTCATTCACATAAATTAAAGAGAGTAGTGGTCCCCAGACGCTTCCTTGGGGCACCCCTGACGTTACATTTAACGTCTCTGAACAACAGCCCCCTACCTCTACAAACTGCTTGCGATGTAGTAAGTAGCAACGAACCCACTTTAAGATTTCTGGGGGAAGCCCAATACCATGTAGTCTTAAAATAAGTTTGCTATGGAGCTATACGTTACTAAAATTTTAAGAAAAATAACTTTGACCTGGCCGGTTTTGTCTAGTACTTTGCAAATTCATGTACGGTAGATACTAATTGGGTGGTGGTTGAAAATCCCTTTTTGAATCCGTGTTGAAACTTTGTCAGTATGTTGTTTACGCATAAATAAACAACACGCTCTGTCAGTATGTTTGCGCAAAATGGCAAAGTCCTTGTATACGAAAGAGGCCTAGGGCTTGTGTCTTATCTTCCGGATGGTAAAGAACAGTCATCGGACGACGAGAATGATGATGACGTCAATGAACCAGTGCAGTCACACGCCCAAAGTTCATCGAAAAAACACAGATTTGAAACTTGCCAAATATAATATCAGCTCTTCCGATGACGACATTGGCTAAGGTGATAACTATGATGAGAACTCTCATGTTGATACTTACCAGAACGATGGAACTTCTTTTAATGTTGTTGTTTCAAACAAGAAGGTAGCGCTACGTGCAAAAACATTCTAGACTTTGTTCATTAGCATCAGCTTCCTCCAAATCTGCTCCAACCTTCACACCAGTGAAGATTTCGAAAGCACTGTTTGGTAAAAGAGTGAACAAAAGTCTGAAGCCCCAAACTAACCTGTACGCAAGATAACTCAAGGTCAAGGGCTGAGAAGAAACAAAAAAAAAACCTTCCCGTACCAGACGACATACGCTTTTCAACCGGGGCTAATTTTTCTCAGTGAAAAAAAAAAAAAAAAAAAAAAAGAGGTTTTGCTTAACAGAGGAAAATGAGGTCTACATTTGTGCAGTGCTATCTTTTGAAGGGTTCCACCTGAAGGGCTCACTGATGACCTAGAGGGAAGAATATTCCCACCCCCGTGTTCCTAGAGTCAGACATTTTATCTTCCAACTTTTTTGCTTTTATGAAGTTTATGTGGCAATAAAAACAATTTCCAAGAAGTTTCGTTAAAATCTGACTGGTAGAAACTTTATGGGTTTTAAGGGTTAGCGTGGCTTTGCACGCTGATAATCCATGGCATGCCCGTTTAGCGTAGAAGATGCTGAAGAAGCAGCGATAAGTTATCTCGTGTGGGCTTGGACAAGATGGGAAAAAAGCTTGAGCAAGTCGGGCACCAGGATTCGCGGATCATATGATCGAATACCTCTAGTCACCGACAACGAGTCCCTCTTAATATCGCAGTCAATGATATTGCGGCATTTTCCGATAAGAACTACGAAGAACCAATCACGAAGCAAGAAGCGTGAGCAGAAGACGGCCAGCGTTTCTTACGGTGGCAGTGACAATGGTATAGGTTATTACTGTCGTCGTTCATGTTGCTCACCCTGATTTCTGACACCTTAGACCGCATTTTCGGTAAACGTGCTTGTTCGGTGGTTTTGGTGGTTTGGCCAATGTGCGCTTAAACTGCCGAGAAATTCCTCGCTTCATTTTACCTATACACTTGCACAAATCTAAGGGGACCCTTGTCGTGGTTACAAAGCGTGCAAGGGTACTTTCCCACACTTAGGGGTCAAGTGTATCGCGATATTGGAAGCAAATCAGGAGGTCCAGTTAACATTTGCACTCAATAACAGTATATTCTAAGCGCGGTGTGCTCAGAATATATATACGTGACGTCAGCACCGGACTCCGTTTCACTTGAAGTGCGGGCGCACCAGAAGCTACAAGAGCGAGCTCGGGGCTTTCAGCATGCATTCTTGCCAGGCACGTGCGCTCGTGCGATGCAAGCATCGTTCAGGACAATATGCACGTGCTCATAGCTTCGGCTTTGCTGACAGTTTTGATTGAAACGAAGTATAATCATCATTGGGCTTGCAGCAAATATTGAAATGTATTTACGGATATTGGACTACTTATTCAGTCGTGCACGTAAAAAAGAGGCTACATTTTGGGCAGTCAAAGGCGACCAAGAGCGAATAGAAGCCGACATACAAATCTACGCAGGTCGTTTGATTGCGAAAGAGGAAATCGCCAAATCGGTATCCGGGAATTTCAGTGTACTTCAAGAACATGTTTAGTACTATTTGTTTATTTTTTTGCAAACACGACACGGCCACCCAAAGTTCTCTGGCAGTGGGCGGCGAGACTCCGTTCAGACCTGACACAAATTACACGAAGTAGGACGGCACAGAGGCAGCTAGGGGCGGTTTGAACGCACAAACGAGCGTTTTGTACGCGCAAATTGCCTCTAAAGTCCGTGTGCCTCGACGTAAAGGAAGACAGTTCCAGAGCACTCTTGTGAAGAAACTCGTGACAAATCTCCGTTCGCTCCTAAGCTGACAGAGAAACGCAAGCTGCGTATTCTTTCTTTGCCAGTCGAAAACCGACCCTGAGGCATGTAACGATGATCAGCGGGCGTGTCTATAGATGGAACGTGGATTCACGTGGCGCAAGGACGGGACGTCATTGGTTCAGCCAGCACCACTTCTCCACTGCACTCCCAGCTTTGAGCTAGGTGGATCATGAACGATACATTTAGGGTCGAGTGTAGACCGCTCGCCGACAGGCCTGGCGGTCTGTGGTCTCTCTCCGGGGTGGTCATCGCTTCCCGTGCTTCGGGGCAGCAGACACGGAATGGTAGGGGACGCGTGACGCATAATAACGGGGCGGTTTCTCTCCGCCGCCAGCCGGACGTGTCCGTCGTGAAGACAGCTCGCCTGTAAGCTGACACTGCTGTGGAAGGTGCTGGCGCTCATTGGACCACCCAGCCGTCGGTCTTGCGCCACGTGACTGGCGTTTGATTGGTCAGAGCAGCTCGAATACCTTCCGCCGCACTTTCAGGTGAGGCGAGCCTCCACTGGAGAACGTCGTCCGACCTCGCTCGTTCCGGCAGCGATGGAGAGCGGTGGCCGTTATTAGAGCCGCTGGGATCACGGTTCGATCATTCCGGCCGAGGATTCGGGCTTTTATGCGTGACTGTGCAGTCAAGGACGCTTTCTCGCTCACCGGACTCCCGGATGTGTGACGGCGGTACACTCCGAAACGCCGTGGCAGCTTGTAAAACGGTCTGAACCACTTCTGCTCTTCCTTCGGTTATATTTTTTTTTCTCATCCATGCATGGGGTTGTTAGAAACAGTGACGGCTTCTTTTCATTCTCTTTTCCTCTCTGGGTTGTCTTTGCGGGGACATCTCTTTTGTAGCAACATAACGACAGCTAGACGGACGTGCGCGTATAAATGCAGTGCTTCAGTAGCGTGTCACGTACACGTATGCATCCGGTCCATTTAGTAATACTTGGGGAGAAGTCTGACAAAAAGCGATAGAACTTATTAGCATATGGCTCTCCTGTCTCCAGACCATTCGCGTGTGAACCGTAAATATTTCTAATCAATGGGCTCCTAGGAAGAAACAAGATTAGCATAAGATAGAAGATAGTACGAAACATCAGCCGAGAAGACTGCGAGTCAATCATCGCCGCGTAAAATTACAAAATTGTACAGTGGTTAAAAGGACACTGACTCGGCCTTCCAAGCCGAGTCAGTGCCCTTCTATCACGCTCAAAGTGTGACAAGTGTCCTTTTAATGTCAGCTACCAGACAACTGAGTGCATCGTCCGCTCGCTGCGCCTATCGGTAGATGGCACCACAAGCTACATTAATCGCTAACTCGGTCGTCTGGGAGCACGTCCACCGTTGACTCTGGCAAGTTTGTTGGTCTCATTTTTTACAGGAAGAGGACTACGCCTTCAAATTTCACATGGTAAACTCCGCTAGCTCAATGCACATTCTGTAAAAGATCGTGCTTTCGATGTGTAGGCGCCGAGTTTTCTGGCTCGTTTTACAGCGTAAGATCCACTGTGGCCACTCTATACATACACCTAACTCGTAGTGATCACTCGCAAATATAATATGACGGCACATTCGAGTAATCGTCGTACAACGTCCTCCGGTAGCAAAAGGACCGGAAAGCAATGGCTGAACAAGCCGCCAAAACTTTCTTCAAATTTCGACTGTGTCACGGCAGTTTCCATCCACGTTTCATTACCATGGGCGTACCAACCGGGGGCGGGGGGGGGGGGGGGGCAAGGGGGGCGCTCGCCGCCCCCCAGTTCTCAGAGTGTGTGTGTGGGGGGGGGGGGGGGGCAAGGCATGTGTTTTGCCGCCCCCCCCCCTGAAACAGCCACTATTGGGCAGGGCAAACACTGACCGGCGGCGCCCAAGAAATACCAAGGGCACCGCCCCCCGGCCCTGGGGGGGGGGGGGGGGGGGGGGGGGTCTGGTTAGCCCCCCCACTCAAAAACAAGTTGATACCCCACTGTTCATTACTGCAATTGGTGTGAACATTTGTGTGCTACGTTGCTGAGGCTAAAGTCACTGGATCCTGGGAAACTAGCGCCATTGCATTCCCGGCATGATAGTCGGACACAAACAGATACTAACATAGAGACGACAAAAACCTAGCAACGGGTTTACGATCTAAGAGATTAGGAACGTCAGGGAGGTCTTTCGGTTGTCCGACCTCTAGCGCGATCCTTCGGCTTCGAGATCCTTTCGGCGCCTCGTGAGCTTCGAGTGTTCACGCGCATCCAAAGCACGACGGAAGACAACGAGTGCGTGCTGGAGGCAGGGCATTCGAAAGAGACGCTCTGCGCTGCTCGTTCTGTCAGGGACTATTGGAAGCGTGCGACAAGACAGTGGCGCCGCGGTGGCGGCTCATATGCATTTTGCGTGCGTGCACATCGTGTGTAGCAGCCGACGGACAGCAAGATTGTGCCAGTCGTTTCTAACCATTGTCAAATTACCACCTGAGCAACTCGCTGCACGAGATACCACAGTTGGCGCTAACTTCTTTTACGCCAGAGATAATAATACTTTTAGATGCGGAGCATCTCTTGCTCGGGTCTATAGCCTCGTTTACATGAGAGCGACTTCAGCGCATCGACTCCACTCGTTCTTCGAACGAAGCCGACGCGGCAACGTTTACATGAATGCGCACTAAAAGGTGGCGCCACGCCGTGTCAAAGCTCGGAGTTATGCAGTTCCGGTTCCGGCATCAGCCGCACCACGTTTTCCGGTGTATCGCACGAGGACACGAGGATGCCTTTCGACGCGTTCAGTGAATGTAAAGATCGTGCCCGCTGTCTTCGGTGCTGTGGAAGAAGTTACAAGACGGAAGAAACATCAAATCCCAAGCGTTTAGGGCTCCAGGCCGGGCCGCCGGGTCACTCTGGACCAGAGGCGACGTGTGTGCGCACGCTTTGAGGAAGCCTCCGCGCTTCGCCGCGCCAGACCTCTCCGATTGCAACCGGACCAACCGGACCCCGAGTCCGAAAGGCTCCTGCGCAGCCAGGGGGGCTATGTTGCGCTTTTTGGACTCCCAGGAGAGGGAGAAGGAAGTGACGTCAACAACGCAGCAAATGCAGATTGGATGTTGATTTTGTTTTCTTCTGTTAACATCCAATCTGCGTTTGCTCTAGTCGTTGACGTCACTTCCTTCTTCCAAGTCTCCTGGGAGTCCAAAAAGCGCAACATAGCACCCCAGGAACGGCACCGAGGTAGGAGCTGCTCGTTCTGCGCTACCATGCAGTGCTCTACAGTGCTCGGAGCTCTCGGTGTCGTTCGTGCTTGCGCCGAAGCCTTTGGGACCCCTTCGGACGCGCAAGTTGTACTTCGCAAGGCTTGGACGGGGGCCGCCTTCACCGAGCAGCTCCGCTATATTTTGCTTACTTATGATGGCAATAAAAGCTCGCGTTTGTTCTCGGGAAAAAATTGCGGTCGACCATACGGGACCGCTCTCCGCACCGCCGATGAGGTTGGCCGCCGCCATGTTCTCAGCTGTTCACTCGCTCCCGCAGCCCGAGCCAACGGCCCGAGCAGCCCGAGCGCCTTCCCATAATCCTCCCCGTTCCAAAATGCGATGCGACCTCCGTTTACATGGGCTGAATGAATGCGCACTCGCCATCTCGATCTACCTCTGTCCACCGACTTGAATGCGATGCGCTTTCTTTGCGCATTATGCCGTTTACATGACCGCATTGAACGCGACAACTGGATTCGATGCGACTAAGTCGCATTCATGTAAACGCGGCTTACCTCTGTCCACCGACTTGAATGCGATGCGCTTTCTTTGCGCATTATGCCGTTTACATGACCGCATTGAACGCGACAACTGGATTCGATGCGACTAAGTCGCATTCATGTAAACGCGGCTTATGTCCCGCGGCGTCGGCGTCGTAGTCCGCACTCACACCACGCATGCGCAACTCTCCTCCTCTAGACTCCTCTCCTTCAAGTGTGAGCGGTAGCGCGCTGCGCTGCGCTGCGCGCGTTCCCCATCACGTGACCGGGGCGGGGTTTGAGGCGAAACCGTGTTTCCCCGGAGGAGGGAAAGGAGGAAAGTTTTCGGCGCGCGGGTCGCAGCGCCAGGCCAGGCCTTTCTAGTGGGGTGAGCTTTCCCCGCAACTCCGCGGCTGTCGTCTGCTAGCATTTCCCGACCGCTCGCGTCCGGTGCAGCCTAGATCTCGCCGGCCAGCCCGGTCTCGACGAGGAAACCTGCAAGCGCTGTTAGGGCATTTTGCGCCGCCTTACCGTGCGGTCTGATTAGACTTTCAAAGTTACTCGTGCTACATCAGTTCACCGCTGTTGACTCCACTTCACTCCGTTCTTCCGATGAAGTGTGATGGAAGCAACAGTCCCGTCAGTTAGTGGGTTGGCGCAAGCAAGCGTCAGCACCACCCCGATGCTCCGCATCAGCCCATGGTTCCCCTCGGGAAGATGGTGTAATGTTTTTTTATTTTCCATCCTTTATGATGGTGGGGCCCAAGAAAAAAAGCTGCAGTAAGCAGCTTGACGAGTCCCTGGGCCCCTACAATGGACAACAGGAAGCGTGCGGGAAAAAAAAAAGCAACATAATAGCGTGCTAGAGGCAATGATGTAAGAAATCAGTGCACAAAACTAAAAGCACCTTTTGCAAATGTTAAGAAAGAAAATGATCACGAACAAGCATATAATAAGCGCAAGTCTCTAAAGGTTAGACTTTCTAGATCAATGTTATTGCTGCAAAGGCTGTTTAACAAATGCGGGAGTGTGGAGTTTATCATTTGAGAGCCATAATTTGTTCGCTGCGTGACCATCTTCCATTTCTCTGGGTTATGGGTAGGATACGGAGAAGTTTTTCTCAGCGACGCCAGGTTTTCCAAAAGACATGTACCTCTTGTTTTTTCACTTTTATAACTAGTAGAAAGCCGATACTGATATAACTTGTGAATAGTGATTATTTGAAAGTTCTTAAATAAATCAGCGGTATGAAAGTCGCGTGATACGTTACATATACCTCTCAATATTTTCTTTTGCAGCATAAAAGTTTTTCAATATTGGATCTGTTACCAACAGATCTGTATCTATTTATTGGCGAATTCGCGTGGTTCTTTCTGCGCGCCCTCGAGCGCTCTTTCCAGAGCGCGCGAGATCGGGTGGTTGAAAGAGAGTGCTGTGGCCTGATCGGCTGGTTCATTCCGAGGACGCCTCTCCCTCTCAGAGCGCTCCCTGGCACTCCGTCTGTAGCCGTCGGAGTGCGGAGCGGTGCAGGCGTCACGTGATACTTGGACGGGGATCACGTGGTTTTGTTGACGATGGCCGGCAGTGGTCTGTGGTGGTGTGTGGGGTACGGCATGACGGCTGTTGATAGGTGGTTCTACAAAGTGTTTGTGCATTCGACGGTGCGAGGATTACAACTGACGGGACGACATTCGTTTGCAACTCTGACAGGAAAAGTCGACGTGTGAAGTACTCCCAGTGCTTTCACGAGATCGTTCATCTCACGGCGGTGAATCCGCTAAGCCTAACCGACGAAGAAACAGCTCGCCGAGCTCGCCGCTGTTTTACCGGGTTTCGTGGTCGCTTCAAGACATTTTCAGGTTTGGTAAAAGTACGTTCAAAGGTTTGTGTTGTAAAATAAAGAGAGAGCCGGATATAATGCACTGTGATTTGTGTCACATTGCGATGCTTGCACGATATTTCGCCGTGAGAAAAATTCGGTTTATTAACCATTTTATATTTGCCTGCTCTGTTGTACGCATGACCGCTATCGCAGCGCGTTCACTGTCGAAAACGCGATGAGTTGACAACTCTTTCCAAGCATTGGACGTAAATTGTTTTACGCATCGTAAAACAATTTACGTCCCAACCGTTATTTCATCACGTTGCGACGGCAAATTTTGCTTAATCATCCACCGTACGCTGTTAAGATCGTGTTGTTTTTAATGCATTACCAATGTCAAGACATTTCAATTCCGTGACAGGTCTGAGAATGTCAGAGCGCTCTGAACTCAGCAGTTGTGATCGCTTGAAAAGGATCCCGAGTAGCTCTTGCGGCGAGGAGGAGGCGCTCTGCTGAACCGAGGTCAGAGGAGAGAGGCGACCACCCGAATTCACCTTATGATACAGATCATAAATAGATACAGATCTATGAATATTGAAAACACAGGTCCCCTCCATGCGCCGGCGAAGACAAAAGCGATCATTTCATTCGCTGAGCTCAATCCCCCAGCGAGCCAAGTGCGAGATGATAAAAATGAAAATTACTTCGTATCAATCACTTACACTGGTGAATGTCGTTCCGTAGTGGCTGCCAGACCGTCGTCGAACACACAAGCGCTTCGTAAGCACAGATACACGAAAAACATGGCGCTGAGGTGCCGTCGTTTCCGGTTACACAGCGAGGATACGATTGAAGCCAGTCCTGCCTTTCGAATCACGAGAGAACATAAACAGAGCAACGCTAAACGCACGTAGGCTTTCGAATAACAAGGTGCGAAGCCTTTAGCACGGTCGCGGGAAGACACGGACGCTGTGTCCGCATTGACATGCGGAGGAGCAAATGGCGCGTCTGTGCGCAAACTAATACTCACGCTCGCCGTTAGCGGTGCTGCCAACATGCTGCAAAAAATCAGCTGCAATCAGTCTATGGCTACACGGAGCAGCGCGCCCCCTTCAGTTGTCGCACGCTCCCAATAGCGCATGAAGCATGTATCGGCCTCGTCGCTGCACGCTCGGATGATACCAGCAACAGATATCCGTCGTCAAGGGCAAACTCAATATTCTCTTCATCGTCCCTTTAACTCCAAGCCTTGTGTCCCGATGTCATTTAAATAACGTGTTTTGTTACTCGCAATACACTCTAAGAAAATGCCTGCACGTCTACTTACCCGCAAAACACTCGTAGAGCCAATCTCTGCGATCTACAAAATCAGCTCAGCGTATGATGAGGCGAAACATCTGTTTAGACCTAAAAATGAAGTCTGCGCTGTGGCATTACGCAATGCAAGTATGACGTTTCGCATTGCGTAATGCTACAGCGCAGACTTCATCTTGAGGTATAAACAGATGTGCCGCCTCATCATTCGCTGAGCTGATTTCCTAGATCGCAATGATTGGCTCTTCGAGTGTTTTGCGGGTAAGTAGACGCGCAAACATTTCTTAGATTGTAGATATACATCTGTGCATTCTGGAAGCACCGCGTTCTATGGGGAAAACAAATTATACAAGCTTGATCATGCTGACAAAGACTGGTAAGCACGGAACGTGTGATAGGCCTTCCAGGGAAGAAGAGAAGGGCGTCTGAACAGCACCACCTACCAAAAATTCGCTATAATTTCTGGCACACGCCCTGAGATGGTACAGCATGACAGGAAAGGCCGCGAAGCGCGCAACCACGCCTTCGCGCGCCGCGCGAATGAGTTCGCCCTTGCGTACTTCGACCACCGATCCTGGATAGCTCAGTCGGCAAAGCACTTGGCTTACACTCTCAAGGTGGTGACTCCCAATCCTGCCGGGGGACATAAGTCTTTTTTATGTGGTTCTCTATGGGCGTAACGCTCTACGGTTTTGGTTTTTCGTTACAACCAAACGTTACTGAGCTCCATAAAAATCGGTTGATAAAACACATTCTGTGTTAAAATCCCCTGCCTCGATAGTGCGGCGACTCTCGCTTACGCTCCGCATGGCTCGTTGTTTCTGTAGGCCTGTCTTCTTATCCCTCTAATCAATATTGCTGGCCATCGGAACGGCCCCGCTAGTGCTTCTTCATTTCGAACTCGTATTGCTGACTCAGCATAACCCCTCCTTGGTCTCCTACCCCCCCCCCCTTTTTTTTTTTCTTCTTTTTTTGACGCTACACACGCAGGGAGAGAAGATGCGGGCGACAAGTGCGGCGACCAGAGCTGCTGTTTGTCATGGTTAGGCGTCCCACGTCTGCGTACTGGTGATTTATCATCATGCGCCACATAGTGGAGAAGAAAAAATATTGTCCCGGGCCGCTAAACTCGTCAGACACAAAGTTGGGGCCGAAGTTGATGAATCGCACCGATTGGCTTTTCACGACGATGACTGCGCGCTTTTTTCGCCAACGTCCAATGGGCGCGCTACACGAATTTTCGGCCCCATTTTTGTGTTTCACGAGTTTAGGGACCCAGTGGTTCTGAATCTTCGTTTTGATCGCTTACCCGGAGCAGGCCAGCTACGTGATTTCGCAACGATGAAAAAGAAGCAACCAGAGAGGTAACCGTGTCCAAAGTCAATGTTGGTGGTAACGCGTTACAAGTAATGGCGTTGCAAGTAACGGCGTTTTTGGTAACGTAGTAACGTACTCGTCACATTTTCAAGACAGTAACTTGTAACGTATTTGCGTTACTTATTTCGAGTAACTGTAACGTATTTACGATATTCGTTACATATTTCCCCCGAGACTGCAAAACAATTACACTGCAATTTTCTTCGTGTTTTTAGGTGTCAAGACATATGTGTTTTTCGCGTTTTTCTTCGCGTTTCTCCATGTGATTATTCAGGTGGAAACGAAAACAATTCTAAGCTATATATGTTAAGTCTCAGCATGGATATAACTTTTTAAGTATGTCATTTGCACACCGGTAGAGTCAAAACAATAAAATAAAGTTTAATGAAGAAATAAAAAGTAACGTGCGTTCCTTTTTATCCTCAACGGTAACGCGTTCCTTTTATTTTAAGTAACGAGTAACGTATTTCATTACTTTTTTTCAGTAACACCTACAACACTGGCAGGAGTTTAGTCTGCCAGAGTATGACGACATTGTTACCCACTGTAGACGCTACACTTAGCCAGCTACTAGCCTGGGGTCTTTAACGTGCACCACGCAGTAGCGATACACGACCGCACGCCGATGCCTATTAGCGGCGAGATGTTTTAGTGGCGCCCTCCTGTGGTTCCCCCTTGTGACGTCATTACCTTGCAAACAACAAGTTCGATGGTGTTTGTTATTAGCATGGTGGAAGCTTGAAATCATTGCGCTCTCGAAGGAACACTGCCAACACCGTCAAAATTAAAGTTCTTTCATTCCTCTTATTTCCGTCGATGATAAATCCCCTTTCCGACGTCATAGTCAGCGTTCGGCCAATCGTGGAAGGCCGACCACAGCGACGCTTTCGGTCGCGCACGGGGCTAATACAGATCGAAAGGGGCAAGGGTGGGGATCGAAACTAGAATCCCTAGATTCTGCAGCGCGAGCTTTCGCTCCACGTGCTCTGAGCTGTAATGCGCTAACACACTCGGCCAGTAGTCCCCCTAACCGTGCCCACATTTTTAGTGTTGCAAAATATTCCAGCGGAAACGGTGAAAGAGAATTTGCGCGCGAGTGGAGAATGTATACTTTCCTCTCGCGCGCAACAGTGAAGTGCGCGATGCATAAATCAGAGAAGCGTTTGCAGCAACATTTTTCGACCGCGTCTCGACTTGGCAAAAGCGTTTGACAAGGTACAGCATCAATTACTCCTTCTTAAAATCAGCACCTTAAATACTGACCTTAAACGCCCAACTACAAAATTATTTTTCCCGGCTTAATCCCCAAGATGCAGCACCAAAAGGAGTCCCCCCGCCGTCAAGATAGCAGTGGTGGGAGAGGGGGAAATGGGAAGGGTGGCGAGGAAGATTTTTTTACTCTTCGGAAAACCATTTTGTAGGTCAGGCTTTAACGTCTTGAAATGGGTGGAATTAGTTTTTACTAACCGCACTCAGTTTGCAACATCGTATACCGATTGTGTCTCATCTCCTTGTACTGTCAAGTCTGGCGTCCCCCAGGCACTGGCGTCTATTGTAGTAGGCTGGATCGTGGATCGAGGCTTGTTTTGCTGGGGTCGAATCGCACCACCGGCGGCCAGTGCTTGACACCTGCAAATTCATTGAACCCAATACGAAAAACATGAAAATTTAGATTTCTCTAATTTGTATTATATTTGGGACGTCCAAACTTCGGTGAAGTTTTCTAGGAATGGTGAGACTTTTTGTGTTGTTATGTCAATACTTCTTACACTCAAGTTTTATGGGGGAAAATAGTTTTCTATACTCCGTTGACATCCTCTAAGGGCCCCATGAGCAGCCAGTGGGAGCCACGCCGTCATGCAAGCAGCCGGAAAAGTATGCTTCGATTCCATGCTCCCTTTTATATTTTTACTAACGAAGGGTTGCAGATTGCGTTTAAGGCATAATTTTTGTTTCCAAATCAAAGCTGACGATATCTGATGACAAATCTACTCGTGCTTGATGAAGTAACTTTTTTTTTTGTTCATTCTTGTAATGAACTGAGCTCGTGTTGCGAGTTATTAAAAGCAAAAACGGAGGTTTTGAAGCATGACGACAACGCTTCGGAAGAGTCGAGCAGACGAATTCCGTGGATGGCAGCAGACGACAAAGATTGGCACCATGTTTGCGTAGTTTAATCATCTTCTCCACAGTTACTAACGACTGCAACTTGTCTTACTATTCCAGTAAAACCTTATAAAAGTTTTTTTTTTTTTTTTTACAACACCCTTTACGCGTGCTTCAAAAAGTTCCCTTTTATTTATTCCTCCCATAGAATTGCATGTATCGCCTGGTGTCAAGCAATGGCCGCCGGTGGTGCCACCGTCGGGCTCCCAATCCGCGATCTAGCCTATAGAGATGAGTACCCTCAGGTTTTGGGCCCTTTGCTTTCCTTCGTGTATATTAATGCCCTTCCTGCTGGCATTCAGTTTCCTCCAAAGTCATTTGCTGTCGACTGTCTTCTTTACCGCGAAATACTTAACCAGTGCGCTAATTCTCTTCTCCAATCTGACCTCGACAATATTGCTATCTGGTGTAATGAATGGCTGATGACTCTTTAAGGAGCCGTGCAAAGATATTGGCTAGGAATGTTTCGCACTTTACAACCGCTATTACTGGCACCCGTGAGACCCAACCATACTCGCACGCAACGCCACTGACCAATAAGCTTCTTTGTCACCGCGTAATATCAAGGATAAACGTGGGCGCTTCCTTTCTGCCTGTCCTTCGCAAAACTTCGTGACGAAGTTGTGGCGATCGCATAGTGGTTGTTGTGAACAATTCGATCCCCAGGATTTTGTCATCAAGCGTCGCAATATCCGCGTGGACAATATTTAAATGTGGCTCATATACAGTGGACACGAGCACTGCGTGAGCATGCCATTTGGGCTCGTGGGTGTTTTCACGTCAGTTAATGCAATGATGGACCAGGTCAGATTTTGTTTTATATTTATGTAAAAAGGTATATCTGAAACTGAAAGCCACATTCTCGGGATAAACAATCGGCGCTACATGTGAACGCCGTAGCTCTCTTTTTTTTTTTTCCCCAGAGATATAAAATTGAGATGCTCGAGGCGTGGGCACTGCAACTACTATAATACATCACGAAATATATCAAAATGTGCACCTTTACAGACATTTTATGAATATATATATATACATATAAAGATATGTGTGCTCAGCCATTATTGCACTTTTGTTATTAGTGAATAAGCGGAGCTAATTTTCTGTATAGAATATTGCACTTCGTGCGTTTTATAGCACCATGTACCCGTGTACCCTCTGTAACGCCAGCTTGACGCCTTGGGTTATCGAAATGCGTGAATAAGCAAATAAACTCTAGTCATGGAACGCATAAGAAGGCAGGCCGTTCTAAGTCCTGCCTTCTAAGCAAATCACGAAGCAAGAAGTGTGAACATAGTGAGCCTCCTGCTAGAGATTTGAATAAACTGTGGCGCCCCCCTCTTTGGGTAGTACAAGCTCACCTGACTGGGCCTCGCATTACTTGGGGCGCCCTCGCTGAGCTTTTTTCCTCCTTTGGAGAGCTGAAGAACGAAAAAAACACCTTACTACGTCCGAAATCGGCTAGGTTCAACAGTGTGGAACAATCGAAAGTGCCGGATTCATGCCACCACCACTAGGGAAGACGTCTCCTACCTCTGAGTGGTGACGTCAGTGACGTCAGAATATCTGGCGTCGCGAAACATCTCCTTCGTTTTTTTTTTTTTTTTTTTTTTTTTGAACGCGTGAAACGACGTTTTTTGGCTTACGCTTTTGACCTGTGCTACGGCAAAGTTAAAACCTGTTGCTGTTGTTGTTTTCTTTTTCGTGATCGCGTTTTGCATTAGAGCAGGCAGGCTTCTACACGTTGGACAGTTTGAGACGCGTCAATTTCTTGCACTGCCCCCTGGACAACGCAGGAGGACTATAACCATAACCTACGCCCTCGGTTTCTTATGCTGACAGTGTGACTATAATCTGCCGGAGCACAACCTGCTTGGGGCTGACAAGGGAGCCATGACCTCACTCCCTTTTCACTTTATGCTGGTTTGTTTCTCCAAGTTTCGGCGGTCACGTGGTAATACTGAATTGTGCTTTTCTCCATTTTTTTTTTTTTTTACGACACGCTTTTTTTTTTTTTTTGCGCCTGGAGATACAGGTAGCTATCAGTGTTGCCAATTTAGCGGTTTTGCCGTTAAATTTAACGATTTCTTAAGTTGTACGTCTAGCGGAATAAATTGCGGTTTGGCGGTTGTGGCGAGATTTTTTTAGCGGTTTTCAAGTCATTTTAGAATGTTTTCTGGAGGTCTAAAGTGTTCTCCAATTTTTTGTTTATGATTCCGCCTAATTTATTTGGTAAGCAAGAGTCATGGGGTCGGTATTTTTGCTCGCTCTCAACGAAATTGTTGCCAGTGAGAATAACGCTCGCGACGCCATTGAGATATTAGGGGGGCAAACATTAAAATATGGTATTAAAACAGTTGTTCCTGGCCTGCGACTTAAATTTAGCTGTTTTAAGTGCGTTTTCGGGATTCCTTTAGCGGGAGTAAGGTTCTTGCTTGTTAGATCGGATGTTCTTCCTCCTTGGTGCTCTAGAGGGAGGAGCTTGCGTTGGGCCTTGGTGGCAGTGAGCGGGTCAGGCGGAACATCTTGTTTTAAAGTTAATGGGTTTAATAGTTGACACTTATACGAAGGAAACATAGATTATGAGACGAACGCACGGATACTTTGGACAACTCGAGCTGCGGACTTGGCCGCCGTGCTTTTATAGACAGCAGCCTGTCCCTCTACCATTTTCCCGTGGGGTTCAACCTTCTCATCCGGCGCTCCGAGCCCAGGAACGAGACGGCGCAGACAAGTCTGGCCCTCAAGACACAACAGATTACCCCTGGCACACCGAACACCGACTGGAGGAGGGACAGGTGCGGACAGACGAAGCAGAACGCCCGAGACACTACTATGGGAAGTGATCTACACTTGTCAATGGGAAGCGACAAACGACTCTCGAAACATACACAACCCCAAGGGATGGCACTAGTCAACCACCAGATAAAAACACTTGGCGGAGAGCCTTTCCGGCCGCAGACAGCTGAGCAAGGCGCGGAACGCGCCCCGGTCTGTTCCGGAGTAACGGGAGACCGCAGAGGGGCTCCCCGTCCCGCGCACGAACTTCTCCCGCTCAGAGGTCGTAAACATTCCAGAGTTTCACAGCGGTTTTTTTTTTTTCTATTTTTGAGTTAGCAACACTGGGCGCGACTAGTTACGCGCACGCTTCTTGCTTGTGGACTCGTTCTTCGCGTTTTTATTGGCTAATGCCCCAATCTAATTGGCAGCAGAGCGAGCATTCTTGATAGTCAGGACTCGCGGCGTCCTGCGCCGCTGTCAGTCGGGTGTCAAAGTAACTCCAGCAGAGGGGGAAACAAATACGTAAAGAAGCCAACAATCGTGCGGAGAAACAGGCGGAAATGCAGTAGTTGCGTTTGTTTCGTATTGATGTTTATGCAGCGAGAATACTTTAGTCTGCTGGGATGACAATATGACGGCTCGTGCGTCCCCGCTTTAGGGGAATAACGTGGACAGGGCGATCCGCATGACTGCTCACCTGCATCCAGTGGCGTACCTATGTGCAGAGAAACTGAGGGAGAGGAGGAGACGCCAGCGCGCCGGGAAGTCAGAATAGCGAGCTCTGGTTCGGATGATTAGGGGGTAGACCTAAAGCTAGCATCCTTTGTCTCCACTGTCATAGCTCAATGCACTCGTCGAACACGTTCGAATGCGAAAGCCAAACACCGGACACCTGCGTTCCTCACCTTTTAACGCGTTCGACGAGCGCAGTAGAGACAAAGGCTGCCTTTGTCTCGACTGCACTCGTCGAACGCGTCCGAAAGAAAAAGCCAAGCGCCGGACGCCGGCGTTCAGCATTCTAGCGCGTTCGACGAGTGCATTGAGCTATGACAGTGGAGACAAAGGCTGCTAGCTTTAGGTCTACTATAGCCCACTGATTATTCGAATCGGAGGTCGACGTTCTGACGTCAACGCGCGCTCGCGTCATCCACCTCTCCCTCACTTTCTCGGCGCATAGATGTGTCACGGGCGGCACGACACGTGCCCCGGGTGCCACATAAGGAGGGGCGCCGGGTCGACGAGTAGCCGAGGAGGAAACCCTGAGTTAAGATCGGACAAAGGAGACCACGGGCTGAAAACTCTGGCCGAGCGGTTACTGCAGAGCGCTCTTACGTGCCGAAATACGGCGGCCGCCCGGACGTCAAAGCGTATAGATATGTGTCAAAACCCGGGCAGGTGATGGTAGCGCGGGTAGCAACGGGAAGGGATTCGGACGTCTGCTATCCCACGGGGCAGGGGCTCAGGAAATGCGGGCGGACAAAGACAAGAACACAGGGGCGAACGGGATAGTAGGGAGTTTTAGTAGATCGTTTTCAAAGGCCCACTACCGCTACACTCTAAGAAATGCCTCCGCGTCTACTTACCCGCAAAACACTTAAAGAAACAATCTCTGCGATCTACGAAATCTGCTCAGCGTATGATGAGGCGGAACATCCGTTTAGACCTAAAAATGAAGTCTGCGCTGTGGCATTACGCAATGCAAGCATGACGCTTTGCATTACGTAATGCCACAGCGCAGACTTCATTTTGAGGTCTAAACGGATGTTTCGCCTCATCATTCGCTGAGCTGATTTCGTAGATCGCGGAGATTGGCTCTTTGAGTGTTTCGCGGGTAAGTCGACGCGCAGGCATTTCTTAGAGTGCAGGCAGGGTTGCCAGGTTGGGCTGTTAAAATGAAACTGAAGCGGTTCTGTATTTGAGGAAAAACACTTCAGTCGTCTTCATTTGACCTCCAGGAACACGATATCGAGATTATTTTTCAATTTGTTTCACGGAGGCTGCAGAAATTAATTTTCAAAGTACCGCTGAAGCCTTTCCTTCCCGGGGCGTGATGTCATATTAGGAGTTTTCGGAGTCCCCGCTATCGCGCATTACAGCGCCTATCAAAGCTATGCACGCGCACTCTTGATATATTCAAAAGGTCAGAAGGAGACGTCACGACTGGTGTCAGTGCGGGGGAATACACCTGGCAAGCTTGCAATTGCACGCGCTGCCCACACGAGCGACACGCGCTTGGCGGCCAGAATATCCTGGTATGACGTCACGACTAGTCGGAGGTTTTTCGAGTTTTCTCGCGTTTAGTTGCATCTTCGAGGAAAACGAACCTGATATTTAGATTCACGGGATAAAAATACGCCAGAATTCACCTCTAACTCGTTTTTTTTTTTTTTTTTTTTTTTTTTTTTTTCAAGGAGTGTTTTGGCTTTTTTTTTTTTTAAAGGCTACTTTGTACTGCGTTTGGCATCGAAATTTGGCGGCTGGCTATGCGGCTATTTTTGGGCTATTTGAAATACAACTCGGCAATTTTTTTTTTATTTTGCTTAGTTTAGAGTAGATGTACAAAGGACACTTCAGCATGGACACAAAGCGACAGTCCACCCTTTCCGGATTCCCGCTTTCAGGGATTTTCTGTGTGAAGATACGTGGGCTGAGGTCCAGGTGACGCTATCACCGGGACCACAGCCGACGCCACGATCCAGGTGAGCCAATGAAACGGCGCCAAAAGTGCGTCTTCAGAGTGCGGGCTGTCTTCGGAGGTTCGCTATCACGTTTACGTGACCACTCAGGCGAATTAGAGGCAATGGAATTAAGAAGGATGACAAACCGAATTAGGAGGAATGAAAGTGAAATAAGTAGACCACGTGTCTGTCTTTAATGCATCGGCGCTTGGACTTTCGCCTTCAAGTCGTCTTAGGGATAACATAAGACGCCCTCTGACTCGAGTTTCCCACCATCCTCCTACAGGAGGCACCTCTTCCGAGGAAAAAGGACACTAAAGGCAGCTGAAGACATCCAGCAGAGTTTGATATCCGCTAGGAGATTCTTTTCGGCTTCGGGTTGGCCTAGAGTCACTAAATAAGCTACGCTTTCAGAGTACCGCATTCCTTTTCTTTGGCATTTTGCCGACAATACAGTCGCTCTATCCAACAATATTCTGGTTCGCTGCTGCATCATTGGACAGCGGCAGTCACGTGAGTCTCTATCATCATCATCGCGTTTTCTCAACGCCACCATCTTGGGTCCAGCGGTCCTCTGCCTGCTGCTGTTTACTGTTTACTGCGCGCGCACGCTGAAGTCCGTCGCTCAGCACGCGCGTTTTCCGTGTTACGTCGAGATACGAACAACACGACCTTGAGTCGCTGCCACAGCTACGGCTGCGGCAGCTTGCGCAGAAGACGGCTACAGCTCGGCTTGGCTCGGCTGTAGTCACTTTTCCATCTGCGCGTGGACCCAAGATGGCGGTGCCTGACGCGCTTCAGACGAGTAGTTTTGGAGTTTTGGTACTCCGAAAGCTTAGCTTTATTTAGTGACTCTAGGTTGGCAAACAGAGCATGTCAAGTCCCCTTTCTGCGTCTGGTGCACGCCCTGGCTCTGCCCGCGTCTCCCATTGACCAAACTCTCTCTATACACGGCTCTGCTGTGCACTAGAGTCACTAAATAAAGCTACGCTTTCAGAGTACCGCATTCCTTTTCTTTGGCACTTTGCCGACAATACAGTCGCTCTATTCAACAATATTCTGGTTCGCTGCGGCATCATTGGACAGCGGCAGTCACGTGAGTCGCTATCATCATCATCGCGTTTTTTCAACGCCACCATCTTGGGTCCAGCGATGTGCTGCCTGCTGCTGTTTTACTGTTTACAGCGCGCGCACGCCGAAGTCCGTCGCTCAGCACGCACTTTTTCCTTCTGACGAGATACGAACAACACGACCTTGATTCGCTGCCACAGCTGCGGCTACGGCAGCTGGGGCAGGCGACGGCTACAGCTCGGCTTGGCTTAGCTACAGGCACCCCTCCATCTGCGCCGCGGACCCAAGATGGCGGCGCCTGACGCGCTTCAGACGCGTAGTTTGGGAGTTTCGGTACTCTGAAAGCGTAGCTTTATTTAGTGACTCTACTGTGCACTAGAGCCACTAAATGAGCTGCGCTTAGAGTATCGGCACTCCGTTCCCCAACATTGTTGTGGGCGCCGCCATTTTGGCTCGTATGCAGAGCAGACGCAACTGCCGATCGTCATGATTCAAAAGTGTGCGCGAATTCCTTAGCATTAGGTTCGGCGTTAGGAAGATTATATAATATTATCGCAAACTGTTTAAACATCTGTGGAGGGAGTAAAAGCGTTTCCTGTGATTTCATATTACGCTTCAGATAACTATAGTTGATTGCAAGTTAAGAAAAAACCGGAAATGCCTCTCAGAGGAAAATGTATTCCTACGCCGAGAAACGCCAGCCAATCGTTTTCATGACGTCACGATTCCGTGGACCAATCGCGATCCTTTTGAAAAAAAAAAAGCTCAACATGGCTGCTGGCCTTAGCAACGCGACGCTAGTTTCTCGTGACAATTATTCTGCTTTTTTGCACCCTGTTTTACGTGCCCGAGGTTACGCCACGAAATCTTAATGGTATCGGCTTGCGTTTACAGCAGTTTTTGCGCGACAACGTGAGAATCCAGCGACGCTATCGCCAACGAAAATTTCGAAGCGGGCGCGAGGCTTAGCACTGCTGAGAGGTATCTTGGACAGTATCTTGGACAGTATCTTGGACAGAAAATGAATTGGGAAGACGGTACATTGGACATGACTTTCTTTCTTTACTAAACAGCTATTTCGTTGACAAAAACGTATTCTAACTTATTTAAACGTCCTGAATGAATTAAATAAATATTGTAGTAGATTAAGACACGTTTACTGGAGGAAGAAAAAGCAACGTTGCTAGCGGACTACTTTCTCGACGGCGGAGGCACTTCAGATGGGCGCAATGCGCTTGTGGGTGGAGCTAAAAGATTGTTCTTAGGTTGCATCCGACTACAGCAACCATTATTTAAAGACACAATATGGCAGAGTCTCGTTACTCTGAAGCGTAGCTTATTTAGTGGCACTAGTGTGCGCTAGCCCACTCGGCCACCGATCCCCCATCATGAAATCAAGCGTAATAAAAGAAAAAGTGTCTGGATGGTACCTTATACGCCGTTTGCTTATGCTTGTACAAGGACTCTACGAGTAAAAATATGGTGAGAGTCATTTTATGGGATTTTGTTTTATCGTATTTGTATTATAATCATGTCATCCTTCCAGAAACATTTTGCGTCCCATGCAGTTATAAGAGTCGCCTGGAAGTCTGCGACATTCTGTCCAATGGATGCGCTCAAATAAAAAAAACAAAAACATTTTCATATGTATATTTATTTATTTATTTACACCCACTTCTAGCAGACGTGTATTTTTTAATGAATGACATACTAATAACATTGTGTCATTTTATTTATGTCAAACAGTAAAAAAACAGGAGGAGAGGTGGTCAATCACCGCAGCGAAGTACTGGTATATATACGTGGCAAGACGCGAGTACATCACTGGGAAAATATCACAATATTCAAAAATGGCAACACCTTTTATCGGTTTCAGTTTTAAACACGACCCTAAACTGCGTGCTCCAAGTGACATACGTATCAGCAACTAGCCAACTGTTCAGAGAAAAGAAAACAACGCGCGCGCGCACACACACAACACGTCTCACTTGTCGAGGAGGCTTCTTCTACTTTCTTGTGGCTTGTAGGTTTTGGGTTTTCTTTGCCAAAGAACGTTGTCCGGTCTTTCCCTGTCAAACAAGAATACACTTTCCCAAAATGACTGATGCCCCCGCATTTTTTTCATTTTTTTTTACTTTTTCTATGGACAGACTTTTTGGCGAGACAGAATGCTCTAAAACGATCTTCGGTGAGCCGTGAGAAAAAGGTCTTTCGTGGCGTAAAAGACAATTTTCTCTCAGATTAAAGTTGCAGGGTTCGGCAGAAATACTCTAAAATGTATATGGAAATACAAACACTGGGATACATGACAAAGACAGCTAAAATACTGACACTGAAATACATTTATAAAAAAAGGTATCGCGCTATCTATCAGAAATATATTTGAAAATATATACAGATACAGGCAAATATATATAGTTTTTTAGAATGACTATTTTTGATATTATCATACTTCGTAGAACTGGCTGTCTGCGCCCACTAATGTATACGAAAAACAAAAGGAAGCATATATGATACATAATATTCTAAACAATTATATGAACCTTATTTGAGATCGACAAATTGTAACACACCTAAAGATTCAGCCTGAATTTCGACGTTGACGTTCTTGATCTGGAAAAAACAAAATTCGCAAAAGTGACATTTACTATTTTGAGTACTGATAATGGCAGTGAGCAGCAGTGTTTAATGGGTGTAAAAACATTTCCCACCAGAGCTGGAGTGCAATTTTTGTTTTCGCATTTCTTATCCTTTTGAGGAAAAATCACAGGGTACTTTCAACCAATTTTGTGTGCTCACAAATAACCTCGAGATGTCACCATGCCACTGTCCAACCTGGGCGCCCCGTTAGTGCGATATTATGACGTCATGGTGGAATTATATAGTTTTCTCTGACATGTTGGTTGGACATGCAGGCAGCGCCTTCAATTTTCGGAATCTTCAAGAATAGACGACACTGAAGTCAAAGGCAACATCTGTTATCTTTCTAGAATAGGGAAGTGAATCAGTATAGTCGGGCACACGTTTGGACAATACCTTCGTGTTCTTTTCATATCTCACCCTCCTAACACACACAAAAAAAGAAAAATGTTAATTAGCTTGAACTTTCGTTTGGAAGGCAAAAATGTCTTTAAAGTTGTAACGAGATACATTGGCCCCTCAAGTATCGCGATCCCAAGAATACACCCGAACATGGATTTCATTTTCAATACAGAAATTATAAATTCACTCGAAAAATTGTATCGTGATACAGAAATATAAATACAAAATGTATGATCCGAAATACTATCGCGATACTTCCCATCCATGATTAGCACCTTTTCTCTAAAACAGTAATTTTTTCCCGCGAAACATTCGATGATGCACTTCACCTCGGAGCACGTGTAGCGAAAGCTCCCGCTGCAGAACCCAGGGATAGTTGAATCTCCACCCCTGCCCGTTTCGCTTTGGATGAGCATCGTACCGGCGAGCGGTCGTGTATCACTACTACCAGGCTAGCGGTTGTACCGCACTGGCTAAATTTAATATATACAACTGAGATGTCAGACGCCCATTATGGCTGACTAACGTTCGGCTGTATAAACATATACACAACACAATTATTACTATTAAGTCGCAGGGTTAATGTCACCACTTCTAACTTGACATTCCCGCAAATTTCGTGATGGTCATGCAAGACAGTTATTAAAAAAAAAAAAGGAACAGTTATGTTGGAAAGTAAAAACAGAGACCACGCTTTCGAGAAGGCTGCCGCGTAAAAAATCGTGCAGCGGTCTGAGCCAACGAACCAGATGCACTTTCCGGAGTCGCAGTAGCAGCGAGACGAGGAAAGACGGAAAAACGCACACATGCGTCTCCACATCCTTCCTGCTTGCTGTCTCCGGGCTACTGTTTGTACCGTCAACTCGCTCGTCTACCTCATTGCTATTTCTGGGGTTGTCTCCGTAAGTTCGGAAGATGTGCACTAGGGCATCTAGATGGGCGAGTGCAGGGCGGGAAGATCCGCAATCACGCCATATCACTGTGGGGGCTTCACAATTCATAAGAAACCTTCCGCAAAATCCCCGAGGGTTTTTAGCGGCGTCGACAGTCGCTCTGAAGAGGCCTATGTGAGGTTCCTTTTCATGTTCTTCCATATCAGCTGCGATTCCCTTGGTGATAGCCGGGGGCCTCACAGTGATATGTCATTCTTCCGTCGTAGCTTATTTGGCTGTGTGAAAAACTGTAGACCACATTCTAGTGAAATTGTGTTATGTGTATGTTTCTACAGCCGGGGTTAGTAAGCCCCAATGGGTGTCTGGTGTCTCAGCTTCAGGTGAGAAATTTAGCCAGTGCAGTGCAACCGCTAGCCTGAGGTCTTTAACGTGCACCACGCAGTAGTGATACACGATCGCACACCGGTACGTTGCTAATCTAGATCGAAACGGACAGGGGTGGGGATTTAACTGTGCTCCGAGCTGGTGTGCGCTAGCCCACTCGGCCACCGATCCCCCGACCACATTGGCAACGAACCACAGCTTTAGGAAAAAGCAGAAGAGCGAGAGAAAATTTGGAAGTTACAATCACAAAGGCCCCGATACGCCGAGCGCGCTGACAAACAAAAGATAGTTACCTCGATTCCCACTTAGATAAGATTGATGGGCAAACATTTGTTTTTAATAATAAACAATATGGTGCGTCCACGGTGACCCTTCGATGTAGATCCGAGCGAGCACTGCCTGTGCACTGCGTTCCGAGCCCCACTTCTTTCTTCCTAACAGGATATTTGCATAACGCTTGCACCGTCGTGGGGAGCTTAGAATCAAAGGGAAATGTGAGTGTCATTGTACTCAATGGACCTCTTGGCGAATATGTGCTGCCACCTAGACACGCGAATCGGTTCGAGACTAGGTGACTGGAAAACAACGCGCGCCCAAGGCCTCTCCCACCCGTTCCACACCCAAAACGTCAGCTACATCCTGTTCACCCATTGAGGCGATGTGACCTAGATACGGCTCCCCCAAGCTCACCTTTGTCCCCATCGTGCGTAATCTTCCGCCCCGAGGTCGACACAACGAAACCGCTCAAAGGCGAGAAATGCAAGATGGCGGATTGTTTGGAACTAGATACTCTCGAACCCAGGCACATGAAATACTCCGCGCATGCGCACCGCGTATTTCTACAAAAGGTCCATTAAACTTGTGTTTGGTTGAGAAGTGTTAAAAAGGGTGCGACGCCTTTATTTTCTCTTCAAAGAGAAAAACAAATGGGGGGGGGGGGGGGGGGGGGGGGTGCGAAGAGAAACACGCTTCCTCAAAAGTTGGCCTTCTCCTTCCGCAACTTCGTCATCTGCATTGTTCATTGCCGATCACGCAGGACCTATCAACACAGGAGAGGCTTCGGTGTTCGTCGCGTGAGCGAATTAGCTCGTAGCTCCCGTGATCGGTCATCCCCAATTGCGGTGCGTGTGAGTTGAGTGGGCCTTGTCCTGCACCCCCCTCCCCCCCTCCCCCTTTCCTCAAGCTGAATATCTCGTTGCAGCACCGCTGTCAATGACCCCCTGATCTTTGTCCCTCACTGCACGAAAGCGCGGCGCTGCCCTAGAGCTGACATCGGCCGCTTCGCGACGAACGGTCGAACCCGGGTAGCGTCGCCGGTATGCACACATACGGGCGGACTCTTAAAACAGCGCGCCCTCGAAGCGATAAGGTCTCCACCGTGCAGCCTTCGACGTCTCTTCGAGGAGCCGTCGGCGAAGATGTGGACCAACGCGCGTCTGTCCTCACCAAGACGGGCCCCTTTGTTGCTGAGGGCCTCGGAGGGCAGATTCGGGCTGGGAACGTGATGTTCTCCGGGCGCCTTTATGTGCCCGTCTCCTCTGGAGAACCGCCGATGTGCATCGAGGGAGCTCAGAAGCCACCGGCCACCACGCCCCTGGGTCACGAAGGTTTGCAGGGGAGGGCGAGCGCGCCGCTGCCGTCGCCGTAGCTGCGTCGTCGTCTTTCACTCTTGTATCTACCTTCTCCGTGTTGGACGCCTTCGTAAATAATTTTTGGCGTGCCACTTCTCTTCCACAGCTGACCGTGCGCAGTAGACAGACGCTGACGTACTGCGCATCGTAACGAACAAAGAAAAGCGTTCTTTTTTCTTTTTTCTTTTTTAAGGCGTGGACCGGTATTTTGACAAAGGCGTGCGCAATATTTCAAAATGTCTTAAGTTCGTGCCGAAGGTTCGTGTCTCGGACGTTTTGTTTGGATAAGAAAGGTAGGGAGGGGACTGTATTGTTCCCGATGAAGTTTTGTAAACTTCCGAGCGAAATGGTAAGGAGGATTCAGGCCCCGATTTCTAAACAAAGCGCGAAAGGATTGTCACGCGAAGAAGTACACAAAACAAAAACAAAAAAAAAAAAAAGATTGGGGTGTGTGTATGTTTATACAGCCTATAGAACTTGGTATGCCTCAACGGGCGACTTGTCTTCCAGCTGTAGATGAGAAATTTTGCCAGTGCAGTACAACCGCTAGCCTGGGGTCTTTAACGTGCACAACGCAGCAGTGATACACGACCGCACGCCGGTACGATGCTCATCCAGATCGAAACGGGCCCCTGGGAATTAAACCCAGGATCCCTGGGTTCTGCAGCACGAGCTTTTTCTCCACGTGCTTCGATCTGGTGTGCGCTAGCACACTCAGCCACCAGTTCCCCCCCTCCCCCCCCCCCCTTTGCGGAGGAGTGCACTGAAATATACCGCAGTTTCTTCGCGATCTGTACGGGAACAGGTCCACTCGTCGCAGAGAAACTCGTCGTAGAACTGCTAAGCGGGCATCTCGTCCAGTGGTGAACCCGTAGGACGAAAGTCAATAAATAAATAAATCATTTTATTAATGGCCTTGCAGCCAACGGAGTACCTAGACAAAAAGCTGCTAGAATCAGTTTGACGTGGTCTGGGGCCCGTCTCAAATTTATCTGCAGGACATCCATTGTAGGACACAAAAGCAAACTACATGCAAAAGGAAAGATACGCCGCATAATCGCGAGTAAGATTCAAATAATAAAAATCACATACCTTTAACCTCTAATAGCAAGTAGTCGCAATGACTTTCGTGATCACTCAAAAAGTCATCACGTGCTTTTGTTTTTCTTTTTTTTATCATCCCGTCGGAAGGTTCAGTTTTTATTTATTTATTTATTGAAATGCCTTAAAGGTTCTTTGAGATTAAAATTACATTAGGAAGGGGAACAACTATTTCGAAAAAAAAAAAACCCAAAAACAGAAGAATCACTAAAGCAAAAACATAAAACAATCAATGCTCAACCAGATCAATTAAAGCGAAAACAGAAATCGAACAATAATCAATCAAATCGCTCAGAACCACCAAAGAAAAAACAAGACTTGATGAAACTTACGACACCTACAATATGAGCCCGAAAGCATTCGGGGTCAGATTCGATGACATTGAGAGGTCATTCCACCAGACAACAGTTTTCGGAAAAGCAAAAAAAAAAAAAAAAAAACAATAAAGAAATAAAGAGGTTCGGCAGATGTAACAATCAATTCTGCATGAGGGATTAAAACGAGGCTTTAAAAAACATGACTCGGAGAGGAGACCATAGCGGGGAGGATACGTGTAGAAAATGCAGTGTAGAGGCATAAGCAAGAACGTTTGCGTTTTGAGGCTAACTCTGTAAGGTCGGCTCTGTGCTCTATTGAGGTGACAATTGAATGACGGGATATCAAAAAGAAATATATATATATATAACGAGAGTTGAGAAGTTCCAAGAAAAGCCTTTACTTCACCAACGTTTCAAGCGGGGACCGCTTTTCTTCAGGGTGGTGTGTAAAATGTTCTCTTCTTTTTGTTGACGTTCGTGTGGAAAAGGAAGAGTGACTATGAAGAGTATTAAAAATATTTGGAACAGGAACAACAAAAAGATGGTAAATCTTTGAAAATAGTAATTATAAACAATAATAATTAAAATCATTAAAACTAAATAAACTAAGATTTAGTATTTGCGACAGTCTTTGTCACAGTTCATAAGCACAATCACCGTAAGCATAATTAAAATATGACATAAATACTTCATAAAAAACCGTCACAGCACTCTTGCGCTGTCTAGATCTCCGCTCTCGAAGCGGCGTTAATCCCGAACATATCCTCATTGCTACATCTGTGTGCGCTCCGGTTGCTCGGGGGTGATTGTGCTTACTCCAGAGTAAGGGTACGAAACCCTTACTCTGGAGTAAGGGTTTCGTATTTTTGCGTTCGAAACCCTACCCGCGTCCAGCGTCGCTCTATCTGTGTTATTACGTGACACGACCCGCCGGAGTAACTCGGATCTATTAGGGTAGGATTTAGAACACAGCCCTTTCCTTTCCCGTTTTCGGAACTTGAAGAGCTACGGAGGCCTTGAGTTATTGACCGACAGGCCAACAGAACCTCAAAGCGGCTGTCTGGACCCACGTGATGAGCATGCTCAAGGCCCCCATGAAGGACACAAAGGAACTTTGACAACAACAAAAAAAAAAAACGTTCACCACGAAAAAAAAAAAAAAAAAAACGGACGAAAGTCGACCGCTGCATGACTGATGTTGGAGTTGTTTCACTTCATGATTTCTTAAAGGGGCCCTGCAATGACTTTTTTACTATCTTTATATTGCCCCAAACCTGAGCGCACTGAACGTAGGAACTTAATGAAACCTTTCTTTTCTCGAAATTCGCTTCATTTTAAAAGTTATGGGCAAATTAAAATTACAAAAACAAACAAAAAATAACCTCCTTCATGACGTCCTTGGTTGCTTGAGTGGCCGTGAACTAGACGAGGGGTAGTGAGCTACGCGAGCGCTCATGGCTGCCGCACTCCGTGTCGACGGTGCGAGAGGGCGCCCCTGAAGCATGTTCTGGATATAGGCTATGCAGCGGGCAGTCAAGGCGGCTCGCATGCATTTGCTGCGCGATTAAACACTAATTCGGCATGACACTTCATTGGCCACAAACGACAGCAAACACGGGGTAAAGATCAGTTCAGAATGGGAGCCACTTCGCGCTGCCATACCGCGAAACGGCCAAACCGCCAGACAAAGCTGCTCGCCGAAGGCCTTCGGAACGCTCGGAGCCCGTCGGATCCTCCTGTCCCTACGACCGCAGCGCCGCCGCGTTCACCCGAGACCTTTCCGTGTCAGCGCCTGATCCCACTACTCCTTTCTAGTGTGCGCCGCTTTTTCCACCGCTTGGTGGCGGGTATGTTGACGGGTCATTTCTTGTTTCCGTACTTAATAAACTGCATTTGTTTTTTTTCTGATCTAAAATACTGAACAAAAACTACTTTCATACATAATTGAAACGGTTCGAGCCACTTATATTTTGTATTTCGACTAAAAATAACCTTTTAGCGGCTCTGACCAGTAGTAAGCCCAGGACCAAAGACGTCACATATCGCGCGCTTTCGGTACCGTGGGTCGCCCCCGTCGGTGGAGGAGGTTTCCGCGTCGTCCGGTTAAAATATGACGCACTGATATTTAGTTACCCTCTCCGTGCCCGCTGGCTTGCCCGAACCCCAAGAGACGTGGAAACCGCAAAAAAGGTGGACGCTTAAATATGATTGCAGGGCCCCTTTAAGTATCCTGTTTGGACAGACCTTATGCCACGCACGACAGACGGTAATGCGACAAACCGCGGGAGAGTACTACTGGGCCACTCGGGCCTTTTCAAACTCAACCGTTGCCCGTCCGGGCAGGGGTTATGACAGCGCGCCGAGACCTGTCCCATCCAATCGGGTTCTATAGTTAAAATCGCCATTGGGCACAGTCCCCGACTCACTCTCGACCAATCGGACGGGCAAAATCACCCTCAACAGGCGGCCAGAGAGGTCAGCTCCCGAGGACAGGTCCCGCGGCTCGGAGCCTGAACATTGAGACCTTTAGCCCTGGTTTGTTTATGGTTGAAGAAAATCAACCGACACCGATGATTCCGACGAGAATGATCGTGCCTCACGAAGAAAGAGGCTCCTCCAGTCACGGAGCGCGAGCATTCTGTACGTTTAAACAAATAGAGAAACGGAAAACCAGCCAGACACGACACACATGCGTCGCGAACACAAGCGCAGGGAAGGACCGCGCCGGATTCCTAGAATAAGGAAACCACCCTTTGGGGGGGTTCACCTGATGCTGCGTCTGTCGCATTGGAGACCCCCCCCCACGCGCGCGCGCCCACACACACACACACACACACACACACACACACACACACGCACACACGCACGCACGCACGCACGCACGCACGCACACACACACACACACACACACACACACACGCACGCACGCACGCACGCACGCACACACACGCACGCACACACACACACACACACACACACGCACGCACGCACGCACGCACACACACACACACACACACACACACACACACACACACACACACACACACACACACACACGCGACGCGACACACACACACACACACACAGACAGACAGACAGACAGATCGCGAGGTCTCCGCCGGCGTGCCTGTGCCCGAAACCCGCGTCCACGGCCCTTCATCTGGTTTGCGAAACGGCGCCTGCCCGTTTATAAGTGCACTTAGGGGTTCTGCTGGCTGTGTACGTTTCTGTGCCTGGATGCCCCCGCCCTTGGGTTAGGGGGAAGAATTGCGGGCAATGACCCGCCGTGGAAAAGATACAACTGCGCCTGTGGTGGGAAAAAGTTCATCACGTACCGGAGAGAGAGAAGGGTTTATTAAGGAAGGACGGAGAGGTTAACCTGAACGTAGGTTCGGGTAGGCTACTCTGTACTGGAGAGAAGGGGGAGGGGGAAGAAAAGGTATGACGATGAGGAAGAAAATGAGGTGAAGTTGTCAATGAGGGTGACCAATGGTACACAGGGTAAACAATTGTACCGGGGTGTATAAACAAATTATGAAAAGAAAACGCCGTTTCGGCAGCGCTCAAAATTGCGACCACCTCTACAGTCATGTTATACCCTTGTTACACGGGCACACTTAACTGCAGTTACGCTAAGCCACAGTTAGCGCACAATACTTGCCGACAACATTCTGCGGCTATGCAGTCAAAGCTATGGGCGAACGTGCGCTTGAGCATCTTGAGCACCCACCAAAGCAGTGCACGCGCTCTCTTCTCTTCTTATGAAATAGCTGTACGAGAGTATAGTGTGGTATCTGTGGTGCCGCGTAACAGCAGTTAAAGCTGCGTTAACCGCGGTTAAGTATGCCCGTGTAACAGGGGTATTACAATGCCTGCGAGTTGAGTTTCACGTGAATGTCCCTTTGCGGTATCTATGTTGATGACTGTAAATTGGACTATTTTCTTTGGAAACCGGATGACCCTAGAAATTATACGATAGGTTCGAGCATTTTTCGGAAGCAATGGGTGCAATAGATATAAGCCGTCAGTTTAAATGAGAGAGAGGTTCAATCAACTGGTTTAAAAAGTTGGACGATTTTGCCGACCTCCCAGTCAGCGAGAACGGGATGGGTTAGCGGTGATTGTGCAAAGATCGCGGACAAATTTATACTGAAAATAAACTTCGTAGTGACAAGTACTTTGGAATTAATTTCATCACTGCGACCTGAAGAAGGAATTTTCAGATTTTCAGTTCGTTTTAACGCTCCAGACTAGTCCATCACTATATTCCCCATTTTGTGGCGCTCATAAAATGAAAAAAAAAGGAAGTGGATTAGTTATTTTTCAGAAAAAAATACCACACCAAAAGTAAAATTTAGAAGAGTAGCACTTTCAAAATCAGACAATAGAGTTCCTGATGCATCAGTGAAGTTGAGATCATTTGATACTTTAGGATTAATTACAGACCAAATGTTTTTAGTGTTTTTGCTCAACTTATTGGCAAGGTCTTATTGGTCTGGTAGTAGGAGTTTCTATATAGTAGTGCGCGTGCCAGTCCAAGAAACCTTCACAGTTTTTAGCACGTCTAAACAATATTTGCTTATTTTGGAGACGTTTCAAGCTAATAGTGTACCAGAGAGAAATATTAGACGTGTTGATGAGAATCAGAGGAATTTATTTATCTACCAAAGCATTAATTTTATTTTTACAGAGCTTCCAGTTTTTTTTCAACAGTACGGTACTCAACACTCTAAAAAGAGCCCGTGCGTCTGCGTTTCCTCACAGCACTCGGAGAGCCAGTCACTGCGACTTACAGAGGCAGCGTAGCGAATGACAATGCCGAAACATATGTTTAGACGAAAAAACGCAGTCTGAGTTGTGACATTAAGCAATGCAAGCGTGACGTTTTGCATTGCTTAATGTCACAACTCAGACTGCGTTTTTTGGTCTAAACATATGTTTCGCCATCGTCATTCGCTGAGCTGCCTCCGTAAGTTGCGGTGATTGGCTCTCCAAGTGTTGTGCGGGAAAGCAGACGCACGGGCTTTTTTTAGAGTGAAAGCCACGCATAAATATTGCATCACAGGAATAGGCTACTCCACTCTCAATCGCATCATAATTAGTCCGGCCATATCTCCTAATTGATTTTCGAACCATACTTTTTATTGGAACTGGTAATTTAATTTTAGCGATCAAAACGTCATGTTCAGATAAGCCTGGTAAATATTGTGATTGGCTTAGAGAGGTCGGGTTGAGTAGTGAGGATTAGGTCGAGAATGCTTAAAGTGGACCGCGTGTGGGCACTTTTATAAGCTGCGAGAGGTTGAAGTCGAGGCGAGCATCGATTAAAGGTTTACATTCAGCAAAGTTACTCGGTAAACAAGGATGATTCTGAGTATAATCAACGCACAGATAATTAAAATCATCTAAGATAATAAAATACGAACCCGGAAACCATGAAGACAGTGTACAAAGTACACAGTGGAATGCAGAAACGAAACCCTCTCTTAAGTAGGCCCAATGTCAGCAGAGCAGGAATATCAACGTGGAGATATCGTCGCATTTTGATAATACGCTCCGAGTAACGGTGTACAGCAAATTTAAAGAATTTTTTTTTTTTTTTTTTTATGTCACGAAGCAGTATAGTATTTGAGGGTTAACAAACTGTAAAGTAACGCACATCGGGGATCTAGGCAAAGCATTTGGCGTTGACAAAGATTGAACTTATCATGCTTCAGCATTACCGGTGTTAATCCGTGTGACAGCAGGTCTAGCATCTCAGTCCCAGACATACACTTCTTCATTCACAAAAAGTTTATTAAAACGCCAGTGTACTTGTCTCCAGCTTTCTTTAGAGTTTTTGAAAATTGGAGCAAATTTCTATGTTTGGTTCTAACAACCTCCGAGTAATCATTGTTTACTTTGATTTATCGGGTTCCAACAACAGTTTTTGTTTTGTAAATCGAGAGCGTTTCTTTGTTAATTGCTGCAACAGGCGAAATACTGCACATCTGCAGATTCTGAGGCCTCTACGATTGTCTTAACACTACTCCGGAGGTATGTATTTATGTGATCGAATTTGTGAACAGCGACACGGCGCAATATTGGGGAAATCAAAGTAAGCTCGTCAACATCTAGCCCTGTGCACACGTTTTTTTGTGCGAAAGATAGTTGTATAGCTGCATCTGATGTTATGAGCTGGGTTTGCTGAGTTCACCGACCATATATGTTGCACTTGGGTTGCCAAAGGCATGGTAGCGCTTTTTAGACGAGGACAAAAGAAAGAAAGACAAGACAGACACGAGCGCTGACTGCAACTGTTTAATCAACATGGAAATGAGGCATATATACACGCTTCGATCCTATCAATCAGCCAGGCCTTACCGCCGCTCGCATGAACTGCACCTCCTTATCGAAAAGGTCGATAGATGCAACGCTGACGGGGTGTGTCAGCGTTGCATCTATCGACCTTTTCAATAAGGAGGTGCAGTTCATGCGAGCGGCGGTAAGGCCTGGCCGATTGATAGGATCGAAACGTGTATATATGCCTCATTTCCATGTTGATTAAACAGTTGCAGTCAGCGCTCGTGTCTGTCTTGTCTTTCTTTCTTTTGTCCTCGTCTAAAAAGCGCTACCATGCCTTTGGCAACCCAAGACCAATACCAACATAGCCCAGCATTCAGCAGTGATAAACCTCATATGTTGCAATGCGAAATTCGCGGCTGATGGAGAGATGATCACATATGACCCTTTTACTGCAGGCTTAATTTTGATGGCAAAAATTGCTGTCACGTGCACGATTCACGCAGCCCTATGTCGGTTGTTTTTCTGTTCTTTCAAGCCTCCCAGACGCACCTCGTGCTGAAGCTGGTGTTCTGTTATTTTAATCTACCATTTTCGAAATTATGGTTCCAGAGCTCTTGATGTGAAAATATACCCGCGTCCCATGAACCCACGGCGACCATGGCTGGCCTTCGAGCAAGAGCTAGGCTGGTGCCGACATATCGTGGTTACACGAGCTTACTACAGAAACCTCCCGAACCGGCGATCTTTTATAATGATGGATTCGTGGGAAAATCATCAACAGTGGCAGTGTTTCCTCCAACATGGATCATAATGGTATTGTTTCACCTTTGTGGAACAAGGATGTTCCTCCACACCTGTCAAGTCATCTATCGTAAGCTTGAGAAGCTCGAATTTCAAACAGGCTATGCGGATCGGACGAGACTTTCCCGGTTCGGCTGCGTTTGCGTGTTCATCTTAAAATCATTCGTTATACCAACGTGCGCAATGTACACTCTATCGCGGGTGGAAACGTTTCCAACCTTAGCATTTTTGCCATCTGTCAAATTGGCGTATTTTGAGAGGTCGCTCGCACCACAACATTCCCCACTTTCGTCAGATAATTATACACCATCAATAATTCGAGTCGCGATTCAAATGCGCAATCAATGAGTAAACACATTTTGACAAAGTGAACCAGTACCCGCCATAAACATTCCCCGTTTACGAGATAAGGCCCATGATAAGTTGCATGCCTTGTCTATTTATTTATTTCGCAATACTGCTTAAGGGACAAAGCAGGAGTGGACTATACAACAGGTAAATTTACACTTCTGTACACTGCACATACAACACTTTGAACGCAAAACAACGAGGGCGTAAGTCGGAGTGACGAATCCGCACCCCCTTCTAAGGGTCTAGCAGTTAACACTTTCAGGAGATGTAAGCGCTCTGAACGCTAGCTTTTCGACTTGACATATATACGGCTTGTTTCTACTAGGGTGCCTTCATGTGCGCTTTGCTTGGGGTGATGACATCTGGCCATTTTGTTTCGAACGGTTATTTTTATTTTTTGTTCTGAAGCGCGTGAAAGAGCGTGTCCCTGCACGCGCTCGTGGCGCTGACTGTGCTATGGCGACATTTTGTTTCCTGCGATTTCTTTGTATTTTCCCTGTGAGCGCGTGCTGTCGGCATCGGGTACTACAAACGATGGAATCACCCATAGAGTTATTACAATAAACGCTAGAGGCTCAGCTGGCGCTAGTGTCTACGGGACTTCCGGTTGCAAATTGAAGCAGACAGCATGCAGTCTACTTTTCCAGTCTCCCTGTGTATTCCTATGGGAAAACGCGCGTGAATTTTGTCTCTTCGCCGGAAAATAACATGAATAACTTTTGTTATCTCGGTTGTACCGGATAGTATGTACCTTTATAAATATGGTGAGAGTGTAATTGCTTTAGTTACAGCATTTGTTCTTTACCGTAGAACGATGTTAAACTTCGCTATATTTCAGGCCCAAACCTCTGTTCCATGGCAGGTATGTAGAAACGAGCGACGATTCTAAGCAAAATAACGATCGAAAGGAATGTAAAGTGTGTTCAAAGTTCGCCAGCATTCCGTTGGTGCTTATATATTGTTAATATGCCCGTCCTGTCACTATATGAAAATGACCCCGTCGTGCATCTTTACGAGTGGTTTAAAAAACGTTCGAAACGTAAAGAATAAAGTACGTGGGCTACTAAAGGTGTGTTTTCTTATTATTTCCTATGTCGGGAAGTTTTTATCGGGCACCTGTTCTCTGGCTTCTCCCTATTTGCAAATATTTGGAGCGTGCGGGTGTTGACTTGAACTTAGAACAAGCATCTTCGCACATATTCATGAGCAGAAAGAATAAAGCAGTACTTATTTATTGCATATCGGACTATATTACGTGTCTTTCAATTTATTTTGATCGTCTGCAAGCACAAGGAGTTCCTTATCCAGTGTTACTTCGTAGTTCCTGTCGTCTCTCTTGGTTTTCCACATGTCCTTCGTTCGTTTGGCACGTATATCCCCCATGCTGGAAAGCGCCGACGCCGTGTTCGCGCTAACAGTGTCCGGCAGTGCATATAAATACACGTACGAAGTGGTTTTAACACCGTTTTTCATGCCACGAATTTCAAATAAAAATGCTGTAACTGACCAATTATTTCGTCTGCGTGACTGAGAAATGTTCCAATGTGCCTAGTACGTGCAAATTAATCGTGATATTTGCTCTTATAATCGAACGCAGAGAGAAAATGCACTCGCTTTTTCCCATAGAAATGCATTACCGGAAGTCAATTTCTGACTGCTTGCTGTCTGCTTCAAAATGCAACAGCACACTAGCGCCAGCTGAGCCTCTAGCGTTTATTGTAATAACTCTATGGAATCACCCTAAACAGAAGGACATTGAGGCACTCTAGTTTCTACTACAACGTCGAGCGCAGCGTAGCGCACCACGCGCGACTTTAAACACCGATCAACATCTGCATGCGCTACGTGGGCTGCGATAGCGTCGAGCGCGCTCGCGCGTGCCCGTGATGCGTCGGATTAGATATGAGCATTTAAAACTGTCAATATTTAAAACATCCGCAAAAAAAAAAATATATATATATAGATAGATATAGATATATATAAATTTTTGTCCGCTTGTGCGCTTTTTCCAAGAGCTGTTCGTCTGTTTGCTTTTTTAGCGCCGCAACCGATGTCGCTCTCCGAGTATCCTACGACGAGTTGGCTGTGCAAGCTGGCTTGTGACTACGGTAGTTTTCCCAGACCCCTACCGCACACACGCCATCGCGATGCAGTTAGCTGTCGTGAAAAACTAACTGATACAAAAAGTTAACGAATCCGCTGAGGGCCTTCACAGACGGTGCAACGGGACAGGATTTCGGCCTGTATGTCTCTCGGACTGGAGAGAAACAAGCAGAAGGGGAAACAAGGCGAAGCGGACAGAGTCCTGGAAAGCGGCGAGACAAAAACGTGCTCCTTTCTCCCCGCGCCTCCTTTGTTCGGGGCCGCGCATTGATCGTCGAGCGCACGAACAAGATGGAAAGTTGATGCGGCTGTCTTCGCCCGCTGCCGGCCACACGAGTGGCCCAGTTGCGCTCCCCTCCGGCACCGGCTCACGCTCCCCCGCCCAAGGCGGCCCCCTCACGAGACGGGCTAGCAGCGTTTCCGTCGCCAGCGGAACGTGCACTTGTTTCCAAGCTCGGTGAACAAGCGACGTCCCTGCTCAGCCGACCGACTCGCGCCGCCATCGCTCGCTGCTCCAGGATGCGACGGACGCGGCGTAGCAGCTCCAGACGCGTCTTCTTCCTCCAGTTCCTCCTTCCTCCCCCGCGTCTCCTCGACGCAGGGTCTTCGTCGAGCGTCTCGCCCGGTGTCTGGTTTCTCTTTTTCTTTCCGAGAATCCAAAGTCCTCCCCGGTACACTTGATCCGGTGTAGCCGGTCGGGTCACCCCAAGCCTCCGGGCAGTGGCCTGCGGGTACTGAGCACTTGGAGGAGGGGGACCAGGACAACCCGTCGCTGGTGCCTTGTGGGTCGAACCGTTAGCTCGGCGCTCTTCTTGAACGGCGGTCCGACGCGAGAGGCCGGCCGCTTCGAGAAGAGGGGCCGCAACAGGTTCCTCGGCCTTTGACTGCCCTCTCCCTCAGCTGCCCGCCGCGTGTGTGGGCACGGACAGCGCGGGACGGACTCGTGCGCCGCCTTGTTCTCCGGCTGGACGGACCCGCTTTCGGATACGCGCTCTTCGGGCGGCAGCTGCGCATTGGGAACTCGCAGGTGAGGCGGCGTTTGGTCATCGGCCGCCACGCTGCGTCTGCTCGCTGGCGAAGTCGGCGGACTCGCGCACGGCCGAGAGAGCTGGACGCGAGGCGCGGCGGTGTCCTTGCACCTGGTTGTTGGCTTCTCGCAGCGCGATGCCTTCGAGTGGAGCGCGCGACGGAAATTGAATTTTTGCCTGCCCTCCCTTTGTTGTTGTTGTTCTTTGAGGCCCGTTCGTGGGACCTTGTGGAGCGAGCGTGTTGTTTGACCGATTGATCCTTGAACGGGTATCTGTTGCCTGATTGTTCCGCTACTTTTGGATGGGGATGAACGTTCCAAGTGAAGATGTCAGCCTGCAGAAGACTGCCGGCTTGCAGATTCCTCTTTACCGCGGCGCCGTTTCTGTGGGACCACGGATGGGGATCAAAATCAGTGCGAATGTCCAACGAACAAAATTGTCCGTGCTTGCAGACGCAGCACACGTGCGCGGTTTGCGTAATTCGTACGCACCTGGCGGCGGCGTTGAGGCCCCGTGACACGAGCGACCGAACTTGTACTGTGCTTGTACCTTCGGTCATTTCTTTCGAAATGCCCTCATTGATTGAACAAACTTTCGAAACTCAATTTGTTGGGGAGCTATCGAGATCGGGGTGTCTGGCGCGGATTGCTATGTAGCCTTCTTAGGTTCCCAAGAACCTGAAGACAGCTTTTACTCGTACCTTTATTCATTTTTTTTAACGTTACAGAGACTTTTGGGGGGCATTTTTCAAATATTGCCCGAGTCATTTTGTGCTGTCGGTGGTTACCGGATTTTTTTTTTTTTTTTTTTTTTTTTTTGTTTAGGGAAGAATTCAAAGTTCAGAAAACTTTCAGATTGTGCGAAAATTGCAGTTTAGCATAGAGAAGTACTATTTTAAGGGCTGTTTATAGTCCGACGTTGAGCGCAGTGAACGTAGCGTAGCGCAGAACGCGCGCCTTTCATTGGCCGGCAACCAGGAACTCGATATCTCCGACCAATCAGTATCTGTGCGCGCTGCGCTACGAAGCGGCCGTCCACGTTACGTTGGTTTTCTGCACATCAGTGGGATCATTCCGGGAAACCTGCCTTCCAGTAATGCCCGGGATATTTCTTTCTTTTTGTAAGCTCGCGTTAATAATAACTATTTGCCACGTGCTGCATTCCATCTTTCCTTCTATTTCATTGATATCAAGTTCACGGGGGGGGGGGGGGGGGGGGGGGATACTCGAATTTGAGTCACAGGTTTGGGTTCCGTCTTTGACTTCTTGTTTCCTTTTAGAGAATTTTACGAATATTGTTTTTTTGTCCTTACAAATTCGGGGATATAATTTTAGTGTGAACCAGTTCCAAGATACCGTTTCTAGCCCTATATTTTATTTTTATTTACAAAATTTATGTCGATCGAGCACAGGTTTCACGAACGCGTTTGAAGGCTTCCTCGACGATCATTTCCGAGGAAACTGGCCGGACGCCGTCTGGTTAATACGTTTCTCGGTGCTAACTGCACGCAAAAGTGACAGGATGTATCAGAGAAGAGTGCCCGCTGCGGGGAAAGAGGCATTGTCTAACGTCTACGAAACGTTATCCAAAACGTTTTCAATAAACCATGGCGTCGAGTGCGCCACTCTTCATTCACACACCGTTTGTCGAGGTTGTGAACCACGCTCATGTCGCGCGCGCAAACTGTCCTGGCCAAAAGTTTCAGTGTTTTGTCGATTTCGTCTGGCCATCGACAAGGCTCTGCTCCGTTCCCGACTCTCTGCGTGACTATACTTGGCGCCACCTTGTTAACCCCCCCTCTCCGGGTTTATTTTTTTTTTTTTTTTTTTTTTTTTTTTTTTTTTTTTAAGAATAGAAGTACACTAAAGCAGGGGTCTCCGAACCCCGGCCCGCACGAGTATTCCGACCGGTTCGCGGCGCGGCTCTTTCAGTGAGCCCGGCCCGCCGCCCGCGGCCCGCTTCCGGCAGGCCGGCGAAAAAAAAATGAGCGTGCGTAGAGAAACGACGCCGGCGACGCGTACCAGACGAATCGTGTACACTCTAAAAAATGCCTGCGTGTCCACTTACCCGCTAAACACTCAAAGAGCCAATCTCTGTGATCTATGAAATCAGCTCAGCGAATGATGAGACGGAACATCCGTTTAGACCTAAAAACGCAGTCTGCGCTGTGGCATTACGCAATGCAAAACGTCATGCTTGCATTGCGTAATGCCACAGCGCAGATTTCATTTTTAGGTCTAAACAGATGTTCCGCCTCTGCATTCGCTGAACTGATTTCATAGATCGCAGAGATTGGCTCTTTGAGTGTTTTGCGGGTAAGTGGGCACGCAGGCATTTTTTAGAGTGTATATGTCCTGAATGTATATCCCTCTGATAGTTTTGTGTTAGTCTTGCGCGTTATGGCAGTTTAACTGTGTTAAAAATATTTTGCGTTCTCATGTCTGCCCTTTCTGAATATGGCACATTTCCTACGCGTCTTGATTTATACCTGGTATGTTTTCTGAGTCAAATTTATTATTTAATATCATAGCTAGCTGATTGTAATGTTAAAATAAATTATATATATTCATTCACCTTAGGGTTTTTTTCTTTATTTTTTACTATAATTTTAATATATGTATTCAAAGGATTATCCACTTATTTATTTAGTTTTTCGTCGTTTATATATATATACGCTCGTTTATTTTCCGGCCCTGGAGACTGCTGCAAATCCCCAATCCGGCCCCTCAGCCAAAACGTTTGGAGACCTTTGTTCTAGAGGAAAAATTGCGCTTGGAATGGCTGCGTGTACGGATTCCGAGTCACTGTTAGCGCGAACACGACATCGGCATTTTTTGTCTTCTTTCAATGTTACTTCGGGAGAGTATTGGCGCACACCGATTTGTACCGGTTAGGTTATTGCGCCAATTAAGCGCATCAAATCACACTAATCGTTTTGCTGACAGCCTAAGAAGAAAAAAAAAAAAAGAAACGGCGATTGCTTGTGGGCGTTCAGAGGATCGCGCAGTGTACGTACATCTCAGTTGAGATGTAAACCAAGCCGTTCTTTCAGTACGCTGGACCAGTAACGGGCCCCGTTCAAGCAGTCACTACAGACCTATTTCCCTTACTCTTGTTCCCAGCCACCCGGTATGGGCGACGAAATAATAATAAAATATTTCAAACTGCAAATAGTAAAGAAATAGAGGGGAGACAAAACGAGAATGGGCGAGGGTTACGCTTATATCCTAAATGTATTCTATTGGCGTGGCGACGGCAAAACAATGTTTTCGCCCATACTGGAAGTTACCATATTTCAAGATGGCGGCGCCCTTGTGAAAAAGGTCTCTACTAGGGGTGTCGCGAACCGGCCGAGGTTCGAGTTCGATCAGGTTCGACTTCTTCGAACTTTTAATAGAAAGTTCGGGGAACCTTGTATTGAGGTTCGACTCGTGTGCGCATGCGCGACAGGCTGGCCAGTTGGCTTCGGATTGGATGCTGATGGCTAAAGGATGAACTAAGGGCAGCGCTGATTGGTTATTTCAGTTAATACAGTACAACAAATTAAGTTATTAACTTCTCCAGTGATTAGAATGAGTTTCTTTCAATTGCAACTGTTCACAAAAATTCAAATAACCCTTTGCATAGAAAACATTCTCCAAGGCTAGACATGCTTGTACCAAGGTCTGGCCACACTGTCCACAAAGTCGAACCGGTCGAATCTGGTGAAAAGTTCGAAGGTTCGTCGAACCGGTTCGACTCAGTCGAACCCCGAAAGTTCGACCTAGAAATCCGGTTCGACAAAAGTTCGCGACACCCCTAGTCTCTACGGGTGCCTCGAAAGAGACGGAAATTCTCGATAAGGCTCGTGCGAAACACGATAAAGAAACGTGGACAACTTCCTGTGACAATGTAGTCAAAGTTACGAGAGCGCGTGTGCTCTCGCATCTTGAGCACCGATTAAGTTGCACTCGCACTCTCCTTCCACTCTTCGGAAACTCAACACAAATATGTCCCCGAGTTCAGCTATTCCTCTCAAATCGATCACGAGAGTGGTGGGGAAATGCCTTCTACATTGTTTCGGTGTAAGTTGTAAATAATCGTGACTCTTTAAAAAAAAAAAAATTGCGTCTACTTTTTGGCACAACACTCGGAGAGCCAATCACCGCAACTTACGGAGGCTGTTCAGCGAATGACGATGCCAAAACATATGTTTAGACTAAAAATCGCAGTCTGAGTTGTGACATTAAGCAACGCAAAACGTCACGCTTGTATTGCTTAATGTCACAACTCAGACTGCGTTTTTTAGTCTAAACATATGTTTTGGCATCATGATTCGCTGAACAGCCTCCGTAAGTTGCGGTGATTGGCTCTCCGAGTGTTGTGCGGAAAAGTAGACGCACGGACTTTTTTTAGAGTGTACGAAAAAAACAAAAACGAAACTGGAGTATTTTTTACAACCATGAGCCGCCTCGGTGGCTCCAGGTGGCGGGTTCGAATCCCTGCCGAGGTACCCGCGATCTGACGGAGGCTTATAGCGGAGAAGGCGCCCGTAACCGAGATGTGCGGTTGCATATCAGAAGATGCACAGGTGGTCACAATTAATCCTCAGTCCTCCACTGGGGCGTGCAAGATGCCCTTCGTTATTTTGGCACGTAAAAAAAAATGGCCCAAAATAGTTAATGTATTTGACAATGAGAAAAATGTGGTTGGAGAAACCGACCCCGCTGAAACATAGTCCGGCATTCGCGAAAGTATGCATTGCACTCTTTTGAACGTGTTCCTGGAGAGCAGAGGACGGTATTAGCGGCGAGATGTTTTAGTGGCGCCCTGCTATGGTTACCTTTCGTGACGTCATTACCTTGCGAACAACAAGTTCGATGGTGTTTGTAAGGAGCAAGGTGGAAGCTTGAAATCAATGCGTTCTTAAAGCAACACTACCAACACCGTCGAAATTCAAGTTCTTCCATTCCTCATATTTCTGTCGATGAGAAATCTTTTGCTGACGTCATAGTCAGCTTTCGGCCAATCGTGGAAGGCCGACCACAGCGACGCTTTCGATTGCGCACGTCGCCATGGCTCGTCTATGTACATTATTCACACTAAGCAAACTCCACAAAAACTGTTACAAAACAAGTTTTTATTCAGTACAAAATGCAGCAGACGCGTCCAGACGGGTTCAACGATTCATCGCGGGCCAAAGAAAGACGAACAACTATACTCTCCTGCTGCTGTGATGTCTGGGAATGATCAACTCGATCGGCGTTCGCTTCCCCTTCTCGTCTGGCCGTCTGGCTCCAGCGTGCTCGAGTTACGTCTGTTAGAAGAAAACAAAAAGAGAGGAGGCGATGACGTGCACTCTTATAACCATGCACTGTCTGAACTTTGGATGCGACGCGTGTGAGCCGATGCCGGCTCCTGGCGCGTGAGGCGGGCAGCATTCTTGACTGGTGGGCACAGTATACGGAGGTGCGCACGGAGCACGCTTCGGGTCACTCCACCCACATTTTCCGAGTGATTTCGACGGGACTTCGCAGCCCCTCTTCCGCCGGACATATCCCCTCATTGTGCGGTTTGTAGACGCTTCCATACACTTACAAGTTACAGGCGACGCTGACGTCACGCCGCTGCTGCGGTGGCGCTGCTATCGGCAGGGCGCATGGGCAGACGCTCCACTTGTCGCGAATGTGGTTCCTGCGCATGCGCAGTGCCCACACTTTGTGCGGAAACTGCGCGTTTGCCCACACCTCGTCAGGGCTTGTTTGGAAACAGTGCGTAGGCCTAATACTTTCTTGTGAGGAATTCCACTGGCAGATTTGAAAGAAACGTCTACTCTTTGCGTAGAAAGTAATTTTTAATTTGAATTTCATTTGAAAAATTCCCGTTAATCAAACTCTTTTTCTTTATTTTTAGAAACTCATTTTCGAAAAAAAAAAAGGTGACTGTTTTGTTTTTATCTAGCTTTTTAACAAGACACTGTACGTTATGCTCTTGACGGTGCTCGGCTCCTCAATGCGCATACTATTTGCGAGCGATGAAGTAGGCGGTCTTTAAAAGGGCGGTGCAACGATTTTTTTACTTTCACTAAATAGTTTATAGAATTAATGCTCTCCGTTCAAACGTAACTTACGAAACACACGTTAGTTTTTCTCTCCACTCGGGGACAGTCGCGGAAAAAAAAAATATTGGGGAGGAAAATAATAATTTAACTTTTCTCGATCATTCTGCCGGAAGCACAGAATGTGCCGTGAGCGCATGATGCGTAGACGTTATGATTTGCTATGCTTGGTCACGGTGAGCTCAGGGTGGTTTCGAATGTGCTGCACGCACGACACACTCTTGCGCTCTCCGGGATGCGTGTATAGTGCCTCGAGGATGCGTGTATAGTGCCTCGAGTTATTATACTTCGTCTCACCTTAGCATGGACTAACTGCGAAGGCTGTGCAAGCGCGAGCGGCCAGCCTTGACTGCCTTGACTGGCGCACTCGCTGCACGAGCGCCCGTGCAGCCGCCGAGGTTTCATCCGAAGCAACTATAGCTCGCGCTTTTAGCATGCGCGGCTAACAATAGTCCATGCTAAGGTGAGACGAAGTATAGTGCTTTTAGATTGCAAGGAGCCCTTTGTTGTAACTGAAGTAGTCGCGAGAAAAGTAGGTTTCTTTAAAGCCCTTCAGTAAAATTAACGCTCTTCGCGTTTTTTTGTGTGTGTTTTTTTGTTTTTCATGTATTTACATTTTTTTTTTTCTGTGAACGCGTTTCATAAGTCGTCTGCAGTGCTGGCACGGGCGAAAAGCGTGGTTCTGCGCAACGCGTGATTTATTGCATGAGCTCTTGCTCGAGGAAAGCACTCGCTAATAAAGGCAGGCGCTCACGCCCGTGCTTTACTACTGCATAAAGCGCGAGCGCGGAGCGCTTCCGGATCACTCCAGATCCCCCAACGGATCCTGGCATTAGTCGGCGAGGATTCCACGCGTGCCTTTCGCGTAACAATATTCGCCACAAACGTGACACGAGTCGTCTGCCTCATCGGCCGCTTAGAAGAACGAGTTTTGCCGGCGGGATATTAATACACCGCGGAAGAAAGGCTCCCGGAATGCCATTATACCGTCTGTGCGGGCCACGCGCAGTCGCCGTGTTATTCGGGTTGTGTACGTGCGATGGACTTCGTAGCGTGCCGCATACTCCGCCGGAAAAGGAATGTGTAGTCCGCACGATCACCGGCCACCGAGTCGGCTGCTTTATATAGCGAGAACAGAAGGAATAGATATCTATTCCATTGTGTAAAGAAGGTAATACGTCAGTCGTGTGTAACAGAACAAACGACTGGTGATAAATTCATAACCCACCGCGGCGCTTGTCGGACATATATAGAACAGTAAACGCTGTAACTTGTCGCTCTCGGAGGTGTGAGGGTGAAAGCGTTTAGACATAGTGAGCGCGTATCTTACGAGTTTTGTGACAACGATAAAGGCGGCTTCAGACATTTGCGTTTGAGCGCGACTATACTGCGGCTCGTATACGACGCTTTGCGCGGACCTCGGATAGCAACCCGCAGTAGCATCTCATCTTAAGCTTGTACTCAAACGCGAATGTCTGAACCAACCTGTAAAGCTGCAGCTTAGTCGACGTCAAGTATATAGACGATTATAAGTCGCAAACCAGCTTGTATATTCTGGCGGCGGTGAAAAGCTCACCGGAAGAAAGTTGACAGCAAAACAACAGACCTGTTGCAAAGGTTGCAGCGCCCTCCGCTGTGTTTAAAGGAATGCCGGGAACGGTAGGTGCGACGGAGGAAGGGCAGGCAAGTGGGTGAGGGCAGGCGAGTAACCATGTCTCTCTCTCTCTTCTATGCGACGGGGTGTATGACGCCACGGGGACAAGGAGGAGCGTACAGGACTTGGCGCGCGGCCTCTTGGGATTTTTGTAAAAGGGCTATTGGATGCGGACAAAAGCTCGCCTATAGATCCGGGACCACACGCAATCTGATCTCTCCACAGCAGACATTGAGACTCGAGTTTCCCACTATCACGACCGCACAAATGTTGTTTTGGCGCAGTTGCAGATATGTTGTATATGTATATTTTCTCGTTAGGATAATTTTCGTAAATATCATAGCTCCCCTTACATACGGTACGTATACTGTTCTCGCGTGTAGTCCCAAGTTATTATACTACGAATTCCGCGTATCTGCGCAGACAACCTTGCAAATGACGAAAGAAGCCCATCAAATATATCGGCGTATAGAATGGGAAGAGTACGTACAGTCTCCCTCTGTATAAAATATTCATACGCCGTGGCAGTTTAGGTGGCGGTGCTGAGCACATGCTGCCCAGATGCACTTTATTTTCAGAGGGACAATAGAACAAATGTTCATTTACTTTCTCATCCCAAGAACTTGGGCCAACCCGAAGCAAATCCCACACAGCCGCTTGAAACTGCATCGTCGAGTGGATCGTTCATATTGATAAAGACTGTACCTTTATGTACGGGGCTGGTATTCCAAGGGGCCCCGATGCTCAAGAAGACCCACCGCGCCGCCGTCCCACTGCGCGGCTGACGGCGATGGGACGGCGGTAAGATACGTTTACCAAGTAATTCGATGCAGTTACAGTTAAAGTCAGAGTTACAGTTACAAAATGAGAAAGTAACACGTTACTATTATTTCTTCTCAAGATGTACTACCGCTAATGTTGCATTACTTTTTCACTCACCAGATACATAACACAAACAATCAGGGGAAAAGTAGAAGAAAAAAAAAAAACGTTCAGCCTTTCCACTCTGCTGAGGGAGGAAGACCAGCGAACACCGTGCCAGCGAAACTATGGTGGGAATGAAGTAATGGCCGGCCGTAAGTCGGGAAGCCAGAGTGGAAAGGCTGGAAAGGTTGCCGCCATCTGTGAGCGACGACAGCAACCAGACAACCGGCAAGCCGGTTGTCTGGTTGCCGCCGTCGTTCATAGATGGCGGCAGCTGTCCAGAGTTTTGTGTCATCATTTGTTTGCTGGCGGACACGATACTGGGGAAACTAGCCCTTAACAGCTCCGCTGTAAAAGATGTCACTCCGCAGGTTTATTAGATGAAGTTGAATATATACGAGTATCTACTTCGTGTTGTAACCCAGCAGTAGCTGTTTTTCGAACTGTTACCAGACCGCTTCCCTCTCGGATAGTGAATACGTTCCTGATTTTGCTGAACGAGCGTTTATGTCGCGCCTGATAGAGTTGCTGTGATGTGTTGCACAAAGAAATGTTTGGTTGCCGGGAGAGCCCTTGAGACTATACACAGAACCTTCCCCTTCGGGGTTTCATTGCTCTGTATTTTGTTTAGAGTGTTCCCCCTCCACTGCCAGCAGCCCTTTCTCGTCAACACTCGCTAACTACTCTGTGCTACGTTGTGAAGGCTAGCGTAGCTTCCACAGTGCTGCAGCCCCGCACTGCTGCGAAAGAACTGGGCTTCGCCTTGCGTATTGATGACACGCGCTGTCTTGGGAAGGAGACGGCAAACGAAGTCACGCGCTCGCGCATGTAGCACTTACAACGTTGGAGCATTGCGGAAGCTACGCTAGCCTTGACAACGTGTCACAAAATTGTTGAGACCGAGTTTAGAATCTTCAATTCGTGCTCTTGTTGGGCTCTGGGTTACTGTGCAGTGTGCACGTGCCTTTCGTCGGCTCATGTGACCACAAAGGAAAGGCTCAGAAACAACAAAGGACGGTTTCTAATAGGGAATTCCCTTGCTGGATTTAGTGCGATCCATAAGCACTCCATGCTCGCGCCTTTAGTGCTGTAACTGCGAGCGCGCGCTTACACGCCCAAGAAAATACCAACATAAAAGCGCTCAAAACTACTTCGAATCCACCAAGAGAATTTCCCATTAGGTCAGGATTGAAACTGCGACTATCTCTTCTCGCCACTAAGATTGCTCGGCTCTGTTAACCAGACTTTGCTACACTGTGTAAATCCTGTCATTAAATTTAAAGGCGTGCACGAAGAAAAATATTTTTTTGTTGTCACTGTACGTGGCAATAGCCGAAGTCATATGTATCTTGAGAAGGCAGTGTATTCTCAATTGGGCACCCACCGAACGCAGACTCGAAGAACGCGGCCACACAGCTTTCGGAAGGAATGAGGCGTGGCTCGATTGTACGAGCTCAGTGTAATCTTCATCCTGCAAACCATTTGAAAAGTAACTGTATACATCGTTGCTCTCCTCGTTACTTCGGGAAAAGGTGATTGAACTACAGTACAAATTACTCTTCTTTAAAAAAAAGAAAACAAAGAAGACTTTTTGCGGTGCTTCGCTGCAGACTCCGTCACACAGCCTTCCGTCGTAGAAAAATGAGCCCACCTTTGTTCTCTATACTATCCCTAGTCAAACATGGCTCTTTTTCATCCATCGTCTCTTTGGCACGTCGAGCCGGTCATACTCGGCACGTTATCGCCTTCCTCTTGCGAGGCACAGTGAGCACTGTGGCATATCTAATGAACGCCTCGTCCCGCGACCCGCGCATGCGTGCGACAAGGAGAGAAGGACGAACCTTGTACCTATCTCCCTCGCGCACGCGCATGCCTTTTGATGCGACAACTAGATTTTTTTTTCGGGTGGAGGGGGTAACGTTACCGCATTGAAAAGCAACGCATTACGGCTGAAAGGGACCGAAACGTATTACAGTAACACGTTACTTACAACCCAAGATTGCAGATGTGTACGGCACGGGACTCGATACGCGAATCTCCGTGCAGTATAGTCGACAATCCAAAGACACTCGTTCGCAGGTGACCGTCTCCGCAATTAGGAAGGTTGCACGCATACGTTGCCTCGTTCTCGTCAATATTTAAGCATATCTAAGTTCAAGGAATGTATCTCCAAGTAAAACGTATTGGTACTGGCACTAATTCCCCGATATAGTCGCTAAAACAAGCTTTTGGAAGCGGATATCAACGCAGCAAACACCCTCCAAAAATGAAGGGTGTTCTTACCGCACCGTACAGCACCCTCTTCCACGCCGTTTTTTCACCCTTCAAAAATTAAGGGTGTTTCTGGTGGCAGCCCCTATTTTGCCATTAAAAAGAGTCTACTACTCTAAATAAAGGAGCTGACGGGTTGTAATCACGGGTGTAGGTCTTTGTAACACCCCTTTCACGCCCTTAAGGGTGTAAACGTGTTTTTAGTGTGTAGACAGCACCGGCGCTGCGAGACCATCGAGCCGTAAGTCCACTTCCCAGCTTTCCCCGTCGGTAGACCCTGCTGTTCAGTCGGCGTATCTTTCAGGCATCCAGTCGTGTTTCACGTCAGCCCTTCTACGCGGCGTGCCAGCGGGCTTTCGTCTTCTCTCGAGTTCCCCGCGTTATTAGCCCGAGTCCAGCGACGTTCTCAAGACGCGACGAAGGAGAGCTCTCGCCACGAATTCGCCGGCGGCGGAAAGCGGAACTCGACCGCGGGAGCCCCCGTGGAAAGTGATCCCCCGTCTCTTAACCGTCGTGTCACGAATCTTCCATCGCGGTGGATAGCTTCGATTTGGGCTCTCGCCCTCCGGCTCTCCTAGCTCCCCGCGCTCGGGGTTTCCGAGAGGAACGGGGCGTGAACGGCGTGCAAACAGCATTGGGGGCTCTGCGATTGAGCGCGCAATGGTCGTACTAGGCACACGCGAAATGCGCCATTTTTGTTTTCATGTTTCAAACGGAGAAGGCTTCTTTTTTTACTCAGCCACGCACATGTACCTTTCCTAATTGGTTTCTCGATGACTCTATGCAGGCGGCAAAATGTCTCATTTTTATGGGCCACTGTGCCATAGGGAGGTTTAACGTTGTTTACGTTTCGCCTTCAGCGTGAACAAAGGCACAAACACGCCGTCGCCGTGTCTATGGAACGAGTGTACCAATGATCGTGTATACGAGCGTTGTTTTGGCCACGCCGGAGTCTTAGCCTGACTGGCGAACGTTGATGGATGAGCAGTATGAACGATTCGAACGAGGTACTGGCTTAGTCGGAGGCAGAAAGAAAATTGTGTACAGTCGTTTTGCACGTCAACGGCACGCTCTATTCACGCCCGTCGTTAGCGAACCAAGGTTGCCGGTTGTGTCACCACGGCAGCGATGTCGGTCTCGCCAAGGCGGCTTGTAATGTAGACGAATCGTGCGATTGAGAGATCAAGTTGCCACACCCGTGACTGCATAAAAAAAAAAAAATAATAATAATTGATGTCTATGGTTAGGGTTCCGTGTTTTCGGATAAATCCAATAAACTCCAGAAAACACTCGCCGGTAAAAATTTCCACAATCCGTATTTACCAAAAAAATACCGAATTTCAAGGCCGCTATGACAAAAAAGACGTTATTTTACGAATAAAGATTGTGAAAACACAAAACTAGTAGTCCTAAAAAAAAAAAAAAAAAAAAAAAAAAAAGCTAAATATTGTTTTTTTTTGTTTTTTGCAAAAGTGAGTTTTTCGTTTATTTTGTCGAGGTTCGTTCAGTACAATAGGCCGATGTACTTCTAGACCCCTGCAAAAGTCACTGTTTCGGTTTCCAGTTCGGACCATATTATTTGTGCTTCGTAGAGGGATGATAGGTTGTGTTTTATAAGAGTGAGAGAATAGATAAATGGGCTAGTTGGTACATCATTGAATGGAAAGCGCCGAATAAACAAGGACGAAGAAGGGTACAGAGACGAAGCGCAGACTCTGTACCCTTCTTCGTCCTTGTTTATTCGGCGCTTTCCATTCAAAGAGTGAGAGATGTGAACCTGTGGATTTCATAGGATGGGGAGGGCATCTGAAGGCTTTATGTGTCCTGGAGTTTGGCTATTTCAAAGTACCGACATTTATTAAAGTAACACTTGTTTTGAAGATTTGTCGTTTGACAGTTAGTGCTGCCGATCGCAAATTTATTTTGTTTTTGAAAAAAAAGTACGAACAAGGTAAAATTAAACTCCGAATTTCGGAGAATTGGGCATCTAACAAAAATAAACTCCTCTAAACCTCAAATTTTCAGCGAAAAATAAACTCCAAAAAACACCCTCCGATTTGCACAAAAAAAAAAAAACACTCTGAAAACACGGAATCCTACCTGTGCGGAGGGCAAGTTCGTCTGCTTCTTTTGCGGGGGTAGTGGTGACGTCAGAAAGACGCCGAGCTCTGATTGGTTCTGAAAGAGGGATAGTGGGTAGACCTCAAGGCAGGTTGCTTCGAGGTCTACCCACCATCCTTCAATAAGAGCCAATCACAGCTCGGCGTCTTTCTGACGTCACCGCAACTCCTGCGCAAGAAGCAGATGACTTGCTCTCCGCATAGTGAATTTGGAACGCGTTACAAGCCTGTAGCTTGCAACCCCGCATCGAATTAGCTCATCTGCCGACTATGTGGAAAAGAACATCCGAATATTGGCGGAAATTTCCCTTTTGCATTGACTACACTTATAGAAGGGGAGCGCAAGAGGAGTGCGATACGCTCTCTTTGGACTCTTGACTCTCCGTTGACAAGCTTTCTTTTCTTCCCAGTCAGGGAGAGGAGTCGCTAACAGGGACTGAAACCGATAAAGATGTTCAGTTACTGTTACCGTTTTTTTTTTGCTTTTTTTTTTTTTCAAATCGGTTTCGTTTTGGTTTTTTAGAGTTTCGATTTTTACTATACTTGGTTACCGGTTAGCCGACCCTAAAAACCTTTTTTTTTATTTTCGGTTCGATGTCTTTTTTTAACAAGCAAATAATAAAAACATCGTGCCCACGACCCTTTTTTTTTTTTCGTTTGACAACCGTTTTTTAATAACGGTTTGAAGTAATTCCTGATATTCTACAACGGGTCAGCGGGGCGAAAGTAGTCGTAGCCATAAAAATGCATGTATGTGTCTGTGGATATATATAGACGCTTGTCAGCCATTCAGAGAAGCGACATGTCTCTACGCTGTTGATGATAAATTTAGGCAATGCAGAACGGCTAGCGTGGAATCTTCGAGTTCCTCAGGCAGTAGTGATGCACGATCGCACGCCGACACAATGCTCACCAAGATCGAAACAGTCCACAATGATAAGCATTCCGAAAGTTCTTTACTTAGGATTGGTCAGAACATTCTTCAAGACACATTTTGAATACATTTTCATAAATTATTTTCAAATAAACGCTTCCTCTGATTATTTAATAAAATGTAAAAATATATGCATCGATAATTGAAGTCAATGAATATATAACCAATATTTTTCTGCCTACGGTTGTCCTTCAGACATTAATCAGGAAATAAAACTTATTTATCAGATATTATTTATACTGCGCGTAAATATATAGAGGGTGTTTGTTTTTTTTTTTTAAGCTTTACAGATTTGTTTAAAAAAAGCTGTGAAAGTTACACTGAATCGGTTTGTGCAGGTGAGTTATACGGCCAGGGGGACAATATGTGGGTGTCTAATCTTTGCGATAAGTCGGCTAATTAATTAAAATTTGTTAATTAACTTTTTAATTAGTGAAAATAGACATATGGCTTCAATTGTAAACTTACTGAATGTCATCGAAAACCACTAAATTAACTCTTTTTAAACGACTTGAAGCTCGTGGGAAACTCGGGGGCTCGCCAAAGTTACCACTCGTGAAGCAGGCGCGAAGCTAGCAGTGGCGGAACGCGATGATAATCTTATCATCCGCGTTCCGCCACTGCTAGCTTTTCGCCTGCTGCACCAGTGGAAACTTTGGTGCGCCCCCGAGTTTCCCATGAGCTTCAAGTCGTTCTAAAATTGACTCATATAGTGGTTTTCGATTATGCTCAGCATGTTTCTAATTGAGATCATATATATAAGTATTTTTACTAATTCAAAAGGCAATTAAGAAAGTGTAGTTAATTATCCGACTTATCGCAAACATTAGTCATCTATATGATGCCCCCCTGTCCGTATAACTCACCTGCTCAAACTGTATCAGTGCATCTTTTGCGGATTTTTTATGTTTTGATAAATCTGTTCGAATTTAAATGGAGCACCCGGTATATAAAGTCCCCATCCTTTTTTTTTCAATTCTCCTAACATATTTTCACTGACTTGGACTCACTTCGGATGGGAAAACATTAATTAATATTTGACCTGCAGACGGGAAAACCGATCAATCACTTTCACTCATATTGAGCCGACTTCACTTTGTCATTTCATTTTGGTCGCACATCCCCTTCACCAAGACACCTTGGAAGCGTCTACTGGAATTCGGTGCTCTATTGGGGAGTAGAATCTGGTGCTCTGCCAGTTCAGCCTCTGAATGCTCGTGTCTTCCCTAAACGACCAACTCAGGCAAGCTGTTTCTTTTAGCGCCGTTACCATAACCTCGCGAAACGATCGTCTTTCCGCCGTGGGCACAATTAAACCATTCTATTCGCGAGCAGACTATATGTCTCATGTCTAATCTATTTTAAACGTTACATAGCTTTAACCGATCGTCATGCGCACTATAAAGAAAAGAAATGTCATACAATTATGTACATATTTACGCACACATGTATGCAGTATTCTCACACTCACTCACACACACACACATACATATATATTATAAAGGTCCGAAGTACGTAAGAGGATTAAATGGCGTTTTTATTCTATCGACTTCTTCTTTGTTCTTCTGTCTTAGCTTCCTCTTTGTTCTCGTCTTTGCCTTGGAACATTACACACGCCGGGCCTTTTGTCCTCAACCCTCCTGGGGTGATATGGAACCACGTTCCTAAGAGCAGTGATTTCGGTGGTGTCATTTGGTCCCAAGTAGTACAAAGTCTTGAGAATTCCTTGTTGCCTGCATGTTTTGGTGACCATGTAAGGCCCAGAAAATGCGGCCTTGGACCCTTGTATTCCTTTTCGGACTAAAATCATGTCGCCTGGTTGGATTTCTGGTACTGCACTTTGGTGTCGTTTGTCGTAATTATTTTTCATTGCTGACCGATATTTTTCCTGTTGCCGTGGGGGTCGTTTCTGTTCCTGCAATTTGATCTTGTTGGTTAAGCCCAGAAGGTGATCTGCAGGTAGCCACGGGCTCTCTCCGCACGCGGCGAAGTGTGGGCTACATCCCAGTCCAGCTGTATGGGAATTGTTGTGGTGCGCAACGGCTGCTTCAAGAGCGCACTTCCATCCACCCGTGAAGTTGGGATACATTGCCATGAATTGTTTGGTGTCTCGTATCACCCGCTCAGCTAACGAATTTGCTTCTGGGTGATACGGAGCAGTAAATCGGAGTTTGATTCCCATTTTCTTGCGCCCATCTCTGCAACTTTTTGCTGCGAAAGGCCGGTCCATTGTCTGAGACAATGACCTTCGTATTCCGAAATGCTTCTCGTTCCATGAGCGAAATGACAGAGTTGGCGTCTTCTTTGCCCGCCTTGGCAGCCACTACTCGCGTGCATTCATCAATGGCGATGAGGAACGCTTGTGTGTTCTTGATCCCCTCTCCCTTCTTTTTGATTTCGGCAAAGTCAAGATGAATGATCTCAAAGGGGACGTTTGAGTATTCGGGCGTGACCATTTCATCTCCCCGAGGTCGGTATTTAGCCTTATTCATTTGGCACGTGTGGCAAGTACGCACATAATTGGAGACGTCGTGCTTCATATTCTCCCATGTGAACCTTCGCTTCAGTTTCCAATAGGTTCTCCAAAATCCGTCATGTCCTCCTAATGCCGGACTGTCATGGTAAAACTGTAGGATTGTAAGAACACTGGACTCTGGCACATGGACCTTTCCATCTCGTACTTCCATGTCTTGGGTGCCTTCCCAAATTCGGGCATGGTGAATGCTCTCGGTGAAGGTATCTTTAGGGATGTGCAGCCTGGAGAGGGCATCAGCATCAGGAAGCTTTTCTCCGGGTCGGTGGGTTACGTCAAACGAGAACTGTTGTATCTCGCTGATCCACCTGGCCAGCCGTCCCTTCGGTTGAGTTAAGCTTAAGAGATAAGTGAGAGCTTGGTTGTCCGTGAAAAGTTTAAAATGCCGACCTTCAAGGTAACTTCGGAAATATCGCAAAGCCATGACCACCGCTAGAGCTTCTTTCTCTGTGGTGGCATAGTTTTCCTGGCTCTTGGAAAACGTGTATGAGTAGTATCCAACTACTTTTAACTGGCGGTTGGGAGGTTCTGTCAAGTGTCTCTGGTAGAGGACGGCTCCTGTGCCATAGTGTGAAGCGTCTGTACAAAGTTCGAAAGGCAGTTCAAAGTCGGGTAGCACAAGGACTGGGTCAGAAGAAATTACCTTGACCAGGTAGTCGTACGCCCTTTCGCACTCATCTGACCAGATAAATGGAGTATCCTTCTGAGTCAAGGTGGTTAGGCACTTCGTCTTCGTGGCATAATCTTTTATGAATGCTCGAAAATGTCCAGCAAGTCCGAGAAATACACGGAGTGAGTGCAAGTTATAAGGTTTTGTCAGCCTGGAGATTCTCTGCACTGATTCCTCCTTTGTGCTTTTCGTTTGACCGTCAAAAACTCTTCCGAGGAACTCTACTGTTTTTTGGAAGAATTCGCTTTTCTTCATGTTGATCTTCAACTTGGCTGTGCTCAGTGCTTCGAGAACCCGGGAGAGATGGTCGACGTGCTCTTCTCTTGTCCGGGAATAAATGATAATGTCGTCGACATAGACGTTACAGAAATCACCCAAGAAGTTCTTGAGCACTTCATTCATCATCTTCTGAAACCAGGCTCCTGAGTTCTTCCATCCAAATGGTAGCCGATTATACTCGTAGACATCAAATGGCGTCACGAAGGCAGTAAATCTTTTAGTTTCTTCTTCTAGGGGGACTTGCCAATACCCTTTGCAGAGGTCAATCCGGGAGAACCATGAGCATCCTCCCGTCTCGTTGATGATGTCATCCACGCGTGGCATTGGGAACGGGAAGAGCTCGGTCTGGCAGTTAACTTGACGGTAATCCGTGCATAAACGGAACGTGCCATCTTCTTTAGGTACGATGGTGATTGGAGATGCGAATGTTGACGTCGATGGTCTTATGATTCCGGCGTCTAGCATTCCTTGCAGCTCCCGTTTTAGCCACATCTTTTTTTCGTGCGACATACTGTAAGGTTTTCTTCGTACAACGGAAGTATCTCGTAGCTCAAAGGAAACCTTAATGACTGAGGTTGCTGGCGGATATGATCCGACGCATACTAGGTCCGGGTACAGTGTAGGTACGTCATCTGAACTCTTCACAATACGGAGCTCTTTCAGTGCGTCCATAGGCTGAATGTCCACGTCCTGGTCCAGTGTCACTTCGTCCTTCCAAGAAATGTTCATCCGAAAACGCTTCATATCAGGTCGTGATAAAATGAACATGAACTCAACCTCCTCTACGACGAGTGCTTCAACTGTGAGCTTCTTTCCCTGGAAGTCCACTTCCAGTGTCACCCAGTTTTCCATCAGCTTAATGGTGTTGTCATAGCTGTGAACTTCGATGGGCTTTCCAGCTCGTATCTTCTTTTCGTCCACAATCTTCTTATTAACAAGACTGATAGATGCTCCGGTGTCAACTAAGGCATCGACCTGTTTACCACTGACGATAACAGGGGCGTAGAGGATGTTGTACCTAATAAGATAGACAGTCGCATTCTTTGGCATCGGGTGGGACTGTACACCCTTCTTTATTCGTTTTTTGGTTGCTCGTCAGCAGCGCTCTCTGCTATGTGGTTGAGTGAATTGTGTCTCGACTTATTCATCCAAGGCTTATTATTTGCCTGGTACGCGGGGAGCTGGTTCCCACTACGAACGTCGGAAGTCGCACTTTTCGGGTTGGTCACTGATCGTTGTTGCCATTGAGCAGTTGGGAAGTCCACACATACGTCTTTTAGTGAGTGCAGGAGGTCTTCAGTGGTCTTTGGAGACTTTGCTTGTACTTGCTTTTGTACGTCTTTGTTCATGCCATGGATGACCAGTGGGACGATGGATGTTTCCGGCAATGCAGGGTCAGCGAGCTGGAGAAGTCGTCTTTTCTCATAGAAGTAGTCCAGCAAGCTGCCTCCCCGATGTTTGTGGAAGATAGCCTTGTCCCAGCGTTCAACAGCATTTACCTCGAATGAAGTAGTGAAACACTGCTTCCAACGTTCCCACGAATCGCTCATGTACTCACGAACGCGGAGTTCATACCACTTCTTGGCATTCCCTGTCAAGAATAGGCTGCAAATTTTTTATTCGTTCCGTGTCTTCTACCCAACGATTTTTCTCGCAGGCGTACTCGTAGAAGTCTAACCAAGTAGCCGCAGCTGAAGTTTCGCCATCGAACATATCTGGCTTCACCGTTTCCTCCCGTCTTCGGTCGGAGACTCTTATAGTCGCAGTCATTGTCGTCATAAACTGCCTTTGCTGTTCAAGATATGATACCTGCATTTGTAGCAGCTGAGCAATAACTGATGAGAGGTTCTCTTCGGCCGGAGCCACTTGAAGTGGAGTGGCGGTTGGCTTGTGGAACCACTCTTGGAAGTCGTCCATTTTGATATTAAGCTTTACTGTTTTTCTTTGGACAAGATCTTCTGGCGACAATTTCGCCTTACCGGAGATGAAGGTGATGAGCTCCGAGCTGGTAGATTGCTGGGGTAGATGAACTGGTTCCTCACCGTCTATTTGGTAGCTCTCCACGATGGGCCGTCCTTCTTCTCCATGGGTCAAACATATTTGGATCCACATTGTGAACGAATCCTGTCGACTGCGCCAAGTATAAAGGTCCGAAGTACGTAAGAGGATTAAATGGCGTTTTTATTCTATCGACTTCTTCTTTGTTCTTCTGTCTTAGCTTCCTCTTTGTTCTCGTCTTTGCCTTGGAACATTACATATATATATATATATATATATATATATATATATATATATATATATATATATATATATATATATATATATATATATATATATATCACTTTTGTGTAGTATTACCATAGGCAGACATTTTGTTCATTGAAAAAACAGCTGTTGCAAGGACGACTCAAAATTTGACATGTTTGTTGAGTTAAACGACCTCCTGTGGAAGACAACACCGCCCTTCAATGATTTGTACGGAAAATGAATATTTCAAGACGTCTATTCTGCTGTTACATGGCTGGACAGTCTTATCATGATTTAATCTGCGTAATCGCTTGTTCCCGTCTTTAAGATATTAATCAGGGTAAAATTTTTAATTGTCCGTGATAAAAAGAAAAAAGGAGTTTTAACCTTGCTATTCGCCGTCTAGTTTCCAATGACTGAAGAGTACACTGGTTCAGCCTTTGAGTTACAGTCTGTTCTGTTCGTCTGTACTTAGAAAGATTAAAACGTACGGCCAATTTCTTAATTTTTTTTTTATTTTTCGTTGCTAGTTTTTTTATTAGGACTCCAAACCACATTGGCGTACTCTAATATAGGACGTATCATGGTTTTATAAGCAGTCAACTTTGCGTCTCTTGTAGCATTTCTTAGCTTACGTCGTAAGAAGCATAATGTTCGATATGCGGAAGAGCAAACATTATGAATACGGGCCCGCCATTACAAGTTATGTGTGATTGTGACATCAAGGCTTTTGTAACTGTCCGCTTTACTCAAAGAAACATTCCCTATACCCGGGGTGTCGCGACGGCCACGAGAAGGGGGGGGGGGGGGGGGGGGGGGGTTCGGGTCGCTGCGTGCCATCGCCCCTGATGCGGCTGACCCTATAGTGACGCCACTGCCCAGATATATTATCTGTAATAAATACTAAGTCTAATATTGATTGAGGTTGGTCGCTGATTCTAGTGTAGTCTTTCATTATTTGAGTATGTGTGTGATTAAAGGTAATGGCTAGTATTTGTTTTCTCCGCTGAGAACATCAACACCACCAGCTACTAACAGATCCAAGTTCACATGTGGCAAATTAAAGTATCCAGTTAAACTTACCCTGGTGTAACTATGTGTATGTTTGCAGAGAAAATCATTTAAGCATTCTAAAAATTCGATTAGAGCATTCGGTGGCCTATTCGCGACTCCAGCGAACTATAGGTGGCGCGCTGGTCAGGCAAAATGGCGGACGAAAGGAGGTCGTTTTCGTCGTTCAGCACGCGGACCACCGGAAATTTCTTGCACTGCAAGGTAAAATCGGTGTTACGTATGAAAGCAAAGCGATTTTTCGACGGTAGAAACCTTCTTCTAGTCAGTGCGTATGAATGACACGGCGGAAGCATAAAAATAATTACTGGAAACGATGTTTGTTTCTATGCTGCCTACGAGAACCAAGCAGCGATAGCAGACGACAGAGTCGAAACGACCTCCTCTCCTGAGCTTCTCGGCGTTGCCGCTACGCGGCGTCGATTTCGCTGGAGTCGCCAATAAACTACCCCTAAAGAAACACACGTTTGCAGTAAGATATTTTGCACCAGACAGTTTCCTCACATTCGTACTCAAGTATCACGCCACTGATGTCATTTCTGAAAGCAATAGCCCGCCTCTAGTGCCTCGATCACGCCGTATGAGTTTATAATCAGGGGGAATAATGCAATCGCTTCCAATATCGGGAGGAATTCATGTTTCTGTAAGTGTCATCACATGAGGATTTTTAGAGAGAAGCACATATGCCAGTGTCAGCTTTGTTAACAACGCTTCTCGCATTTTGGTTGATAACTCTCAATTCGGGAAGGTTTTGTTCGTCTGCCCTTGGGCATCGAGTCAGTCACTCACTTCAGTACGTGACTGACACCTGGCCGACCGGGCGACAGCATTCGCTCAAATGAACACTCTCATTCAATGAAACATCGTGGACGATGTTTTGCTCGCTAAAGCGTCATTCACTCAAATGAGTACCTCCCCACTAAAATTTCCGGACTTTCCACACGATCGTGTATTCTCTCTCACTAAAATACTTGGGGAATAGGAAGGACCTATATGCCATGGAAGAGTTGAACAACCGATAGCCACTAAGCCTTCACTCGCCAGTCGCATACATGACAGAAACGAACTCTGGCGCCCACCGACGGCTAGCCGTCTTGTTGGCTCTCTGTTGTTGACATCAGAAGAGCGTCAACGGCATCTATTGGCTCCCAAAAGTCACGTGTGGGAAGCAGTTCTCTTGTTTTGTTTAGTGATGAAGTTGGAGTGAACATTTCAGTTTTATTTTGAATACTCTACTATAAAGTTAACTCAAGTTGATAGTTTTTAGTGTGTGTTCTTTAATGCAGATGACAAGTAATGACAGAGAGGTATAAAGGTTGGGAAACATGCGCGGAAAACATCAAGAATTGCAAAAACAATTCCGCATCAGTTTTATTATTTTTTAAAGGAGCCACGTGTATTATTGTACAGAAATTGAAAATATGTTTTTTATTAGAACCACGTATTTTTGCTGGCTGGACTGCACTGCGTTGCGTAGCGTTACCGCTGCCCTGGGTTCCCTCGCTTGCCGTGGTAACGCTTGTTGTAAGCAGTAACCAGGCGGTAACGCAGTCGGTCGTACTCAAGACGTCTGAACCAGTCTACGTGCAGTTGATGCAATCGTTCTAAAAAACGTATCTGCTCGTATTCTAATGGGGTGATGAGGCCTGTCAGGCAACGGACAACGCAGCTTTTTTCTTGCCCTCATAAATGTTGATTGATTGATGGATGGGCCAGCTGATTGATTGATTGATTGATTGATTGATTGATTGATTGATTGATTGATTGATTGATTGATTTGAGATTAATGTTCAGGTGTTTTTTCGCATGTGTTCCAGCCTTAAACCAATTTCAGGAGCACAACAGTCGTAATATTTGCCCATATTCAGCTGAAACAAACATCAGTAAATTTTAGTGGTTCCAAATTGTCCCAAATAAATTGTTCGATGCTTCGGACGCTCTTTCATATTTTATTGAATTCCTGCATTGTAGATTAATATATATAGAGTATATTTTTTATGTGGACAAGCATTTCCTGGTAGAAAAGGACTATTGCAAAATGATTCTGCCCAGAACCTATAGACCGTTTCATTAGGGTCATAGCAGAGAGGGTAATAGAGAGAAAAAAATGCCCTCCCCCTCTCACCCCCATGTCGTCTACTCCGCCGAGTGGGCTGTATACCTAGCATCCGGCTGGCGTGCAAACTCTGTTTAAAATCGCGTCATTTTGGAAATTTCAAGCGCAAATGCGCGAATTTTGATATGAAAGTTATCGTGTAATGCTGCGCTCGATAAAAAAACTAAGCGGGTCCAAATGCGCTGTTACCTGCGTGCAAATAAACAAGAAATACAGGGAAAACTGTGTCAGATTGGCCGGTCTCTCCGGCGAAAAGTGACCCCGGTTGCTGTACCTTTTTTACATACAAAGTTCGTACTGGTGTAGGCCTTTAGTGACCATGAGTGGAAGTCTGAAATAATAAATAAAAACGTGTTCTCCTGCCGCAATACACGCAGTAGTTGAGGGTAGTACTGCCGGCTGACTCAACTGCTATTTAAGTAACGGAAAAAAGATATGCTAGTTGATCATTTACCGAAATAGAACAACAGAGAGCTATGGGCTGATTTTGGAGCAGCCATAACTATTCTAAGAACACGAACCACTTCACAACGGCAGCCACGAGCGAGAGTTCGATGTTCCGTACAGCCCGCCGATACAGCCAAAAGATGGAGAATGGCAACCACCCGGTTTGTCGTCTGCTAGCGGAGTCTGGCGCGTGCCCTCTCTCTCGTTTTACCCCGCCGAACCGGCTGAACTTCCCGGATGTATGGAGAGGGCGCTGCTGTCGAACAAAATGGTGCCGCCCAGAGAGCGCTAAATGGAATGGTCTATTAAATCCTCGCTATACCGTTCACAGACAGCTTCATGTCTCTAAGGTGGCCGACACCTAACGGTACCGTCTAGGTCTGTGATCAAAATATCCTCATCATGCGTACATTTTTTTTTTTTTTTCTGATAGTCGAGCTGCAAGATGTCGGGGGTGAAAAACATTAATTATACACCTACTTGAGGTTTTTTGATGGAGTGGTACAAAACACATTTTACTAATATGCTGCATTTTACAAGTGGGCAGGATCGGCCTTGAATCATGGTGGAAAAAAATTGTTTTCTTTTTTAATCAAATAGATAATAATTATTTGAATTTAAATCAATTTTATTTATATCAATTTTATTTAAATCAATTTTATTTAAATCAATTTTATTTAAATTAGTTTTATTTTATTTAAATCAATTTTATTTGATGTAAATCAGATTTTTTGATGGAAATAAGATATGTTATATATGTTTTATTTAAATCACTGTAGATAGAAAATAATACATTTTTATCGCTAGATCTATTTTTCAACAAGGCAGACTGATACCTCAATCGTTCGACCGCTGATCGTAATGCAGAAAACAATAATTACTCTGAATGTAACAAAATTTAATAACAACGTTTTATTGCTGTAATCTAAGCTGCCATGCTAGAGCAACTGCATGCTTGATTTTTTTTTTTTTTGTAGTTAGTAATAAGAAAATTTATTCCTCTTTTGAGTTCTGACTGGAATGCAATAGGTCATTACTTTTCTAGTTTTCATTTTTTTTTTTTTCTTTTGCGTTCTGATTTTGTTGCAGGATGATGTTACGTAACTGACGAACAAAGGGTAAGGTAGAAATCAAGCTCGAGCGGCTCCGATTTTCTCAGATCCGCACTTATTTTTGCTCGCGTTCACTTTCATGTAAATCTTTCTTGCTTGATGATTATTTGAAATAAATGCAAAACGAATGCACATAGAAAGCATCAAACGATAGACAAACACTAAATAAAAAGTATTTTCGGGATTATCTTTGGGGAAAAGGTTGATTTAAATCATCATAGAAAACCGGGCTTTTTTTAAATCACGATTTATATAATTTTTGTTTTTATTTTCCTCCCTGGTTTGAATGAACGATGCATCCAATCATTATTCCTCTAGAAAATATTCAAAATACAATTCGCAGGCATTTATATTTCTTGTGTACAGGCTAACAGATTGATGTTCCTGAAGTAGATTACAGGGATGTATCGAATAAATAAACTACCGGGTGGATCAAGGAGACGGCAGGCTCTTTAAATCGACCGCAAAATTCGGTTTCTTAACCTATCGCGCTACGACTTTGTGCAGCGCTGCCCACAGATAGTGCATTTTTTTTTGTGAAATTTGCAAAGAGCAAACTTACCTGAGGAAAACGTAAAGAAAGAAAAAGGCTTAGCTCCTATGGAAACGCAGCGACGCCACCGGTCTTCAAAGAGCACGGCGCCGTTTCGCACGGGACACAAGAGATGGCGCAACGAACGCCGCCAACGAACGAGCATTCGGCGCCGAGAGCCAGCGTCTTTAGCAGACAATCTTTTCGACTCAAAAGCAGCGCGCGTTCCGCAGGCGGCGACAGTCGCAGAAACAATTACAGGCGCGGTAACAACAAGCAACTGCAGTTCCTTGTCTGCTAAATACGCCGGCTCTCGGCGTCGTCTGCCCGTTCGTTGGCAGCAGTTGGCGTCGTGACCGCTTGCGCCCTCTCTTGTCTCCCGTGCGAAACGTCGCCGTGTTGTTTGCAGACCGGTGGCGTCGCTGCGTTTCCATAGGAGCTAAGCCTTTTTCTTTCTTTACTTTTTCCTCAGGTAAGTTTGCTCTTTGCAAATTTTACAAAAAAAAAAAAATGCACCATCTGTGGGCAGCGCTGCACAAAGTCGTAGCGCGATAGGTTAAGAAACCGAATTTTGCGGTCGATTTAAAGAGCCTGCCGTCTCCTTGATCCACCCGGTACAAACTGGCTCCGTTTCCTAAGATAAATATTTTGCAAAATATTTTATTTCTGGTGTGTTTACTTTGCATCAATTTATTACTTGTGATTTACATTTGTCTGCAGTTTTAAACAAAAGGAAACAGAGAAAACGTGGATATAACGTAGCGAAATTGATAAATTCCACTGCATTTTCGTTGTGAAATTTATTATTACAGAAAAGTACAGGGCTAGTTTCCGTCACTCCAAAACTCAGTGTTGGCTTTACACCCCCGCCCCTCCACCCCATTGTTCATCCACGACCCTCCTGCAGGTCCGATTGGCCGGTTTTGGGGGCCCGACCGGGAGTCAAAATGGCATGCAGCCTCGCATCCAGGTTTCAGGACCTCTCGGAGTTCCGTGTGGTCGATGTTGTCAGTCAATGCCCGATGTCTCCCTACGTGGGCAAAGACGAAGAAAGCACTGAACGATGTCTACGCGTACTCTCCAAAGGGCTTGGAAGCCTAAAGCCGTCAGAACATGTTTGACTTTGCTTGTCGTGTAGGCTTCTTCGAAACTAAGGAATTTAAGCGACGTCCAACAGGTGTCGATATCGGTGGGAAGAAAAAAGAATCACGAACCTCCGTCCAGATCACAAGCCGGTAGTTTGGTCCTGGTACGAAAAAACCACGCTCCTTCTGTCGCACCTTGACAGTTACTCTTTCTGCGTGGAAGCGGAAGAAGAAGTCTTTGGTTGATGTCGGAACACAGAGTCTCCTCACTTGCCATGGGTTGTGTGTGGGTGCCTGTGTAACGTTGGAGGGTAAACCGCCGCAAAGGTGTCACTGCGTCTTTTGTTTCTCTTCGCGCAGGAGCTCCCATGAGAAGAGTCTATCTAAAACGTCCTTACGGTACTCCCCCGTAGAATGAGACCGGTCGAATCGTCCATGCTCAAGGGCTGGTATTTTTAGCCCAGGATGAAAGGTGGGCGCTGCTGTAACCCTGAAAAGCAGTCCTGATAATGGGGTCCTGTTGGTCTCAAAAAAAGACAAACCGCATACGAGTTCTATAGTTCCATTTTGACATTCACACTCAAGAGTCCTTTTCTCTTGAAGCTCAACGCAGAAGAGGTTTCATCGGCAAGTATGCGCTTCATAGTTGATCTGCAAGGTCGGTTTTCTGACCGATGCGGGTATCGCACCCGGCGGGTATGAGGGATCCTTATGTCACGTGGTAACCAGCTCCGTGGGAACAAGGAATTCCTAGAATTACTGACAAATGACTGCCGATATCTGTCCGATCTGTCCTCGCTTCGATCTCAAAAAATGCGATTCAGTTCGCAGAGAACGGATGAAGAGACTTGAAATACAAGTGAAATGAACCGTTTCCGTGTACTTCTGTGAGCTGCATGCAAAGTTACGGCTGCGACGTCCCTCATACCCACCGGGTGAGATGCCCGCATCGGTCAGCAAACCAGCCCAAATGAACACGCCCAGGTGCGGTGAACCTTCTCAGCTAGCGCATTCTGGAATGGCGTATGGATTGAACTGAGTAAAGCTCAGTCGGGACTATAGTGTGAACTCGTAAAAACTATTGTGTCGTTCTTTCCACGTGGCCAGTTTTGCCGTCAGTAACGGATTATTATTTCTTTTTTACTTTAAAGAATACGTTTAGCTCAAGGCAGACCGCGTCCGTCCATGGGATTCCGGGAAACCGAGAGTGTTTTGATTCCCTTGCCAAGCACTGTTCACCATGGCGCGGTTTGGTGACGCTCCGGAACACCTGTAGAAGGGGTTCACATCATCAAGGGCGCGTTCCACCTCCCGCTTGGTGGAGCACAGGAGTGTCGTCCGCTAGAGTTGCTGCATAGGTACCTACGGTAGCAGAGTATCGCGTTCATCCTCGACGGGTAGTCGTAGCGCCGGCTTTCCTGCACGGCCCTGGATTCTTTGCTCGTCACGTTACTGAATTCGGCGAATAGCGGCGCCGCGCGCGCCGCCTAGCATGGAAAAGAGGAAAGGAGGAGACGGAGGCTGTGAGGTTTCCCGAGCACATGAGCGGGGGCAGAGGATACCAAGAAGCGGGTCCAGCGTGTGTCCGTTATGTGTTGTGTTTCTGTCCGCGCCTGGTCGTCGGTGACTTGTTTATAAGAGTGGGGACGAGAGCGGGGCACGCGGTGTGTGCATCTTCGCCGAGACGGATCGGGTTTCGAGTCCAAGAATCGAGGCGGTCGGGGCCTGCTTTGGGTTCGGCGACGACAACGTCCTTTTGTGTTTGCGTTTCGTTTGGCGTCCCCTCACCAGATGTGGAGAGCCACTGACCAAGAGTCACTTGGCGGTGCCCTTTTCGGGAGTCGGGTTCGCGGTTCGGGTGGTCTGACCTGCCCGTCGTTGACGGAGACCGCGGGGCTGCTGACATCTCTGTGTGTGTGTCTATGTCTGTCTGTGTGTGCGTGTGTGTGGGTGTGTGTGTGTGTGAGAGAGAGAGAGAGTGTGTGTGTTTTGGGATGTTTTGTTTGTTTTACGAGTGTTCTCCCTGATTGGCCGCCAGAGGACCTTTTGGGATTGGTTGTTCCACATGCGGGAGAATAAAGAGGAACTTATATAAGCGACCGGGAAGGGGGCCGGGGGAGTTCTTGGTCCATGGAGAGCGCCATGTAACTTTCTACTGTATACCTGTTGACTTGTAGATATATTCATCCTTCTCATCATCTGTGGAGTCCCGTCTTGAAATCCCTCGTCACTACGATCTGACGACCCGCCGCCTCTGCCTTTGGGCATCATCACCGACGCAATCATCACGGAAGAGAAACGAACCATCCTTACTGAGGCAAAAGCAGAGGAACAAACGCCGGGGCGCGTGCAACGTCGGCGAAGCGACCGTACCGGTGGCTTTCCTGCACGGCGTTTGATTCTTTGCTTCTCACGTGATCGATCTCGCCGAATAGCGGCGCGGCGGAATGTGGAAAACAGGCGTGCAACTCTAGCTCCCGCAGGGAGCCTGCACAGGAACTCTATCGTCCGCATATGCCAGGTGCTATTTCTCTTCTTCATACCCGAATGCCATTAGCGGAGCGGTTTTCCAGGACGAAGCGGTACAAGGGCTGGATATACGCCTCAAAAAAGGTTAGCGAAAGAGGGCATCCCTGTCGAACTGACCTGTGGACCGGTATCGAGGCTCCTGCGACTCCGTTGACGAGGACCCGAGATGTAGCATGGGTTCAGACACTTGAGTGTGGTTCCCGATCTCACAGTGTCCAAGAATTTTTAATAGGGATTATCTGTCAACTAAGTCTAAAGCCTCGCTAAGATCAAGCTAGACGACCACTATGAGTCGTCTATCGTCTCTTCTCAGCTATCTTGCAAGTTATGCCCTCATGCGGCAAAGGTTTCGTGTGATAGAGTATAACCCTCGAAGCCGCAGCTCTGGTGTGCGCTAATAACGTGATGCAGCCAAGTCTCCACGCTCTGTGTACCTCTGCTAGGATTTTTTTTTTTTTTTAATCTGTGAAAATTAATCAACCTGAAGTGGGACTTCCGGTACAGCAACACTGTCGGATTTTTTATTTTTTTTTAATAAATATAAAGTTTTTTTTTTTTTTTTTAAGTTTAGGGATTTCACATCCTCGAGCGATGCAAGGTTTGGGCAAAAGGAGTTGAAAAAAGTGCTGTGAAACTCGGTTCCTCTGCCATCTGGTCCGGGAGCCGTGTTACTTAGTAGCTGCTTGATTGCTCGTTGGATCACCGGGAGTGATGGGGTAATTAATAATCTCACGCAGCTCCTCTGGGACCTTCGTAGGTGGCTCAACCTATCATCAGGTGTATTATCTCTTGAGTACGTTTCACCTTGTGCGAAATTCAGCGTACCTTTTTTCGAACAGATAGAATGCAGCTTCTTTCTAACCTTTCTTTTTCGAAGCTGTGGAATATATTCGTGGGGGGTTCTGACGGCACTTGTATCTGTCGGCTCCGGAGGAGGGCCCCACGGTAACACGGCAATAAGTTATTTTTAACAAATGTAGATTTCGGAAGCTGAGATCAACAGTTATATCGAAATCTTGCGGTAATGGTATCCTCGAGAATCGGCAGTTAGGCTTGGGCATCACCGGACCGTTTACAAAATTTTATATCAGTATCGTGCAAGCAAATTATGTCACTTAAGGAGTTAACTCTTTCCTCGTTAAACTGCCTTGTGCTATTCAGACTGTTCCGGATTATTCTAGGCTTATTCAATGCCTCATTTCTCCGCTCCTACAGAAAAGTTGTTGATGTTTGACGACTTTGCTGAATTTCACGATAGCTTCGGAGACAGTATCATTTGGGATGATACATTGCCTTAATACCCCCAGTAGCAAGTCAGGCCACGGTGTTCGGTTGAATTGACAAAACGAGAGTGAGATTCATAGGATGTGTAGCTCCTCAGGGGATACTTTGAGATCGAATGTTCTTGATTTTGCATTCTGACCTAACGTGATTGCAATTTTGCAAACTGGCTCATTTTGTCGAGGCCGCAATGGACATTGTGTAGGCTGTAATAAACCTACACTCTAAAAAAAAAAAAAAAAAAAAAAAAAAAAAAACCTTTTTAAAAGGTTTTTTAGCGCCCCAAGAACACTTTCAGCTCGTGAAGAACGGTTTCGCCTCAGGTACTATCGCCCCCTGGCGCACTGGAAAGGCAACTGGGCGATGAACTCTTTCGCGTCAAGAAAGGAGCTTAAAAGAACCCCTTATAGGTTTTTCAGGAAGAACCCTTTTAGGGGGTGCTTAAAAGTTAGGCTGCAAAATATGGACAAGTCGAAGAACACCTAAAAGATCTTTTACGACCATTTTTTTTTTTTTTTAGAGTGTATAGACTAAAAAAAGTCCAACATCTAACTGCGCCGGTTGGCGACAGTCACTTCGCAAATATTATCTTCAACACTAAGCAACCGATTGAACAAGTGTTGCAAAGGTCCGTCACACTTTTTCCGCGACATACGCGGTTGCGAAACAGCGTGGAACCTTTTTAGCTTCGCCATCTTCTAATCCTAAAGCGCATTGTGTCACAACGCGTTTTCCTTTTTTTTTTTTTTTTTTGGCGCATGTTTTCTTGCGCACGCAACCTGGTACCTATACGCGCCGCGTTGCAGTCAATTAAGACCGACAAGAAACAGGTTCGCCACGTTAGTCACACACCCTTAGAGGTCGTACTCCCTGAAACTCGCTTGCACGCACGGAAGAAAAACAACCTAAAGGCAGAACAAAAGGGTCACACGAAAGAGCGCTTGACCGCAGTGAACCTGGCTTTGGACCGCATCGGCTGTTTTTGCGGGGGCCCCTGCCTGCCCTCTGCACCGCCTTTGCTCAGGGTGTCACCTGGACGTATTACGTCATTTTTCCCCAAATACGGAGAACTGTGCCGGTTGAGTGTCGAGGTGCAGATCGCGTTCGTGCGAAGAAACCTTCGTCGCTGGCTCGTCATTCGCTTCAGGGATCGACATGATCTGTGGTGAACGTAGACGGGAGGGTCCATTGATTCACAAACGGTGCGCGTTCCAATCGAGACGGTAGGGATGGTGGGGTATCTACCGAATTTGTTTATCTGTTCAATACCAGGCGATGAACAGGCCATAGAAAACCTAATAACTATGCTATAATCTTGAAACGGCTATAGACCGCGTTTCTGACAACGTTGCTCCACACCTTACGGATGCACGTCCGTACATTTTGTTTTGCTCTTTTCTTCGGCGGCGCATTGTGAACAGTCCATTAAAGAGTACGCATCCTGGAAAGATTCTTTGGAATTTATCCGCCGCGCGCTGAACTGGGCTCTCTTTGGAGTTCACTATATAGTGTTATTACCCTCGATCGCAGCTCGGTACTTTTTCTTGAATTCAAGTTTGAGTTTAATTTGGGCTTCGCAGCTCTCAGTGAATTTCCACCGGCACAGGAGTGGGTGGAACCAGCTGTTAATTTCGAGGTTGTTTATTCACTTCTGTATACTATTTACCTCAATTCCACGTGAAGAAAGAATCAATAAGTATATATATATATATATATATACATATATACTGTAAACGACTAAAGTTTCGCGAGGACCTAATTTTCGCGATTTTCGCGAATCGCCTACAAACGCGAAAAATACGTCCCGCGAACAATTCGGGCAATATGTGAACGCTACGGAAGCTACACTCGATTCGCGAAAATTAGAACCCGCGAATAATTTCAAACTTTCAGCTTTAGCCGGATTCGCGAAAATTTGAGCCCGCAAAAATTAAGCCGTTTACAGTATTCTAAAAAGATTTTAAAAAAAAGCGAGAACAGGTACGTATTATATTAAAGCTTGTAACTTGTTGATGTCGTGTCTCGTATATTCCCACGGTGCTGCACCTTGACATTTTTTTTTTTTATTAATCGAAGGTCCGGTGAGGCGCACCGGGTAAGCCCGGTGCGCCTCACCGGGGCTTATCACCCCGGTGAGGCGCACCTAGTCACTGGAGTATAGACATACACGCGACGTACAATATTTCGCCAAAGAGGGCGGATGCTCGGAATTGTCAGTGCACAAGAACGGCATTCGTCCTCACAAGAGACAACTTTTTGGAATAGTCTTTACAGGCTATGCAAGCTGACTATCAACCATCGAGCGTGCGTATAAGGCAGAAGAAAATATGCCGCGTTCTTTAAAAACATGTCTTCGAGAAATTAAATTCTTAATTAGAGCCGGGCACACTATGTATGATGTTATAGCTGCGCGCTCTCGCCCTGTGGTCTGGTTACCCATTTTGATAAGTGCCACGAGGAAACGTTTTTGTTTTCCCCCCGCAGTCAAATTTAGAGTAACCGTCCTCGCATTTACGAGCGGAGCTATGAACAAAAGAGCTTCGAGTCCTTATCGCGGTCGTCGAGGTTTTGTACCTATCCTCTTTCAAGCGAAAAAACAAATATTAGAAAACTGGAAGCGTAGCTCCGTCGAAGAATTAAAGGTTCGGCCGTTCAAACAAATGAGACTGAACAAGACACATTATACCGACCTCCCGTGAGAATAATGGCCAAATATTTACTCAAATAAAAAAATAAAAAAAGCAAAAAGAAAGGGTTTTTTTTTTTTTCGTTTTTTGTGCGGTTGACTCCTTTACGAGAAAACGAGCCCTGACCCGCACTTCAGATGCCGCTTTTTAAGGGGGGAAACAGCTCTGACAGGGAAGGTTTGCGCGCGCCGTCTCTCTGTTCGGAGCTTTTTCCGAAAACACGACTCTCCCCCGAAGCAATCCGAGGATTTGCCGAGGACCGTGGCGTCTTTTCCCTTCCCCAATTGCCCCCACCGGGTCCATAATTTGGCAGCCATCGACTTATTCCGAGGCAGTTACGTATTCGCGCGCACGAGGGGCTGTTCGCCGAAAACCGCGCGTGCCTTTCTATCCCTGGACGACGACACGAAGTGGGTCGCTCCGCCGGCCGCTCGCCGAGAACAACAACGAAGCCCCTTTCTTTGCCCTCTTTTATTTCCCTCGCCCGAGTTGTGGCCGCTGCCGTTGTCTCGCCTTTGATGCAGGTCAGGCACCTCTCCGTGCAAGACGCGCGGGCCGTGCCTTGTAGTTAGGCTCAAGTGGGCCGCCCTTGCAGCGCTTGTTACGCGTGTTGGGAGCGAGCGCGCGTGCATGCTTTGGCTCGGCTCACCTACGCCGCTTTCTTGTGTCTGGTCGCTGCGGCAAGTTTTTTTCTTTGTGGACGTTTTCCATTTCCAAGCGCCGCGTCTTCGGCCCGCCGGACTGGATGGGGCGCGGTCCGCGGTGTCTTCCCAATTGCAGCTCGCGGCGCGCATCAGCGCGATCCGGGCACGGTCGTGGCGGCGGATGCGGAGGAGGGACGTGTTCCTACTCGAGATGAAGCCGCAGTATTCGGACGGGAAACTCGTGATTAACGCGTTCGTTTGAAGTGGCACTCCACAAACCGCACCGCTTGTAGAGCGAGCGGCCGGTATATCGGCGCCACATCTCTCGAGTCACGAGCGACTCGTGGGACGGGCGCTTTGACTGTTCGGCAATTTGGAGCAAAGGGGGTTATCTTTGAATCAAGGAGGAAATACTCTGCAACCTGCTAAGCTCGTTTGGAAAAAAAAATAGTGGCTGTCAGATTAAAACAAAAGGAAGCTGCACTCCGAACGTGAAATCGTTACGGGCTCCTGCGCGGTCGTGGGCCTCATCCAACGCGTGCTTGACGCTTTCCTATTGCCATTTGCATGTAGTGGATTGTGGCTGTTGCATAAAGGAAATAAGCGTAAAATTTCCCGCGCGACGCTGCGAGCTCTCTTTGAGGAGCTGCTGTGCACATCCCTAAAACGTGCGAGGAGATTGTTTCATTTCATTGTCTTGTGTCCGAGCAACCGGGCGCAGAGCGCGTCCGTCGCTCCGCTGCTCAGGGTACGCGTTTAGCAAACTCAATCGTTCGAAGGGCCTTGCACGCAGCTATACGCGGAATAGGCTGCACGTCGATCGCGTTGGACGCCGCATTGCTCGGACTCTTACGACCTGAACGATCAACATTTGCTGCCCCAGAACAAAAAGCCAACAGCGTGCAGGCGCGCGTGTTGGGGGCGCACACATCCGCGCATAGAAAGCGTTCGCTTGATGTGGGTCACCGACAGCACGCGTCTTCTTTTCCAGACCCACAGTCCTGCCATTCGGGGAGGTTCCACCCGCCGCTGCAGACAACGCAAGCCGTGCTCCGCCAAGAATGCGCCGAGGGCACCGTGTTTGGGGTGCTCACTACGCCGAAATGCCAGAGGAAGGCCACCTTCCACGGCAGGACCACGGTCACTTACCAGGAGGACCTTTCCGAGTCTGGCGTCAAGAACAAGTGCGGCTCGCCGCTGGGGCATAGCGTCTCGACGTACAGCGTTGAGGAGTTCCGAAGACCCCGGCTTTCGGCCGTCGACTACCGGACCCGCAGCTTCCTTGACCACAGCCATAGTTGCTGCTTCCGCGACAGGGCCGTCCCCTGCTGCGACAGAACGCCGCTGTGGAGGTTCAGCGATCGGCAGCCCCGACTACCGGAAAACTGTCGCTCGCGGGAGGCCATCACGCACTGCATCAACCCCAACGTCCGCGTGTCGAGGCAGGTCCTCAGCGACAACTTCCAGGACTTCTGCCAGACAATGCTGGCATCGGAGCGGCAGGCACCCGAACCGCCCAAGATCAACACCAGTACACAGACGGCAGCCAAACCCCCGCTGCCTCAGCAGCAAGTTGGCAACCCACAGGTGTCCTTCCGTCTGGCGACCACGGACTCGCCGAGGCGAACGTCACTCTCCAGCCTGAGCAGGACCTCGATCGTGCAGGAGATGCTGAAGAAGATGTCTAGTCAAACCAGCGTGCAACCCCCAGCTGCACCCGCCCAGGGACGCCCCTCCGAGAAGGACGATGAAGAGGAGGCGCTGCACCTGGACGCCATGCGAGTCATTCGTCAGCTGGACATGTCCATCGGCGACGAGGAAGAGGTCTTCGTGGACGGACCGCCGCCTCCCGTGTTTCCCAAACGGATGCCTGCCCCCGTGATCACGAGCGTCAGCAGCGCGGCGGTGCCTCAGAACGGGACCGGCCAAGCGACGGATAGCGAGTCCCAACAGGACAACCTGATCGAAGAAGTCTGCTTCCCTGGTTCAAACAAAAAGACCTACCAGGCCCTCACCGCGGGGGAGGGCCCCGGCATGCGCGCCGGCGTTCTCCATAATAATGGCAACGGAGTCACGGAACGATGTAATTGCCTGAATGGCAAGGACAATGGGCTCGACGTGGAAGCGGAGATACACGCCAACGGCAAGCCGGCACACCCGGGCAAGGCTCTGTCCGAGACCGGAGACATCTGCGTCATGCCAGGTACGCACTCTTCTCTTTTGGGCGTAGCCTCGGTAAAGCGGATCTTTTGGCTCTTTGATAGCCCGACAGTGCGTGCTCTAGGCTTTTTTTTATATATATATTTTGTCAGATGAGTGACTGTCTATGTGCGCAAATGTTCCTTACGATAGAAGTCCCGATAGTATCGTTGGAAAAGAGCTCAGGTTATAATTTTGTGCAACAAGAAAACGAATCTCTGTGAAAGTCACTGAACGTTCGGTGAGGTGTCATCTTACGAATATCAAATGGAAGCGTATATTTGAAGAGTTATAACAGGTGCGAACATATTTGCATTCTACGCGCGTCGCGTTTCCTAAAAAAAAAAGAATAAAATAAACAAACGCGTGGTTTTGTTTTTGACACCGACGCAGATCGTCCTTCACAACTGCACTCCGTGAAAGTTCCACGCCCTAGCAAATCACGGTGTTGCGGTTCGCGAAAGTGCGTCTGAAAATTTTCAGGATTCTCTTTCTTTTAGTAAAATTTAGATGCCGGGGGAAATGGAAGCTTTCAAAAAGGGGACGATCGGCGCAAACAACTTTTCCGATGACCCACATGCAGCCGCGTTTTGCTCCGATCGTTTATGCCCTCCACACATGAGCCCTTAAGGACGGGCTTGTGACTGAAAAAAAAAAAAAAAAAAAATATATATATATATATATATATATATATATATATATATATATATATATATATATATATATATTATATATATATATATATATATATATATATATATATATATATATGTGTGTGTGTGTGTGTGTGCGTGTGCGTGTGCGTGTGTGTGTGTGTGTGTGTGTGTGTTAACAAAAATAAAAGCATTCTTCAGCTCGGTAGACTGAAGGATCCCACGAAAAACTCAAGACAGGCACAAGTCTTAAAAATGCAGACTGGAGCTAAATTATTGTCGTCGTAATAGAAGAAAACTGCTCACGAAATATGCAATTGTTACTCAATAAGCTTTATTACTAATCACTAAGGAGCTTGTGTAGTGTATTTTTGTGGGTTTGGAGAAAACGCCTCCTGGATTTGATTAACATCTTCCCGCGAAGTTGTCGGTCGTCCGGCTTCTTTTCGGCGGAAAAAAACGCCAGTCTCTGGACACTATACCGAAGTCGTATAGCGTTATCTGAAGGTTGACCTATTCCGTACTGAGGTTTGTAAGGACGTTGCGTTTCGACGACGAACTCGTTTCGAGCATACCGAAGTACGCACGTTGCTTTCTCTCTTGAACGGTCGCCATTTTGAGATACGACGGCATATTCTTTTCTTCCAGACATCAATGCGTCGAGTGCGGGCTGCGCAGCGCTCCGAAATAGGCCTTTCTAAGTTACACTTTCAGATTAACTTAACAGGTTTTTTTTTTTTCCCGATTTGAAAATTAATTACGCAAAGAAAAAAAAAAGAAAAAAAAAGCGCAGGATTACGACGCACTCATTGTGCGTGATGGGTTTCGTGGGGCGTCAGTAAACGCACAAAGACGACGTTGCACTTTCGGAGCTGCTTGGTCGGCTACATCAGATCGTCGGCTGCAGTCGGACTTAAAAGTGAAACAGAATATTTGATGTGTTCGTGGATATTTTGGGCGCGAGACGAAGCGTGTCTCGAGTTTGTGTCGACCTTTGGAACGCAGTGGACGAAACCCAGCTGGGCCGCAGCGAGACTGCCGATAGCGGCGTGGCCAGCCGCCCGGGTTCGGGTACCGGCTCGCACTTTGTCGTGGTGGCCATCGACTTCGGGACCACGTACAGTGGATACGCCTTCAGCTTCACGCGGGACCCGGACAACATACACATGATGCGCAAGTGGGAAGGTCAGACTCACCCTCCGCCTTGTTGCCCACCGGTGGACCGGAACGAAAATGTCCGCCTGCGAAGCACGTGGAGCTTCCGTCATTGGATTCGTACGAGTGCAATTGCACGCAGCAAGATTTTTTTTTTTTTTTTTTTTTTTTGCTCCGAGCAGGTTAGCTGCAGCAGGTTAGCTGCATTACGGGTGGAACCAGTAGACCATTTGCTTTATTACCCAAGCATCAAGGAGAATGCAGGGATTGGTGTTCCACGCGCCACACGCGCACGCCTTCCCCGTATAAAAGATTCGAAGTAAATAACCAAAATAAAGTGTTGACGAACGCGCGTGCAAGATGCCATTTGTTTTAGATTTTTGCTTTAGAAAACTTACTACTGCTGAGGCCAGCACGTGCGCCGCGTGGAACACCAATCCCTGCATTCTCCTTGATGCTTGGGTAATATAGCAAAAGGTCTGTTGAACAATAAAGGAAGGAGAAACAGAAAAGACAACCAATCGCTGGAGTTGTCTTTTCTGTTTCTCCTTCCTTCATTGTTCAGCTGGTTCCACCCGTAATGTACCATAACCAACTAGCTCAACTCATCCCCGTAGTAGGTTAGCTGCACCGGGACAGCGAAGACCGCTTCAGGTCAATGTCTCAGCTAGTTCGAATTAGAATCTATTTTTCTAGTTAAAATTAAAAAAAGAAAAAATTACGCACGTTTACTCTTTTCTGTAATGCGAAATTAGAGCCCAGCTCTCGAGGTATTTTGATTTGGCGATATACTGTGGTGAAGAATTTGAGAGACAGATATATGTGTATATGTAAGAGGGGGAGCAGGGTACGGTGGGGGCCTTCTTCGAGGGCGGCGGTTACGCCGTCGGCGATGCCGCTTCCTACTAAACTTAAAGGGGGAACTGAATTGGTGTTGAGGTCGTCACGTAAATTTTACCGCTAAATTTAGCGAGGAAACTGTATTTGTCTATAGGTCACGTGACATAATCTTGTGACATAATTTTTTCCGTTAAATTTAGGGGAGAAACGGAATTGATGTGTAGGTCTGTGATGTCCCATAATGCAACACTGCGCTCGTTGCATTATGGGACATCACAAACCTACACACCAATTCAGTTTCTCCGCTAAATTTAGCGGGGAAGTTGAATTGGTGTGTAGGTCTGTGACGTCCCATAATTCAACGCGCGCAGCGTTGCATTATGGGACGCTTAGGCGCCCGCTCCCGCTTACAGCGGTTACGCCGACGCCGCTATAAGCGGAAACGGGCGCCTAAGAGCTGCGCTTTAAAGCTGGAATCTTTCTGCCTGGGACACTTGCCTGGGCTGTCCCACTGTTAGAGGTTCCCCAAGTTACAGGTGAATTCTAAAGGCCCGTTCACACAGTTGCGTTCGGAGCGACCACTACGCTTACGAACGAATGCAACCGGTTGGAACGACGAGTTACCATAGCAACGAAGCGCCAAACGGTCGTTTCGTTCGTGTTCGTTCGCAACGCAAGGAGTTGAGCCGGGCTGAACTTTTTCGTTACGTTCGGGAACGACGGGAGCGACAGACCAATCACAGGTCGAGGAGAGCTCGGTCGCGCGCGTTGCATGCCGGTCGTGCCGGGCTCCTTCAATATGACAACATGGCGTCGGTGGTGTTCGTCGACGTGGACGGCGTGGTGGAAGCTCATCGTTCCGCGTAAAAGCGCTATCCTTGACTGTGAATTTTCGTCGTGTGTCGTTATGATAACCCAGCACGTACTAGAAGGGAAGATCCACCTACTCGTGCGGCGATCTCGTGGCGGCACTCTCAAGACAGCAGAAACACCCGTGCCGTCGTGTTAATTTTGTTTACTTCGACTACAGTGGTGCTTTCTTAGCATTTGTGTCCTCAGAACATCGCCCGGATTTCTCTTTAGGCGCATTCCACGCGTGTGCTCAAGTTCAAGGTATTACTGGTGCGTACCGTATAAAGGATGCGAATTTTCACGTGTTTTCATCACCCGAGAAAGGTGATTAGTGTTAGCAATCCTGAACGCTCGCAACGTCTATCGGATCACGAAATTATATTTCTACGTTGATAGATCGCTGCTAAGATTACATCGTCTTTTATAATCGTAGAAAAGGCGTGTGGCGAGATTTGTACTGTTGGCAAAGTCGTGTATTAAAGTCGTGATCGTGCAAGACGGCGTACTGCATCTTTTTTTCTTTTTTTAATGCACTACCCTGCAAGCGTTTCCTGAAAAATAAAAAATAAAGTTTGTGGTCATAGGAGGTGGTCTTTCTATTTTCTGTTACGCAAGTGAGTGGTAGTGCGACCCCAACAGCGGACGGCGGCGGAGAGGCGGTCGCCGTGCTGCCGACGCACTGCGTTTGTTGCATTGGTCGCAGGAGCGTACGCGAGGCGCAGAGCGGTCGTTCCGGTCACAACGGACCCAGTCGTGGATAACGGGTTCGTATCAGATGTTTGAACCAGCCTTTACACAGCTATTGTAGGCGCTCAGCAGATCTTCGTGACTGTACGCCGTAGCCGAAACCTCTGGCTGCTCCGGTGAGGTGGACCTCGCGTCGGGCAGGAAACCGACCGCCATGTTTGTAAGCGTAGCTGGGTTGCTTACTATTGGCTAGGAGCAAGAGCTGAAGCTCGTTTCTCATTGGCTGTTGATTCGTTTGGTTGCATACGGTTCTATGTGTGTGTACACGTCGCGCACAGTTGTCGTTGAAGTCGCAGCGGTTGCATTCGTTCGTAAGCATAGTGGTCGCTCTGAACGCAACTGTGTGAACGGGCCTTAAGTTCTAACGTACACAACGGGCTCTACGCCGGTGCTCGGCGAGTCTTTCCTGACACCCGGATGCGTCCCGGTGACAGAGATGCTCGACTTTGTGCGAGTTTCACTATGATCATTGACAGTTGAAATGCAGGGCCTGGCTTGTCACGCTTCCTCCTTCGTGGTTCGTTCCCCGGCCTTCTTATCGGATCATGCCGTAATCTCGTTGGCCGTGGAGTGATAAGACGCTTAGGTCTCGCCAAGCCCCGAGTTTTACGTTGTCGGTGACCGGAGTCACGTCCCACAGGTGCACCGGTATGGGTGCCGAGAGAGTGATAACGTGGCATGCAATGGCAACACCGTCGACTACTCCGCAGCGGACTTACCAACGGGCCCTTTAGCCTTCCTTTCGCATTAGTCCATCTCGAAACAGCGATGGAGTTCTCTGAATGCGGGGACATTGGGTTCGACAAGTTTCGAGATTCACGGAGAAGCCTTTCTAAACAAGAAAAACGAGCCTTTCCTTTTTCTTCTTTTTTTTTTTTTTCTGCATACGTTAGGAGACGTTCTTGTTGTTTTTGTTGTTTTTTCGGCGTTTCACTCAGGTTAAAAGAATCATCGCGAGTCCTTGACGATGCAAGAAGCAGCGCCGTGCGGGTTGAGCTGTGTTGCGGTGGCAATTTATCGCGCCGCTGGTTTCAGTTGTATAGCTGGCGCTACTGAGAATCGAGTTTTCTTTCTTTGAACTGCGTGCCGCCGACTTCAGGGGAGCCTGGCCTTGAGAGGAGCGATTTTGCAGAATTAATGCCCTTCCCGCGATTGTTTGAACAGCCTTGGAGCGCGTAGAAAGTCTTGTTCTGCGCGGCGCGGTTTCCCACAGGCTGCAGCTCTTCAATTACGTCTCGTGATCTCGTTTTCGGAGTCATTACGAAGCGAAAGGGGAGGTGGGACGCCACGAGGAACACGTGACTCGTATTACGCATGTGCGGTCAACATCCGCCCTTGAAGCCAAACACGCGGCACGTCGTATATGAAATAAGCGCAAGGAAGATGAAATTCTATGCCGGCTCGTGACCTCAACACCAATTCAATTCCCCATAAATTTAGTGGGGAATTGAATTGGTGTTGAGATAACGTGACGTCAATTTTCCCGCTAAATCTATCGGAGAAACTGAATTTGTTCATAGGTGACGTGACACGAAGTCATGTACCGTAATTTTTCCCGCTAAATTTAGCGGGAAAATTTAATTGGTGTTTGAGGTCACGTGACGTCAATTCCCCGCTAAATTTAGCGGGGATGTGAATTGCTGTTGAGGTCATGTGACGTCAATTTTCCCGTCAAATATAGCGGAGAAACTGAATTTGTTCATAGGTGACGTGTCACGAAGTCATGTGACGACCTTTTCCCCGCTAAATGTAGCGGAGAAATTGAATTCGTGTTTGAGGTCACGTGGCGTCAATTTTCCAGTTAAATTTAGCTGGAGGAGGGGCCCCTCCTCCTCCTCAAGAGTTGCGCTCTAATTTCGCTTTACAGAGATTTATAAACGCCTTTCATTTTTTAATTTAACATTTTGCGAGCGTTTGAGACTGCGAATCTCAAATAGGACGATGCGGCTGCGACTTTTAACGTGAAACGTTAAAGGGGCTATACAACAATTTTTTTACTTTCCGCAAATACCGCTTAGAACGGATTCCTGACGTTAATGACCTATGAAACACGCCTTCGTTTTTCCCCCGACGCATTAGAAGTCCCAGAAAAAAATTAAAGAAAAACGAGCAGCGTTCACGCCCTCAACTCGCAGCCAGAACAAGCGGCCACGTGATCTGGAGCCGATTATATGCCGCCAATGTTGATCATAGCCACGCGCTGGGGTTGGCAAAGCACAGGACACGCGCTGAGTTCCAGACATTGTTATGGCTCGGCTATTGTCGTCGTTGCAGCGATTGGACACGGGCCACTACTCGAATGCTTCTCGAGCTATCAATTATCACGAGCCTACATCGAGTGCCCACGCAATGCTCGGGTCCAATCTATGAACCGCATTCAAATATCGTCATACGGGTGTACTGCGATCCCCGCGTTACGTCATCGAATTTTGCAAAGGAGAGATTGAATGAAAATGATTGCTTTTGTCCTTGAAATTACACCGCAACAAAGGAGTTTCTTGGCCAGTGGCATTGCATGCGAGTATCCTTGAGTCCCACTAGTGCCAGTAAGCTCGTGTAAAGTGAAAAACATTCCAATTGAATATCGTTGCACAGCTCCTTTAAAGGTCGCAGTCACACCATTATATTAGAAAAAATCGCCCCCCCCCCCCCCCCCCCTCCCCACCCCGTTTCCTGAAAAACGAGGGGGGGGGGGGGGGGGGGGGGGGCTTAAAACGCGCCCTAGTGATATACGCGCAACGCCCATTGCCGGCCGGCGCAGTAACCGCCCATTGCTATGTGTGAAGACGCAGCGTCTTCTTCGAGGAGCAGCCAATCCGGTGCGAGCAGCGTTGCCATGCCGCGTATCGCCCACCATTTACAAATACGTATCCGGGCGAAGCTACAACCGGCCGCCCTGGGCGCGTCCATTTCCCGTAACCGACCCAAACAACGGCCGGGGGGCTCTCGTCGAAGGAAGGCCTTTCTCCACGACTATTTGAGGCTGTTCCCCTTTCTGTGAACCTGACTATTGCCGCACCGCGGAGTCTGACCGGTGATCCTGTCACATTGAAGCAGCGCCGATACTTCGGACTTTATCGAGGGCAAAGCGTGCTGGCATATCAAGCCAATAAACATGTCGTTTTACGGCCCCGCAGACATACTGTTTTTAGGTGGTACCCCCCCCCCCTCCCCCCCCCCCCCCCCCCCCAAAGGGGAAACCCACAAACGAGGTATAGCGCAGGTGGCATTTTTCGGTCGAACGGTTACCGGAACCGCAACAATTCTTGAAGTGAGAATGTGCGAATGCTAGTTCAAATCGAACAGCGCCGCATAATTCAGAGCAGTGCAAGGGAAAACAGACGATCCATTCTCTTGACAGAGTGGAGCATGCTGGAAGAAGAGAGAGAAGTGTCTGAACGGCGCCCCTGGCGCCGCCTCGCCACGGAGCAAGCGTTGCCGAAGGTTCTCTCCCATTTCTCACAAACACCGTGAGATGTCGCAACGTGACAGGAGCTCGAGAAACCGTCCTTATTTGCGCACGCGTTTTCAGGGCCGCGAGGCGCGCGACCATGTCTGCGCGCGGGGTCCCACCCGACGGTGCTCCTTCCGGGAGATGCGCTAAGCCCGAGCGGAATTTCGGCCCCCTTTCTGGCCCTTTTCCGACACCTTTCTCTTCAACCGAAGTGTGGAGGCTAGCGATGGCACTTGGCTATTCGATTCGAACCACTGTTCACAACGCCCCTACCTAAAACTATAACGTGAGCTAAAACCACAAAGACGCGTAAGAGTGTATGCATTTGTGGTTTCGCATTTATTGGCATTTTTTTGTATTTTAAGACGTAGACGCGCCGACTGCTAACTCTGAGGATCAGGCTTTCCTGTGTCTTACGTTAATTCGTAGCATTTTAGGTGCTTCTTTTTTACGAACAGTTTTTTCTTAAATAATTTTAGGTACAGTTTTTTTTTTTTATTCAAAAAACAAAACTTAATTTTGTGTGTGTGCGTTTTGCATGCGTGGGCGTATCACGCGACGCAGACCTGTGTGAACGCAGGCGGCGACCCCGGCATCGTGAACCAGAAAACTCCGACGACGCTGCTCTTGAATCCGGACGGGGAGTTCCACTCGTTCGGCTTCACGGCCCGCGACGTCTACCACGACCTGGACACCCAGGAGGCCAAGCGGTGGATGTTCTTCGAGAAGTTCAAGATGACCCTCCACAGCAGCGAGGTACCCCCTCGGGCCATACGTTTCTTTCGGAACGATTGGGCAACTGCTTTACAGCGCTCGGACCCGAATGTTTATTTTAGAAACTGTAATCAGACTGTGTATGCGTTTCATTATGTTGGCTTGGCTCGTGTTAATTCAAAGCCATACAAATTGTGTTGTGAAACTTTATTCCAGACAATAATATTTAGAAAGAGCTGGGAAAAAAAAACACTCGAGAGATAAAAAAAAAAAAAAGAAATGACTGCATCTCCACGTGGTGAATGATGTTGATTGGGGCGAAGCTCTGGTGGTGCTGATGATACTGATTTTACTGTTCATAGGTAGTGCTGATGGTGCTGATTTCTTTTTATTGCTCATAGGTAGTGCCGAGTTCCGGGTTGCGTTTCGACTTCATTATTACTGCTTCATGGTCGGTGAAATGCAGAGCCATGCGTGCAAAGTTTAACGCGATTATATACGCATTTGACCGCAGCGCCCTCTTTTGTATAGACGTTGAGCGTCTACATGCAACGTTCATCCATGACATCCCCAGCTCATGAGTTACTACCACATCTCAGAGTCCCCTACTCGTCCCGCAGTCGTGGCCGAGTGGTTAAGGCGATGGACTAGAAATCCATTGAGGTCTCCCCGCACAGGTTCGAATCCTGTCGACTGGGCAAACATTTTTTCTTTTCTTTTTTTGTGAGCACGGACGCCAAACGGACGGACGGACGGACGGACGAACGGACAAGGCTAGACCCTAAGGAGCTTTGCCCCTAAAAACATCTGTTTATGCAGTGTTTCACTGAAGACATTTTGTTTTGTGCAGAACAAAAGAGCACACAGTTTTGTTCCGTCTTCTCGATTTATCCACTAACAATTCTTCCGCACAGGCGCATTCGCTTCGTGTAACGGAGCACTTTTTGCGGGGGGGGGGGGGGGGGGGGGGGGGGGGGGGGGAGGGGGAGGGGAGGGGATTGCCGAAAGAAATATTACTGCATTTAAAAACTGCTCAGCTAACATGTTTATTCAAACACGTGTTTGGCGTTGGGACGGCGGGCAGAGTATACATGTTAGTAGCTGCCGTGACTTAAAGTTAGGTTAGGTTGGGTTGGCTCGTAAGATAACTCATAGCCTAGTACAGGTAATATTTTTGGGCTGAGAACTAGTTTGGACTCGGGGATAGGCTTTAAAAAGAGGATTAGTTCTACGCTCTGGGATTTTGTAATTGCTGCGCTCCCGTGGAAATACAGCGCGGAGTATTGCGAAATGCTATCGCATCTGAAACGTGAGACAAGTGGACGAGGTTCACGTATACTGCATTTGTCACCCAGTCGCGACGACGTTGTAACATCGTCGCATCGTTTGGTGACGCATCCGTAAGAAGGTAAACCACTTTCAGCCCGCCCGACGCGTTTCTTCCAACTCTCCGTTTCACCTTACGATCGACCACGGAGGACGTCGTCGAAGCCAATCCAATACAGTTCGAGTGCCACGTGAACTTCAGGAGGGACGCATCGATGCGTGGGGTGCGTGGTCACCTAAGATGTCCACAGCGCTGAATTGGCTAGGATGGGTCGTAGCAAAACTCGAGCCCTCTCCCCTGCTTTATGAACGTGAGGAGTTTGCTCTGGGAAACGGGGGTTCAAAGTCTAAAACATCGTTTCGTAGTCCCTCAAAACTGCCTACTATTTAAATGCGATACTAAAGGGAAGTTGAAATATGGAACACAGCGCACAAAAAATCGTGGACACAAAGTAATTTAAAAACACGGGACAAACGCTGTTTTACTTTCAACTTGTACGTTTAAAGGAAAGCTGAAACACTTTGCAAGAGATCTGAGTTAGGGGCGAACCTATATAACCTCTTGTCCCGTGAATTCAGTTAACGCACTTGGGCAGAAGTAAAGGTAAACCGCCCTTATTTCGAAAAATACGTGCAGCGATTACCGCAGGGATGCGGCGAGCCTCTCTTCCACCTGTTATCTGTCGTGGCGTCATCGTCGGCATTCTCGAGCCAGCTTAGTGGCGAGCAAGGGCAAGGATCTGACTTCGCCGATTACGTCACTTTAGCTAGATTTTCTCTCCGCTCGCACGCTCGGCGCGCGCCGCAAGGGGCAGGACTACATCGAAACTTTAATTGGCGATTACGATGATCCTTGTTATAAGGTATAGAGCGAAAAATTAAAACAGGTAGTTTTTAAGGTGCCTACATTAAAACTTGCAGTGATTTTTTTTCCTTTTGAATGCAAGGAACTTTTACCCTTTCTTCATTTCTTTCGGCAATCCCCCCCCCCCCCCCCCCCCCCCCCAACCTCCCACCATGGCGTGCTTGTATCTGTGTGGTCGCCCAGAGCGGAAGAGACACTTCGAAATGAAGGGAGGATGATGATAATGAGGGAAAACGACGTGGCATCCTTTGGGGTTTCAGAGCCTGAGCCGCGACACGGAGATCGCGGCGGCCAACGGCAAGCCCATGCCGGCGCTGACGGTGTTCGCACACGCCCTGCGCTACTTCCGGGACCAGGCGCTGAAGGAGCTGAGCGAGCAGTCGGCCACCACCATCCTGCCGGACGACGTGCGCTGGGTGGTCACCGTGCCGGCCATCTGGAGGCAGCCCGCCAAGCAGTTCATGCGCGCCGCCGCCTACAAGGTACGCCCAGAAAGGGCCCTGCGGTTGCTCGGGCCGCAGGCGCTTGCGCTGCCGATGAACTCGAGCTGCGCTACGGGGCAGCATCGGAGCAAGGTGCGGCAAGCCACAGAATATGCGCTAGATGGCGTGGCAATGATCGTAGAAATAACCAGAACCGTATATTGGGAGAGTCTGGCCAGTAGGCGTTGTGACGAAGGCGCTGGAGAGGAGAAAAGTGAAGTGGGGAAAAGCGCCGAAGGAGCGAGAGAGGAAGGAGGGAGCAAAAAGGGAAAGACCACCATTTTGCCGCAACAGGGTTTTGGCGCAGAGCACTGTTCAGGTTACGCGTCGTCTGCTACGGGCCGACTTTTTTTTTTTTTTTCGCCTGAATGAAAGTTTCCGGTCAAACGTCGAGAAACCTTCACTCGTTAGCTTTTTTTTAAGTTACCGAGGAATGACACTATATCATTTTCTTGCCACAGCCAGGGAAATAAAAGGAAAGAAGCGAAATTTGGATGTCGATCCATGCATTCCACTGGGCGTATGAATGAAAATGGCGGCCTTCCCCGCTCAGCTGGGAGCAGCCGGGAGTTCACGCGCATGCGCTCACGCCTCTCACTCTGCACCGCGGACTGATTGGCTCACTCAGAAGGGAGGCGTCACGGCGGCGAGATCCTAAAATGGGTCTCGAAATAACTATCCAGATACCTTTTGACGTGAAACGTCTTTCATTTCGGTCAGTAGGTTGTGGCTTGCCCGGTTTATGATCTCGCCGCCGTAACGCCCCTCCCGAGTGAGCCAATCAGTCTGCGGCGCAGAGTGAGAGGCGCGAGCGCATGCGCGTGAAGTCCCGGCTGCTTCCAGCTGTGCGGGGATGGCTGCCATTTCGCAGAAGCAGAAGCTGCGGAGATGCAGAAGCTGCATTTCGCAGAAGCTGCGCGGACGGCGTTGCTCTCGCTTCCCTCAGAATGTCCGCTCTGCAAATGTCGCTTTCCCGCTGTGCTCCCGTGCCATAAGGGAAGCACCCTCAACGAACTAACCTGCCCCAGACTTGGAACGCTACAAAATATTTCATCGATCTATTTTTACTATCAGGAACAACAGCGTAATACTGAATACTAAACTGTCCTACGTTATTTTAATTTTTTTTATACATCCACATGCCCAGCAGCAAAGTGGTTGTTTGAACCAAAATATTAAGGTGGGCTAGTTGGATATGCATTATTGATATAAATAGCGCGAAGGTCAATTACAAACTGACAGCGCTTGTTCTGTCAGTTTGTGGTTGTTTGAGCCAGTTGGTTCTTAGTCTTAAAAGGTATAAAAGCGCTGAAAACAAACCGAAATAAGATTGGGGTTTTGTTTTTGTTTGTGTGTGTGTGTGTGGGGGGGGGGGGGGGATTGAAAAGGGAAAAGAGCTTATGGTGCAAAGCTGTCCCGAATTACCCGTGCACATATATGACAAATGTAAGAGAATGCAAGAGGGTTAGCATCGCGAAGCAGTTTGCCGCAAATATCTAGGTAATCAGAGTACAGTATGTGCAAAGTCCCCCCCCCCCCCCCCCCCTCCAAAAAGAGAGGTTGTTTTTACCGCAAAACTTAACTATGCATAGCCGAACGCTCATTTTCCGCCCAAATATAGCCCCAGCGGTCCGAACCAGATGCCCAAGTTTCAGAACCAACCAATTATCTCATTCAAAAGTTATAGGCGATTTTCTGAAATGTTCACTGGGGAAATGGCGGCCGCCGGAGCTCTCGAGAACATGGAGCTGAATGGCGTCATTTACCGATAACGGGCGAAAGCCGGCCCAATTTTCCCATTGAAATTTTCCAAAAATCGCTTAACTTTTGAATTAAACTTCGGCATCGGGTTCGGGCCGCTAGCGCTACATTTGGGCGGAGAATTAGCGTTCGTCAATGCGTAATTTAATTTTGCAATAAAAAAAAAGAAAATGTAATTTTTTTTTTATTGGGGGGGGGGGGCGGGGGGGGGGGGGGGCACGCTGTATTCATTGCAAGAGTGTGCACCGCTTGCTGTCGTCAGATCACTGGGTGTATGATGACTTCACCAGCGCGGAACATATTTCCCTTTCTTTATTTAAATTTGCCAGTTGGAGAGAGAAATGCCCCACTTGTATGTAAAGCAGCAAAGTGGTTGTTTGAGCCAGTTGGTTCTTGGTCTTAAAAGGTATAAAAGCGCTGAAAACAACAAGGTCGAAGACGAAGTGGGACAAACACAAGGCGCCTTCGCTCAAAATGTATGTAAAGCCGTTGTATATATAAAGGTATCATGATTCATTGTTCAAGATGTTCCCCCTCGCCGGTGCCTTCGCTCAAAATTGGCGTCGTGCAACCAGCGAGAGAGAGGCTGGAAGAGGGGAATCGCATTATTTTTCCGTTTACAAGCTGCTTTATTTGTAACAGTTCGGCTGCAAGATATTTCGCAAGAGGCACGAAACCAACGTTCAGAAGGAGGAGAATATCTTAATCTGTTGTCGGGCTTTGGACTACAAACGTCATAAAGAATTTCACACGGGAAGCGAGTTTGGGAACTCGAATTACAAGCACGTGCATTGATCACATGGTAGTTAGACTCAATGAACTTTGCCTCAGGGGTAATTAAACAAAACGTAGCAGACCACTATTTTGCATCTCTCATTGTGTTTGGTGGTGCCCTAAACGAGGAGCAGGTTGATCATTATGTTGCAATTTTTTATAACAAAAAGATATATAAATTAATTTATGAATATGACTGGAGCATCTTGGTTACATTCGATCACAGCCCTATACCTATCAAACAATTGTTGAACAATTCGGAAGTACTATATATATATGACAAGTGTATGAAGAGAATTCGGCTGAAGCAAAGAAAACGCGAAAATATGAGGGTTACCGCTAAAGTTGTGTCATGAAAAAGACACACTCTGGAATAGATGTAAAGCCAATCCCGAGGGTAGCGCACTTAAAAAAGAGTTCAGAAGCCTACGTAATAAGGTTGCCGCTTAAGTAAGACTTGCGAGAAGAACAAAAAAGCACTACGTTGCTCGTTGGGAGCGTCACAGTAAAACCCCAGGAAAACATGGGATATTATACATGACCTACTTGGTAAGAAAGGGAAAGTAAATATTAACCAATCAATCAAAAAAGCTTTCGGAGACCGGGATGTACAGTCTTTATGTGAGAGGTTCAATGAAATATTTGTTCAAAGTGTGCAGATCTCCAAGTGACAGGGTTTAGTTACCGCAATATTTCCACCGGTCATGCGGGGGGTTGCGCCAACTCGGCTTATTTGTCGCAGATGACGGAAGAGGATCTAAGTCTGATTATAAATAATATATCCGCGGCCAAGGCCCCTGGGAATGACGGTATTCGCTTGAGAGTCATCTTGGCTAACTTAACAACTTAAATATGCGCTGCTGACAATAATTAACTAATCTCTTTCAACGTATTCGCTTGACAACATCTTGGCTAACTTTAACAAACTTAAATATGCGCTGCTGACAATAATTAACTAATCTCTTTCAACGTATTCGCTTGACAGACATCTTGGCTAACTTTAACAAACTTAAATATGCGCTGCTGAAAATAATTAACTAATCTCTTTCAACGTATTCGCTTGACAGACATCTTGGCTAACTTTAACAAACTTAAATATGCGCTGCTGAAAATAATTAACTAATCTCTTTCAACATATTCGCTTGACAGACATCTTGGCTAACTTTAACAAACTTAAATATGCGCTGCTGAAAATAATTAACTAATCTCTTTCAACGTATTCGCTTGACAGACATCTTGGCTAACTTTAGCAAACTTAAATATGCGCTGCTGAAAATAATTAACTAATCTCTTTCAACGTATTCGCTTGACAGACATCTTGGCTAACTTTAACAAACTTAAATATGCACTGCTGAAAATAATTAACTAATCTCTTTCAACAGTATTCGCTTGACAGACATCTTGGCTAACTTTAACAAACTTAAATATGCGCTGCTGAAAATAATTAACTAATCTCTTTCAACGTATTCGCTTGACAGACATCTTGGCTAACTTTACAAACTTAATATGCGCTGCTGAAAATAATTAACTAATCTCTTTCAACGTATTCGCTTGACAGACATCTTGGGCTAACTTTAACAAACTTAAATATGCGCTGCTGAAAATAATTAACTAATCTCTTTCAACGTATTCGCTTGACAGACATCTTGGCTAACTTTACCAAACTTAAATATGCACTGCTGAAAATAATTAACTAATCTCTTTCAACGTATTCGCTTGACAGGACATCTTGGCTAACTTTACAAACTTAAATATGCGCTGCTGAAAATAATTAACTAATCTCTTTCAACGTATTCGCTTGACAGACATCTTGGCTAACTTTAACAAACTTAAATATGCAGCTGCTGAAAATAATTAACTAATCTCTTTCAACGTATTCGCTTGACAGACATCTTGGCTAACTTTAACAAACTTAAATATGCGCTGCTGAAAATAATTAACTAATCTCTTTCAACGTATTCGCTTGACAGACATCTTGGCTAACTTTAGCAAACTTAAATATGCGCTGCTGAAAATAATTAACTAATCTCTTTCAACGTATTCGCTTGACAGACATCTTGGCTAACTTTAACAAACTTAAATATGCGCTGCTGAAAATAATTAACTAATCTCTTTCAACGTATTCGCTTGACAGACATCTTGGCTAACTTTACCAAACTTAAATATGCGCTGCTGAAAATAATTAACTAATCTCTTTCAACGTATTCGCTTGACAGACATCTTGGCTAACTTTAACAAACACTCTTAATATGCACTGCTGAAAATAATTAACTAATCTCTTTCAACGTATTCGCTTGACAGACATCTTGGCTAACTTTACCAAACGTAAATATGCGCTGCTGAAATAATTAACTAATCTCTTTCAACGTATTCGCTTGACAGACATCTTGGCTAACTTTAACAAACTTAAATATGCGCTGCTGAAAATAATTAACTAATCTCTTTCACACGTATTCGCTTGACAGACATCTTGGCTAACTTTAACAAACTTAAATATGCGCTGCTGAAAATAATTAACTAATCTCTTTCAACGTATTCGCTTGACAGACATCTTGGCTAACTTTACCAAACTTAAATATGCGCTGCTGAAAATAATTAACTAATCTCTTTCAACGTATTCGCTTGACAGACATCTTGGGCTAACTTTAACAAACTTAAATATGCCTGCTGAAAATAATTAACTAATCTCTTTCAACGTATTCGCTTGACAGACATCTTGGCTAACTTAACAAACTTAAATATGCGCTGCTGAAAATAATTAACTAATCTCTTTCAACGTATTCGCTTGACAGACATCTTGGCTAACTTTAACAAACTTAAATATGCGCTGCTGAAAATAATTAACTAATCTCTTTCAACGTATTCGCTTGACAGACATCTTGGCTAACTTTAACAAACTTAAATATGCGCTGCTGAAAATAATTAACTAATCTCTTTCAACGTATTCGCTTGACAGACATCTTGGCTAACTTTAACAAACTTAAATATGCGCTGCTGAAATAATTAACTAATCTCTTTCAACGTATTCGCTTGACAGACATCTTGGCTAACTTTAACAAACTTAAATATGCGCTGCTGAAAATAATTAACTAATCTCTTTCAACGTATTCGCTTGACAGATATCTTGGCTAACTTTAACAAACTTAAATATGCGCTGCTGAAAATAATTAACTAATCTCTTTCAACGTATTCGCTTGACAAACATCTTGGCTAACTTTAACAAACTTAAATATGCGCTGCTGAAAATAATTAACTAATCTCTTTCAACGTATTCGCTTGACAGACATATTGGCTAACTTTAACAAACTTAAATATGCGCTGCTGAAAATAATTAACTAATCTCTTTCAACGGGTAGAATCCCCAGCGGCCTAAAAGTTGCAGTTGTAAGTCCTATCTTTAAAAAAGGAAGTAAAAAGGACATGTTGAATTACAGGCCCAATTCTTTTTTATCCGAGCTCTAATCATGGAAAAGTTTGTCTTCAAAACAATGACGTCTTTCTGTGAAAAGTATTCTTTACTGTGTAGTTCCCAGTACGGCTTTCACCAAAACACAGACACTCAATCATTACTCTAAGACCTGTCCAATCACATCCACAAAACCCCAATCATTTTAATAAACGTTTTCTTATCTTATTGTGCTAACCTTTTTTCTAGACCTCAAAAAGGCATTTGAAACAATTCATCACGGGTTGCTTGTACATAGATTAGAGCACTTGGGTTTCAGATGCCCACTCAATGACTTTCTGACTGACTACCTTTCAGGGCGCCAACAGCTATAGTCAGTTACAGGTTAAAGGGGCGCTGACACCCCAAAGGTCTTATTTGTTTTTGTTGTCAAAATCGATGCAAATTGTAGTCATAGACACGCAAAAAATACAAGAACGCGAAAAAAAAAAAAAACTTCCCACGCGCGCACGCGACTTTTTAGTTTTGGCGTTTTTCTCTCCCGCTCCTCACCTCCTCGCTTCTTCTTATTTGTGACGTAATCAATTATGAAATTTAGAAGCTTTGTAAGCGACATTTCTCTAATATTTAACAACGGCATTCGTAAAACATGTTTTTAACGCAATTGCGAACGCACTACGGCCCTTCTTTTTGAAATGCCGAAAATCGGAGTCTGGAGTGATGTCGCCTCCTGGCTTTTTATCCTCCTTGGGAAAACATAGCGGCACTCGACGCACGTAGCACTGAGGATGGTCGGTGAGTCGGGGAATCGGGCGAAGTTCTCTTTTCTAGGTGCTCGACGACCTCTCAGACTCCGAAAAGGAAATCGTCAAACGGTCCAAACAACTGGGTTTGGTGTCTGTGTGCCGTAGTTTCGGTTGTGACTCCGCCTGGGCAGCTTTTCACGCAGAACCGGCACGATGTGGCCCCTCACGTCGCTCACGGAAGTCCACTGCGCGTTTTCCTCAACCTCACACCGTTTCAAAGAATTTGAGATTGCTGAAGGGGCCCTAAAATAACTTCAAACCCGAAAGTGAAGCGTCGTCTGCTCACAGCGATAGGTGGCACGCACGGAGCGGTTGATCGCGGAACGCAGGTGAACCCGACACGGAGGCGTCGGAGAAACTCGAGTTGCAGGACGGCTCGATCTTGGACGTCACGGCACTGGCGCGGATCGCGCGGGAATTTCAAATTCGGATTTTGGAACTTGTGTTTTTACTTCACAAATACTGAATTCCCAAGTTTCGAGTTTTGAGGGTAATGTCCAAGCATCGTTTTGAATCGTTTCGGATAATATTTTTTTTTTTTTTTACCTTGCTTTTGAAAATTTTTAAGAAAAGGTTTCGAGGGAAAGGAAGGCTGAGGAGGCAGAAGCAGGCGGAACGCTGGAGAGAGGAGGAGGTTTCCTTCTCTCCTCTCCAGCATTCCGTTTGCTTCCTCCTCCCCAGCCCTTCTTTCCCTCGAATTATTTTCAAAACCGGTAACTGACTATAGCAAATATTGGTGACTGTATAAGAGTAAGTTAGTGACACTTAGGTACGATGTTCCCCAGGGATGTATTTTAGAGCCTCTCCGTTTCAACATCTACGTTAATGAAATCGGGAAGCTTCACTTTTCCTCGTGGGTATTTCCGTACGCCGACGATTCCGCTTTAGTTTTATCTGGAAATGACGAATTCGAAGCTACATCATCTTTTCCTAATGAGATATTCCACCTAATGGCGTGGTTCTCTAGCAACAAAAGTTTTGTAAACGTCGATGAAACAAAGCTAATGTGCTTTCATAACCCGCACAAAATTATAAAATTTTGGCTTCCTTAGTCCTTCACTTATCCACTTGTAAAAACTGCACGTGCGCACCACTAGTATACGTGTCAACTACAAGGTATCTGGGCGTGCTTTTCGATGAACATCTGTCATGGGGAGCACATGTGGACTACCTGGCGAGGCGCCTACGAACGGTATCTGCATATATGTATACCGCCTTCGTTTTCTGACCGATGCGCGCACTAGATATAAGACATATATCAGGCACTGGGGGAGTCTATACTACGATACGGAATGTTTATGGTTCCTGCTCGAACTATAAAGATAGAAAATTAGATATTATTATGCGAAACATACTAAGAAATATTGCATATGGAACTAAATTTGCCGAACTCGAAACTGACCTAAAAATGCGGTCGCTACGGATCTTGCAAGCTAACAAATTGTATATCTATACCATATTAGTATATAATTACTACAAATACAGGTTTAAGCATCCACTAAAGAAGCAAAGGGTCCTGAGGAAAATAGAACGTTTCGTTCTGCCAAGGGTTTACACAAACTACGGTAAAATGGTGCGTTTTTTTTTTTATGTTCCACATTATTATAACATGTTGCCAGGTCGACTTTTGGATTTGCAGTCACTTAGGATTGTTAAGAGAGAGCTGAGAGAGTTGCAATAACTTTGCTACGTAACCAAATTTGCAACCATTAATCTTTTTTTTTTTTTTAAGGTTGGTTCGTCGTTTTGTGTTTGCATTTTGTGATTTTCAAAGTTTTAAATTTACAGAGTTTGTAACAGGTTGGGTTTTGTAACATGTAACAAAGGTCTTTTTTTTTAGGTTGAAAGCATGTAGGTACGTTGTTTTGTGTAAAAATAATAGCATCCTATCCATTCCAACAGTGTCCCGTCCACAAGCACACACGTGCTTTTGCGGGCATGGATAGTTCATGTACTAGTTCATTACGCAATAAACTTTCGTTATGTGTGTAAAAAAAAAATCTTTATTACATTATTAGACACTCCCCGAAACTCCATCGTAAAAGACGACAACGTAGAACCGGGGAAACACCCTGGACGGCGGCAGCGCTACCGTCTTCGCATCCGCGACCCCGTGAAGGGGAGGGAGGGGAGAGAGAGAAATGGGCACTGATCTCTATTGTACAGGGTGATACAAGGAGACGCCAGGCTCTTTAAATCGACCGGAAAATTCGGTTTCTTAACCTATCGCGCTACGACTTTGTGCAGCGTTGCCCACAGATGGTGCATTTTTTTTTTTTTTTTGTAAAATTTGCAAAGAGCGAACTTACCTAAGGAAAAAGTAAAGAAAGAAAAAGGCTCGCAGCGACGCCACCGGTCTGCAAACAACACGGCGCCGTTTCGCACGGGAGACAAGAGATGGCGCAAGCGGTCGCGACGCCAACTGCCTCCAACGAACGAGCATACGACGCCGAGAGCCGGCGTCTTTTCTTTAGCAGACAATCTTTTCGACTCAAAAGCGGCGCGCGTTCCGCAGGGGGCGACAGTCGCAGAAACAAAAACAACAACTGATATGAAAAAAGCTCGAGCCGCTTTTGATTCGAAAAGATCGTGGTCGCGTCTTGCGGTCGCCGAAGCCTACATTACATGGTCGTGTCTTGTGAACGCGCTTGCGCCCCCTGGCCGAGTGCAACAGGCCTATTGTGCGATGGTTCAGACCTAACAATCGGCATGTGACTTTCAAAATGCGTCTATTGATTGAAAACGACCCGACATTTCATTCTTAGAATTACCCGCTAGAGGGTTCGCCTCGATTTAATCAGCGGAATATGGTCTTAGAAGAAATGTCTAAATGATCGCATTTCGACGTAGTCTGCAGCGAAGCATTGCAGAAATGCAGTCCCTTTTTTTAATTTGGATTCCTCGCCTGCGATCACCGATAACGGGGGTCGGCCTTCAAGGCCCTTAAGCATTCGCAGCATGACCTTAAAGGGCCTGATGGGAGTGTTTACCTCACCCAGGCTGGCATCGGATCGCCGGACTCTCCCGACCAGCTGATCATTGCCCTGGAACCGGAGGCGGCGTCCGTCTACTGCCGCAAACTGCGGATGCACCAGCTGGTGCCTGAAGCACCGCCGCGAGTGTACCTCTTCAGGGACATCATCCCGGAGCTGAACACGGAGCCCGCTGTGGAAGAGAAGCCAGGTTCACTTGCTACCCACAAATCTCGCGCTTTCTCGTCGACGCCTTACCGGTGGCCCCCATTCGCGGCCGTTGCAAAGCGTGGTCAAAACACAGCTCGCGAGTGACGTTCAAAACCTTGGCGGATGTGCGAATACTTCGTAAAGCTCGGATTATATTTACAATTCGAATCGCGGAGCTAACTAGACTGACATTGTCGTGTTCGTAAAAAAAAAATTGTAATAATATAATTAAGTTTAGGTTTACTGCAATTACTTATTACGTCAATGACGTCGTTTTTATCTTACCTTTGAGTTCTTTATTTTCTTGTTTCTTTTTGTACAAGTCTTTTAAGTGAAGGTCATTAGCGACAAAAGTTATATTAATTGCGCACTATCCTTTGTATATGGGTGTTTTCATCTCATCGTGCAGGTACAAAGGGTCAATATTTTTTTTTTTTTTTTAATTTTGACAAAAGAAATATATTCTACAGGAAATTTTTCACCTAGAAGAAAAGTGAAAGCCGCGGGCTCGGATTATTTTTGTTCTCCAGTTATGGAGCGTCGAAGCGGTCGCGGCGGAAAGCGTTTTTCCCCACTGTCGAAGGTGGCATGTTTGACTTGCTCTCCTGCCGCTGTTTTTGCCTCCACATTAATGTAATTTTTGTATAAAACTTTGTGGACACAACGAAGAGGGCTTGATATAAATAAATATTTTAGGCGTCTTAATTTTCTTTTTATTTTAAGAAATCGTCAAACTCGTTTTCCAGTTCGAAGTTTTTTAAACTTTGACAAGCCGCTATTTGTGAGCAGCTTAAGTTATATTTATAATTTTAATGTGCACGGAAAGCGCTAAATACGCTCTTCCGAAATCTTGTAAAATCGTTTGTTTGTGCGCATTATCTTTGGCTGCATTATTACTTAAAAATCATAAAAATATAGGAAGTCGCAAGCTTGATATTAATTTTATTAAAAAAAAAAGTTTTAATACTATTGATTTTTTATGTCCTTGTAAAAAATAGTTTTCTACGAAGAAAGATGGTCTATAACTGTAATATTTTGTTTGTGTGGCCTCTATTTAAACCCAAATATCGTGAAACGTGTTTTAGTTTAGGTAGAAATACAGGCAACCTTATCGACCTCTGGCGTATCTGTGATTTCAATATATATCAATATCTTTGTCCCATTATATAAAAAAAAAGCATAAGCTAGGCCACCATGTGATCTGCACTCTTAATTAGAAAGTCCACTGCACTCATCGAACGCTTTCGAATGCAAGAGCCAAACGCCGGACGCCGGCCGTTCTGCGTTCTAACAGCGCATTCGACGAGTGCAGTGGAGCCAAAGGCAATAGCTAGCTTTCGGTCTACCCACTAATCATTCCAATCGGAGCTCGGCGTTCTGATATCCCCTCTCGTCTCCTCCTTTCCCTCAGTTTCTCGGCACAAATAGCAGCTTGTTAAAGTTTATGAAATATTAATCGAAAAAGCCAGCTTGGCAATTTCTTAAAAAAAAAAAAAAAAGTAGGGCGTTTAAAAATATTTATTTACATCAAGCCTCCTTCATAGTGTCCACAGAGTTATATAGAGAAATATAAACTAATGCGGAGGTAAGAACCACGGGAGGAGAGTGAGTCAGTCGGGAAAAACTCTAATTTCCGCCGCGGCCACTTTGACGCTCCATAGTGGAGAACAAAAAATCACCCGAACCCGCGGCTTTCGCCTTCCTTCTAGATGCGAAATTCCCTACAACATATACTTTTGTCGTCAAAATTAAAAATTCTACCATTTTTGCCCGCACGATTTGAAATAAAATCACTCATATACCATTTTTTGTGTTTTTGTGTTTTTTTTTTTATGACAAGTAGGTGAAGTTCTACGAGGAATTAGAATATGTCCTGCCCCATGCACGACCGTGCCACATTTACGTAACGGCCATTCTACATACAAATCAAATGGTGTGACTCGCAGACTTTTTAACTCGATAGCGTTTAAGAGCTCGTGTCGCAGAAATCCGGCGCCAGCCCCGACGTCGGTGGGACCGAAAAATCCCATAATGCAACTCACGCAGCCCACACGTGACATCACACGTGGCTGCGCGCGTTGCATTCTGGGATTTAGCCGCTAAATATGACGGGAAAAATTTTCCGCCAAATTAGCAGAAAATATTCCCGCCAAATTTAACCGAAACGTTTTCCGCCAAACTTAGCGGAACGTTTTCCCGCAAAATTTAGCGGAAATTTTTCCCGCAAAATTTAGTGGAAAACGTTCCCAGCAAATCTAGCGGAAAATTTTCACGACAAATTTAGCGGAAAATATTCCCGCCAAATTTAGTGGGTCCATAGGATCATGACGTCACAGCCACGTGTGAAGTCGCGTAATACGTGATGCTAGCGACTAGACTACGCACCCAAGCTTGCACGGCTTCGGCAACACCAACGAGCACGCGTTTATAAGAGAAGGTTTTGCGAATGGGACCCAAAAACGCCATCGCGTTCCACTCTTAAAGGCGAAACTTAAGCGTCCCCTAAGCTTTTCTAAGTTAGATGAGAGGCTGCATTAGCCAATAAAAGTGTGCAACAACTATTTCACATTTCTCGAAATTTAGGTGTATTCTATTCTCGTCTAAAATCATTGCATTTTTAAAGCCTTTATAAAACGAAAGAGGATATCCATTTGCCTATCGTGGGCACTGATAATCTAAAATAAGCATGCCATTTAGTAGTTCACTGTTTAATACTTGTCAGTGGCTGTAGGTGATCTACGATTTCTGATTTGGTAAGACACCAAAATTAAGACCTACTGTGCTTTCAACGTAGGCGAAAGCTAAATTATTAAATCTGTGTTAGCATTCATTTTTCTCTCTCTCAGATACTAACCTTGTCACAAAATTACTTCGAAGATCTGTGATGATAAAAATGAATTTCTAGAGCAAAATGTTTGAACGAGTTTATGCATATAGTTTTTATTGTGGTCTCCACAATACCTCCTTTATTGTGAAATGTTTGGTATGTGAAAGTTCCGACACACTTGATTGTTCACTTTGAAGAGTCATCACCTTGTCTGTATCTACTGGCAGCATGTGAAACTACAGGCTGCATAGGGGTACAGACCCTACATCTACAATGTGCCCACAGCTAGCAAAGGCCTAGTTATATACTGCAGGTTTTAACTTGGATGAATATCAGGGAAATAAACTTTATTAGCACACAAAATTCTTCGAAGCATTGGCTCTCAAATTGGGTTCCTAAAAATTCAGGTGCTCTCTACAGTACCTCCAGTGGTTCCACATGCACTAAACACGTCTTACCTCTAAGTAAAAGGCTTTTCCAATTAGGCCACAAGGTGACTCGTTTGAATGAAGGAAAGCGGAAACTGGTTTCTCGGCAGTCTTCGAAGGCAGCTGCAGGTTTACCTTTCTGGGAACAAAATGTCTGAGACCGAGAGCCCCTGCTTTGTTGAATAGTAGACTTCATGTTTTGTGTAACTGCACGACTGCCAAATTCTAACAAAATGTTTGAGACCTCTAGATGTACCATGTGCTTTTTGAACCTCACTCGAGCACTGCCGAGCTAGCTCGTGGCCCCACTGTGCACAGTGCATGCTTTCAGCGAATGGCCCAATGTAGCAATGAATGCAGTCCTTGTCCCTTGTGAATGTGTGCATGTGCTTGTGCTTAATGCTGCATCAATTTTTGCCTCCTTCTTGCAGACATGCATTTCTTACCCTCGTTGCGCTCTGAAGTGATTGAGGATTACCTTTATGGAGGTAATTCCTGGCTTCATTCTTATCCTTTCTTTCTGTGTATTTGTGATGCTCTGTTTTTACGACACTGCACTTCATGTCGGCCACCTGCGATATATTGGTATGTTGCAAGCAGTTTGACCTCCCGTTTGCAAAGTTTGAATGAATGCCTGGTTGACAGCTGCCAAATCGTTTCTGTGAATGTCATGCCGTGTGCGTCTGCCAGCAAGATAGGAGCTTCATGAACGTAATGCATCCTTTGTACTGGGCCAGAGTTCTTTCACTTTTCGCTAAGTTCAAAGGACAAGGCAAATCTGGGGGCTTCGTGCCAAACTAGCAAAGGACATCTGGCATGCCCCGGCAAAACATTGTTTTTTTGTTGTTTTTTTTTGTTTTTTTCTTTTTAACCCAATGGCAAGTTTAACACTTAAGTATTATGAGTAATGCAACATTTCTTACCTCTAGTTTAAATTACAATGTCTCATCATATTCTCTGGTACTTACTGATCATAGCACATGTGTCAGGGAATCCAATCGAAATATGCCAATCTTTACTAAGTAAATAAATGCCAAAATGCATCCACAGGTTTTACCTGAATTTGAAAGATCTGTGGCCCACTTATGATTAATGTTCCTTCATAACGTGCATGCAGTGCTGCAACCATTTTGTCAGCATGAAACAAATATGTTGCCTGTTGCTGCATCAAGCAGATCTCATCGGTTGCATGCATGGTTACTCAAAATTCAAACCACAAACAGTTTTTTTTCACCATTTGTATGGTTACAGACAATGCAGCTACTTACAATTTAACGCATGTTGACTTGACGGGGTCTGTGCCCCGCACACTTTGCCGACAACTTCGGTTATACAAAAATAGCTCTAGAGAATTCAGCAACAAAATAAATACACAAAAGAGATAAAGGTTTCACAGGTTTACATCACATACTATACGTGGGTTGCACGTGGCGTCATTGAAAGAGCGCTCCGATGACCACCAGAGAAAAGAAGAATAAGGAGCTCCCCTCTTATCAGGATCCTCCTTTGTGCCTCCTGGATATGCACAGACGTCGCTATTCTCCTCCCAGAAGATTATAGAAGAGTAACCCGTCACTCAAAATTCTTACAAAAGCAGCTTCCCTCTCCTCCTCTTACATGGTGGTCAAAAGTATGCGATGTGGCGTCAGTGCAACCCATGTATACGTGGCTTGCACATGACGTCATTGAAAGAGCGCTCCGATGACCTCCAGAGAAAAGGGGAAGAAGGAGCTCCCCTCTTATCAGGATCCTCCTTTGTGCCTCCTGGATATGCACAGACGTCGCTATTCTCCTCCCAGAAGATTATAGAAGATTAACCCGTCACTCAAAATTCTTACAAAAGCAGCTTCCCTCTCCTCCTCTTACATGGTGGTCAAAAGTATGCGATGTGGCGTCAGTGCAACCCATGTACCCATGCTTGCACATGACGTCATTGAAAGAGCGCTCCGATGACCTCCAGAGAAAAAGGGAAGAAGGAGCTCCCCTCTTATCAGGATCCTCCTTTGTGCCTCCTGGATATGCACAGACGTCGCTATTCTCCTCCCAGAAGATTATAGAAGATTAACCCGTCACTCAAAATTCTTACAAAAGCAGCTTCCCTCTCCTCCTCTTACATGGTTGTCAAAAGTATGCGATGTGGCGTCAGTGCAACCCATGTATACGTGGCTTGCACATGACGTCATTGAAAGAGCGCTCCAATGACCTCCAGAGAAAAGGGGTAGAAGGAGCTCCCTTCTTATCAGGATCCTCCTTTGTGCCTCCTGGATATGCACAGACGTCGCTATTCTCCTCCCAGAAGATTATAGAAGAGTAACCCATCACTCGAAATTCTTACAAAAGCAGCTTCCCTCTCCTCCTCTTACATGGTGGTCAAAAGTATGCGATGTGGCGTCAGTACAACCCATGTATATGTGGCTTGCACATGACGTCATTGAAAGAGCGCTCCGATGACCTCCAGAGAAAAGGGGAAGAAGGCGCTCCCCTCTTATCAGGATCCTCCTTTGTGCCTCCTGGATATGCACAGACGTCGCTATTCTCCTCCCAGAAGATTATAGAAGATTAACCCGTCACTCAAAATTCTTACAAAAGCAGCTTCCCTCTCCTCCTCTTACATGGTGGTCAAAAGTATGCGATGTGGCGTCAGTGCAACCCATGTACCCATGCTTGCACATGACGTCATTGAAAGAGCGCTCCGATGACCTCCAGAGAAAAAGGGAAGAAGGAGCTCCCCTCTTATCAGGATCCTCCTTTGTGCCTCCTGGATATGCACAGACGTCGCTATTCTCCTCCCAGAAGATTATAGAAGATTAACCCGTCACTCAAAATTCTTACAAAAGCAGCTTCCCTCTCCTCCTCTTACATGGTTGTCAAAAGTATGCGATGTGGCGTCAGTGCAACCCATGTATACGTGGCTTGCACATGACGTCATTGAAAGAGCGCTCCAATGACCTCCAGAGAAAAGGGGTAGAAGGAGCTCCCTTCTTATCAGGATCCTCCTTTGTGCCTCCTGGATATGCACAGACGTCGCTATTCTCCTCCCAGAAGATTATAGAAGAGTAACCCATCACTCGAAATTCTTACAAAAGCAGCTTCCCTCTCCTCCTTTTACATGGTGTTCAAAAGTATGCGATGTGACGTCAGTGCAAGGAGCCTATACGTGGCTTGCACATGACGTCATTTCGATGACCTCCAGAGAAAAGGGGAAGAAGGAGCTCCCCTCTTATCAGGATCCTCCTTTGTGCCTCCCGGATTTGCACAGGCGTCGCTATTCTCCTCCCAGAAGATTATAGAAGATTAACCTGTCACTCAAAATTCTTACAAAAGCAGCTTCCCTCTCCTCCTTTTACATGGTGTTCAAAAGTATGCGATGTGACGTCAGTGCAAGGAGCCTATACGTGGCTTGCACATGACGTCATTTCCGATGACCTCCAGAGAAAAGGGGAAGAAGGAGCTCCCCTCTTATCAGGATCCTCCTTTGTGCCTCCCGGATTTGCACAGGCGTCGCTATTCTCCTCCCAGAAGATTATAGAAGATTAACCTGTCACTCAAAATTCTTACAAAAGCAGCTTCCCTCTCCTCCTTTTACATGGTGTTCAAAAGTATGCGATGTGACGTCAGTGCAAGGAGCCTATACGTGGCTTGCACATGACGTCATTTCGATGACCTCCAAAGAAAAGGGGAAGAAGGAGCTCCACTCTTATCAGGATCCTCCTTTGTGCCTCCCGGATTTGCACAGGACGTCGCTATTCTCCTCCCAGAAGATTATAGAAGATTAACCTGTCCACTCAAAATTCTTACAAAAGCAGCTTCCCTCTCCTCCTTTTACATGGTGTTCAAAAGTATGCGATGTGACGTCAGTGCAAGGAGCCTATACGTGGCTTGCACATGACGTCATTTTCGATGACCTCCAAAGAAAAGGGGAAGAAGGAGCTCCACTCTTATCAGGATCCTCCTTTGTGCCTCCCGGATTTGCACAGACGTCGCTATTCTCCTCCCAGAAGATTATAGAAGATTAACCTGCCACTCAAAATTCTTACAAAAGCAGCTTCCCTCTCCTCCTTTTACATGGTGTTCAAAAGTATGCGATGTGACGTCAGTGCAAGGAGCCTATACGTGGCTTGCACATGACGTCATTTCGATGACCTCCAAAGAAAAGGGGAAGAAGGAGCTCCACTCTTATCAGGATCCTCCTTTGTGCCTCCCGGATTTGCACAGACGTCGCTATTCTCCTCCCAGAAGATTATAGAAGATTAACCTGCACTCAAAATTCTTACAAAAGCAGCTTCCCTCTCCTCCTTTTACATGGTGTTCAAAAGTATGCGATGTGACGTCAGTGCAAGGAGCCTATACGTGGCTTGCACATGACGTCATTTTCGATGACCTCCAGAGAAAAGGGGAAGAAGGAGCTCCACTCTTATCAGGATCCTCCTTTGTGCCTCCCGGATTTGCACAGGACGTCGCTATTCTCCTCCCAGAAGATTATAGAAGATTAACCTGTCACTCAAAATTCTTACAAAAGCAGCTTCCCTCTCCTCCTTTTACATGGTGTTCAAAAGTATGCGATGTGACGTCAGTGCAAGGAGCCTATACGTGGCTTGCACATGACGTCATTTGATGACCTCCAAGAAAAGGGGAAGAAGGAGCTCCACTCTTATCAGGATCCTCCTTTGTGCCTCCCGGATTTGCACAGACGTCGGCTATTCTCCTCCCAGAAGATTATAGAAGATTAACCTGCCACTCAAAATTCTTACAAAAGCAGCTTCCCTCTCCTCCTTTTACATGGTGTTCAAAAGTATGCGATGTGACGTCAGTGCAAGGAGCCTATACGTGGCTTGCACATGACGTCATTTTCGATGACCTCCAAGAAAAGGGGAAGAAGGAGCTCCACTCTTATCAGGATCCTCCTTTGTGCCTCCCGGATTTGCACAGACGTCGCTATTCTCCTCCCAGAAGATTATAGAAGATTAACCTGCCACTCAAAATTCTTACAAAAGCAGCTTCCCTCTCCTCCTTTTACATGGTGTTCAAAAGTATGCGATGTGACGTCAGTGCAAGGAGCCTATACGTGGCTTGCACATGACGTCATTCTCCGATGACCTCCAGAGAAAAGGGGAAGAAGGCGCTCCCCTCTTATCAGGATCCTCCTTTGTGCCTCCTGGATATGCACAGACGTCGCTATTCTCCTCCCAGAAGATTATAGAAGATTAACCCGTCACTCAAAATTCTTACAAAAGCAGCTTCCCTCTCCTCCTTTTACATGGTGGTCAAAATTATGCGATGTGACGTCAGTGCAAGGAGCCTATACAAAAACTAGATAGAATGATTTAGGATTTATAGAGTAAATGTCCACATCATCTATGCAATATTTATTGAGCGATGGGTGTAAATTATGTTTTAGACTGGAAACTGTAGTTTGTGCGAAAAGGAAACACTTTCTATTCCTCGGCGCGGCGGGTGCGGATGGTGGGTTTATTTTTAATTAATCATGATGTAAGAGAAACGAAATGACAGAGTCAAAAGGTACTCATATAAAATCGATGTACTATTATTTTGTATTGTGAAAATTAAGTTTCTGTGTGGGCCAAAAGATGAACGTTTACAATAAAAATAAATGTTTTTTTGTAGTAATAATACTTTAAGATTTGTTTTCGTGGTCGTACCCCAAACAAGATGGTAATACGATATTAGGGATTTAAATAACTCATGATATATTTGTAGTTCTATTTTTCCGGGAAAAATGGCTCGACAACGTGCAAGCATACCAACAATTTTATATAATTTGCTGACGACCATGGTGTTGGTCCCACAGTAGATTTTCTGAAACTATGATACCTAATGTTCTATGTTGTATTAATAATTCAATCAGAATGGATTGGAAATGAAGATTTTCATTTATATTTACATGTTTATTGAATGATTTGAATAAAATTGCCTTTGTTCTTGTTTCATTAATATATACAGTAGACCATTTGTTTGCGACCATGAAAACAATCTAGGCGATATAAAATTTCCTTTGGTTATTAGGTCATCCGCATCTGCGTCACTGAGGAAGAAACTGGTATCATTGGCATACAAGACAAAAAATATATTTTCAGACATGTTCACAAGAACGGACCCACAATGCTACCTTGTGGTATACCACACTTTATCTGTAACAGTGATGAAAAGTGACCGTCGATGATTACAGATTGCTTGCTTTCATTTAAAGGGGCCCTGCAACGACTTTTTGCTGTTTGTTTTTAATTTGCACCGAACCTGAGCGCACTGAACATAGTAACTTAGTTAACTTTTTCTTTTCTCGAAATTCGCTTTATTTTAAAAGTTATAGGCATATTAAAATTACAAAAACAAGCAAGAAATAACCTCCTTCATGACGTTCTTGGTCTCTGTCCAAGGGCGGATCCAAGGGGGGGGGGGGGGCGACGGGGGCGGCCCCCTCCCCCCCCCAAAATACAAAGTCGACCCCCCCCCCCCCTCCCCCCTTCTCGGAGGGCAATTTGACATGGGTGGACCCCCCGGTGCACACGAAAGAATGGGAGAATAGTATCCTTACAAATTTTCCCGCTCCCCCCCCCCCCCCCTCCCCCCCAAAAAAAAAACGGGTTCTGGATCTGCCCCTGCTTCTGTCCCCCCTTTTCTCGCGCTCGCGGATCGCGGTGACTGAGGAATGGGGGGAGGGAGGGGTGACGGAGAAAGGAGGTGAGTCCGAGGAGAGAGAGCTGCCCGGGAACGGGGCAGCTCTCTTTCCTGGGCTGACCAGGACCAAAAACGTCACGGATTCGTCACATGCCGCGCGCGTTCGACACCACGGGGCGCCCCCGTAGGTGGAGGAGGTTTCCGCGTCGTCCGGTTCAAATATGACGCACTGATATTTAGTTATTCTCTCCGTGCCCGCTGGGTTGCCCGAACCACAAGTGACGTGGAAACCGCAAAAAAGGCAGACGCTCAAATAGGATTGCAGGACCCCTTTAAGTAAGGAGACAACAGAGAAGGTGATGGATTAACTGTAAAGGTGCCAATTAAACATCCCTCGTGTTTGTCAGCTTTTAATTATGCCATTTTTTTCTGTAGTTTTGGCACAGCTAAGTATACCAAGTGAAAGCTTTAAAAAGCCCATGAAAATAAAAAAAAAAAAAACTTTTTAACAGTCTGGTTGGGACGGGCGTGTCAAAAAATAAATTTTAAGCGGAAAAAAAAAAACTTTTAGAGCAATATTGACGGCGAAAGATTTATATTTTAAATTCTGTGCGCAAAGTCCATGACGTCTCGGAATGGTCATTCGCTCAACGAGATGGTAATTCGCTATTTCCACCTCGATGTGAAGGCGAAGCCGATCCACCTCTCCTCCACGCACCCGAAATTCCAAGAGAGAAAACAACTGAAAGGAGGTGACTATCGACTAAATCGCGTCTCGCGCCGTCAATATTGCTCTCTCTCTATATATATATATATATATATTTCTTTTTTTTTTTTTCATGAGTTAATTTTTTTACACGCGTACAAGTCGCAACCAGACTGTTTAAAAATTTTTTTTTTTCTTTTCAGGAGCCCTTTAATTGATTGGCCCTTCTTTCTGCAATATTTCCAGTCTGCAGTGACGGAAGTGCCGCGCCATTTGCGACAAATTGCGCCACCTCCGTCGAAATGGGCTTGAAGCAAAAACAAAATTATAATTGGTCGACCCAAATATTCAGAGAAGTAAAAGGAAAGAAAAATTGTACAAATATGAATTTCACCGCGTCTCTATTCACCGTATAGTTTGTTTCGTCTTAGGTCTGAGCACAGTCGAAGGCTCGAACACATACAACCACAAACACACATACTAAAAGTGCAAATCACGGGACATTCGCTGCACTTGATAGGGTTAGCCGATGAAAGAACACCTACAAGGAGATGAGGAATGCCACGACGTCGCGCTTTGATGCGGCGAATCTACCGGCCAGATCATTTGATGCTCTGGTGGTTGATCGCCGACATCGTCTAAATTTCCAGACGATGTCGTCGATGCCAGGAACTGATCAGTCTCGAGCAAACTTCGCAAAATAGTAAGATTGCCGATTGCGGCTACTATGATAAAACAGAACGAGTGTTTTGTCCACCTGATAATATCACTTGATTATCGTGTCTGTCGGATGCCTTCGTTCCATGGCTGCACCGCGGCACTTGCGCCGCTCGCGTCAGCCTTCATCGCCTCTCACCAGCGTGCGCGCGTCGAGCTTCACCGCTTTGCACGGGAGTGCTAGGAGCAGCGGCTGACATGGGGAAGCTCCTGCGTTAGCGTGATAGGCACGCAATGCTCTGGATTATTTCAGGTCGACCTACTTTGTCCTAGTTGTTAAGTTAATCTCAAATTTAAAAAAAGAATTAAAAAAGCTGGGCAGAGAAAGAGAGAGAAAAGAAAACACGGGTCGACATATATTTGAATAAATACAGTAGTCACGGCAGTTCCCGTGCAGCTGTCGATTGAGAGAGCAACAAACTTTGATCTAACTCTGGTTCCTACGCCGCCAAAGAGCAGTGTCACCTTTAAAGCGCAAGTGTAGGCTTTTATATATTTTGGTGGTTGTTTTTTCGGTGTATGATATTAGAGTCTTGAGTTTGGTTGGTTCATTAAACTTACGGGAAAAGGACGTGTTCTTATTGGTAGGCGTGTTAGTGGATATGTTGGTTCTTGCTGGCATTTTACAGAAATTATATTTACAGGCTAAACAATCTACCGAGTGTAAAATGAAGAGGTGAGAGAGGATTTATCCCAATCAAGTGTTGTGCTATGATTCACTTTTGAACCATTTTTTAATAACCATTGTAACTGAAACCTACTCTGACTACAGCCTTATTCAAGAAGACTGTGTTCCTTTCACGCCCTATCTATTCTTATCATAAACGGTAATAAGTAATATGCTCAAGTATCAAAGAGGAATCCTTGATCACTATCATAAATCAAATCATTTAGAAGTGCAATAACTTTTTCATTCTCAAGTGATGTGCTAACATATGTTGGCATCTGCTCCAAAAGCGTCAGTGGCTACTCCAAACCAATATCTTGCCTGCTACAGAACCTGCTACAAAAGGTCAAATGCCGCTTCCATCACCGAGTCTGTTATAACAACGCACAGGCAAATGGCCACTACACCTCAGAAAAATGCTAATGAGCGACTAATTTAGTTTTGTAGCTTTATGTAGACATTACCATTGTGCATGGGTCGAAAATAGGTTGCTGGCAACATATGCCAATAGAAGGTGACAAGTACCAATGAGCATGTCTTCTTGTTTCTTTTCATGAGAAAGAACTGAATTTCCCATAGTATCTCATTGTAATTATCACATCTTTTTGCAAAATTATGCTTTCAGGTTAGGCAGTCTAAAAGCACTTAAAAAATCATGTCTAAACCTACTTCTTCACTGGTAAACCCTTCAGTTCTAGTGAATATCTCCAAGCCGTTGTACCAAAATATTACTTGGGTACTAATCCTTACATAGGAATTGCCAGATCAGTACTCATCTTACACAATGGGGCTATAGTATCACTCAAATGGGTTCTTGCAATTATGCCGTATGGTTAGTCCCAAGAGTATCTATGGATAAATGGTGTTATGCCATGAAGTTACGTTTCAGTCATATCTTATTTTTGCGACAAATTTGGTTATCCGCCAAAACAGTTCAGGTAACAGGTCATTTGGTCAACCAAGCTGAGCAAAAACAATGTTGAGTGTGTTCATTTCAAATCGAGTGTCGGACTTGTGAGGCGATACTGTAGCAATTTCATTTTGACACTGGATCGGTGGTTGCGCCAGCAGGTATCGGTGGGCACAAATCTAAAAAATGTTGTGCTTTGAATGTTAAGTACTTTAGCTTAAAGGGGCACTGACACACCAAAATCATATTTTTTTTTATTATCCGAAACGATTGAAAACGATGCCGGGACATTACCCTCAAAATTTGAAACTTTAAAATTCAGTATTTGTGAATTAAAAAAACAATTTCCAAATGCCGAATTTGAAGTTCCCGCGCGATCCACGCCAGTGCAGTGAGTCAAATTTTGCGGCCTCCTGCGACTCGACTTTCTTTCGGACCTCCGCTCCACGCTATCAAGCAAAGCGCCGTTGCCACGGCGACCCCAAGCGAGGAGGAGGTGAGGGATAGAAGAGCGCCGGCGGGAAAAGACCGGTTTTTCCCCGACTCGCCAACGAGCGCCGCCAAGTTTTCCGAGGGAGGGTACAAATCTAGGAAGCAACATCACACCGAACTCTGATTTTTGGTATTTCAAAAAGAGGGGCCGTAGTGCGTTCGGAATTGCGTTAAAAAACATGTTTTACGATTGCCGTTATTAAATGTTATAGAAATGTCACCTATAAAGCTTCTAAATTTCCTGATTTTTGACGTCACCGATCAAAAGAAGCGAGGAGGTGAGTGGCGGGAAATATAAACGCCAAAACTAAAAAAGCGCGCGTGCGCGCGGGAAAATTTTTTTTTCGCGATGCGGTTTTTTTTGCGTGTCTATGACTATAACTTGCATCGTTTTAGACAATAAAAAAAATATGACCTTTGGGTTGTCAGTGCCCCTTTAAGTGCAGTTTCCATGGTTCTGCCAGACTCCAGTGCTAATGGTCCTGTTTGCCTAGGCACCAAGTACATGGTGGTGGACTGTGGAGGTGGCACGGTGGACATCACCGTGCATGAACTTCACGACCAGCACGGCACCCTCAAGGAGCTTCACAAGGCCACGGGTGGTCCCTATGGATCGGTTGGCATCGACCTCGAATTTGAGCGACTGCTGTACGCCATCTTTGGGGCCGACTTTATGGAGCAGTTCAAGCTCAAGAGGCCCGCTGCCTATGTCGATCTGATGGTGGCGTTTGAAGCACGCAAGCGGAATGCGACTCCCTACAAGGACACGCCACTCAACATCTCGCTGCCCTTCTCCTTCATCGACTACTACAAGAAGTGCAAAGGCACTAGTGTAAGTGCCACCTGAAACAATAGACACAGTATTTAAATGTGTTCATTGCTGTGTGGGTCGTTGTAACCTTATCCGCTATAACCAGTTTACTTTGAAGGTGTCATTGTCATTTCCAGCAGCCAATGAGTCACGTGTTGACCTAAACCGATGTAGCGAGTAGAGCCAGAGTTTATTGTGCTGTCCCACGTATATTGTGTATGAAAATTAAGAACATCATTCCAATGTTATTATTATGCAAGTACTATGTCTTAGCCAACAATTCAAGAACAAAATTCTCATTCTGTAGCCTTATGCAAAAGCATCTGCAGCAAGTGAAAGTTGAAATATGCATGTCTGCAGGTAATGCATGCACTTGTTTTCTGAAGGATGCTTATTTATTTATTTCACAATAGTACTAACAGTCCCCTAGAAAAAACAATAATTAGAGTGAGCAAGTAATATTTAAACAACCTTTTCTACAAAAATTAGGCATGTAGAACACCGGACAGAATTTTCTTCAATACCAGGTAAAAGGTGAAACAGGCACACATCAATGGGCTAGGTCTGAAAAGTTGTATTAATATTGATTTACATTAGAGAATATGAATATACTTATGAAAATTAATTATGCATAATCCCATTAAGGTCACTACTAAAATAATAATAATAAAAAACGGGGTAGATTCTGCAGTGTTTTGTTGCAGACTACATCGAAATGCAATAACATTTTGACATTTCTTTTATGAACCCTATTCCGCCGATATAATTGTGACAAACCTAATTCCCTCACTTAGCCCTTGGTCGTAACAGAACGAGCCCACCTTGCTTCCATGTCTCTAGCCAAAAGCTCTTCTCTTGCGAGGCGTCGTGAATACCATTTTCTTGTGAGGCAGTGTGAAGACGACCAGAACACTTCCAGCAAGTGTAGGTCTTCTATCATAGGATGAATGTTTTTATTGCACCCTTTGAATTGGGTGGTAGCTAGTGCCATCTAGCCTCGAGACATCTACACATCTCCCCTTTAAATTTTGCTATAAATTGTCTCTCTCGTTAAATCACCTACCCCATCATTTTTGTATATTATCACACTTCTCTAGACTTTCTCCACCAATCCTCTAACCTACCTTTTGTGATCATTATCCTTTGTTCCTCCATTCTTCCATCCTCGCAGCCAAACCCAAGGCTCTCGCCAAATCCGTTACCCCTTTAGGGAGGGCGGGACGAAGCACCGTGCACTTCTAGACTTGTTATAGTGTCTCGCTATAACTATGGCATACAGCACATGTGTGTCTATCTTCTAAAATATAGCAGTGTGTGTAAGCTCCCCCTGAATTATCAAACACCTGTACAATACTAAGGCTGATTTATAGATCTTTTTACATATCTATGAAATACATATTGTAAAGTTGTTAAAGTGGTGAATAAGGGTCAGAAAAGTGGCAGAGAATGGAGCCAAGGAATGGCGACCATCTCTGTTCTCCACCTTTATTTCCTCTTCTTCCTTGCCCCCAATCTATCAACAAAATTCAATCACTACACATAACTACAGTGTTGGAAGTGCTGCGCCATTTGCGCCATAAAGGGAAGTCTGCTACATCTTGTGCTAAAATGCCATTTTTGCTAAGAATTACGCCACACCTGAGCCGAGATGGGCAAAGCAAAAAATAAATATGTATTATTATTGGGCACCCTCAATATTCAAAGAAGTAGGAAGAAAGGAAAATGGTACAAATATATATGTAGAAATAACAGAGAAGATACAGGCAAACTGGTGAACTTTCAACAGCTTGAACACCTGAGACTAAGAACCAAAACTGGACAAAGCATGGAGACGTGCACACACTTTTTGTTCCTATTCTCGGCTGATCAAGATGTTGCATATGTATTTCACAGCGTCTCTACTTAAAGTATATACTATATTATGTTTCATCTTAGGTCAGAGCAGAATTGAAGGCTCAGGCACATACAACCAAAAACACACATACTAAAAGCAAAAGTCATGGGACATTTACTGCACTTGATTAGTTTAGCCCAGGGGTGTCAAACTCATTTGCGTGTGTAGGACAAATAGCCCACCCACAAAATATCGAGGGCCAACATAGTAGGAAGGGGGAGGGAAAATTAATATATATGAGGAGAAAAAAAACTCGATGGTGTTTCACGTTGCAAAGCAGCCGAGTCTTTTAGAGACCACCCAGAGATTTCCTAAAAAAGAGATCTTGTACTACTTGCTCTTTTGTAAAATAACCATTTTACCAGTTCCCTCTTTAGCTTTGATTTATTCATACAACTAATACTTCCGGTTTGCGCCTAGTGCAACTACAAGATTTAAAATACCACCATTCACGTAACGTGCTGGAATGTTTCAATATAACTAGGAACCAAGTGCACAATCTTTACTACGTCGCTCGATTCACTGAGGAAGTATCATAGTTCAATATGTCTCGAAAGAAATTCTTTTCGTATGGTAGTTTTTGCTTCCCTGTCAATTTTTATAGCAGAATTGCAAGAAAATACTTTTGTCTTAACGGTATGTAAGATGAAACATTCTTCGATTTGAAAGAAAACAAATTAGTGCCAAAATGTTAAAACGTCATAAGAGCAGAGCTACGCATCTAGTGAAAATGAATGGACGACAAGAGGTTATTACTTATGAAGCTTGCAGCACTTAAGGCATAGGTTCAGGAGCACGCAGCCACGGGACACTTGCGGACCGCGTCCCAGAGAGTCACGGACCGCATGCGGCCCGTGTGTTCGAGACCCCTGGTTTAGCTTATGAAAAACACGTGCAGGAAGCTGGCAAATGCCATGATGTCGCGCTTTGATGCTGTTTGATTGGTCCTATTGGCTCATAGTGTCGACTGCGCTTTGACTTAAGGTGACACAAAGTATATAAACTGCTTGTCAACTATGGTTGATCGCCTACCTGCGTCGTCTATATTTCCAGACGATGTCGGCAATGTCAAGAGTTAAAAGTCAAAAGAAAATTTGAAGAGTAAGGATAGTGGCACTGGCTACTGCGATAAGACAGAACTAGGTTCCTCTACCCCTGATGAGATCACTTATCATGTCTGTCACATGTTTCCATGCTGTGGTTACAGTGTGTTGTAGCACTTGCGCCACTTTCGTCAGCCTTCACCGCCTCTCACCAGTGCGCACATTGAGCTTCACCGGTTTGCACCAGAGTGCTAGGAGCAGCAGCTGACATGGGCGAGCACCTAAGTTAGTGTGATAGGCTCGGAAATTTCTTTATTTTTATTTAGAAATACTGTTCACCCCTTTTTTAAGGTGCTTTAGCAGGTGTGGGGAATACAAGGTACCATAAGTATACAAAACATTTTATCAGCAATTCAACACGGTCGCTCTACAACATTTCAGTAAATCATTAGTTTGAACAGTTGAATGGCGTAAGTGATACCAAGTACGTCAGCAATACCAAGCAATTATGTTCTGTACCATTACAGGTCTACCTTCTTTGGTCTTGATTCTAGGTTAACCTCTAATTTTAAAAAGCTGTACCAAAAAAAAGAAAGAAGCATGGGTCGATATTCTAATAAAGAAGGTTGTCAAGCTGTAGCTGTCGATAGAAAGAGCAGCAAAATTTGACTTACTAACTCTGGTTCCAATGTCAGTTGGTTCCAATGCCACTAATAAGCAGTGCTACTTTTAAAGCACAAATGTAGGTTTTCATATTATTTGTGGGTGGTTGTTTTTGCAGTTGATTATATTCGTGCTTCGAGTTTGGGGGGCACATTTTGATTGATAATTGTGCTAGTGGATACGCTGATTTTTGTTGGCATTTTTCTGAAATTATATTTACAGGCCAAGTAAACTACTGAGTGTAAAAGAGAGAGGGGGAGAGAGTCTTTATCCCAACTGAAGTGTTGTGCTACAATTCATTCTCCAACATTTTTTTTTTTTTTTAATACCCAGTGAAAATGAAACTTACTCAGACTTCAGCCTTATCTTTTTTTTTTTTTTTAAAGGCTTTTGTGTTCCTTTTGTGCCTCATCTATTCATATTACAAAAGGTAATAAGTCATATGCTTCAGTATCAAAGAGGAACCCTCAATCATTATCAAAGATGAACTAATTTAGCAGCGCAATCACTTTTTCATTTTCAAGTGATATGCTAAGAGATGTTGGCATGTGCTCCAAAACAATATTTTGCCCGCTACAAAAGGCCAACTGCCGCTTCCATCATTGTATCTATGAAATGCATATCTACATATGTTTACATATCTGTGCAATACATATTTAGTTTATAACTCAAACTATACATAATGTTAAAACTGCACTTTTGAAGTGTATTCCACTCCCTTATACTAGTACAGGGGAAAAAAACAGCTAGATTACTTGTTGGTACATCTGTATTCCTCAAGTATTCTTGAGAAACATAAGTTGATTATTGTAATCAACATATTAGGAGTAAACTGCTGCCATTTTCAGGTAAACATCTAATGTAGGTCCTCCGACCCCATCTGTTGGAGCCAGTGGCATTTATAAAAGTGTGCAGTTGGTTTAAAGAGAAACTCCGGTCAATATTTTTTAAGTTGGTGTTACGACTGTTTTCAGCTAAAGCGGTGTCCCTGAATTACAAGGCATAATTTTTTTTTTTCTCAATATTTTGTGTACTTTTATAAATATCATGGCTCAAAGTTTGGTTTCAGGCGTCTAAGGCAAAACCGAAACTATATTCTAGAGGGATAGCAACGCCGATTGTCAGCCGTACAGCCGCGACGTTACGTCACAAGGGTGCTGCGGTACGCGGTACAACCAATCAACTGCAGCTCCACCATACGTTATTAGATTAGCTCAGTTATGGAACTGCCCATAGACGCTGCTTGCACGAGCAGTACCCCCCTTCATTCACCACGACTCGCCTCTCGTCGTTCAACGCACGGGACAGCTGCTAGGGTAACTGCAGTGTATTCTATGGAACATGTATGTTTCGAAGCACAGCGTCTAGATGGCGTTCCAGCTCTGCTCTATGGAATAGTTATGAAACGAAAACCTAGATGGCGCTTCAAATGACGGGAGGGGAACTGAAGTGATTGAGGGGGGTACCCCCTTCCGCGGGAGTTCCACAACTGAGGTAATCTAGTAGCGTTGGCTCCACCCAACGTTACTAGATTACCTCAGTTGTAGAACTCCCGCGGAGGGGGATACCCCCCCTTACTCACTTCAATCTGCCTGCCGTCGTTAGAAGTGCCATCTATATTTTTATTTCATAACCGTGCCTTCCCAAGAGACAGCTGAAGCGCCAAATGGCGATCACAACGCTTTCGGACCCGAAACAGATACGGTGGAAAGGGTTGTGCCACCCCCGTCTCCCCAGCGGACCCGCCGCGACATATCATCGAAGTTAAGATGCACTAAGGTCGGGACGCGCTACCTGAAATCACCGCTGAGGCATGGTTGTATAAAAACAGTATTAATTGTGCCGCAAAACCTTGCAAACTAAAAATTTTAGAAAACATCACGCGCCCCTCATTTTGTACTAAACTCCAGTAAAAGTTACTACAAAAAGAGTTTTTTCCATTGGTTTTTACTAGGGGTGTCGCGAACCGGCCGAGGTTCGAGTTCGACCAGGTTCGACTTTTTCGAACTATTAGTAGAAAGTTCGACGAACCTTGTACTGAGGTTCGACTCGTGTACGCATGCGCGGCAGGCTGGCCAGTTGGCTTCGGATTGGATGGTGGTGGCTAAGGGATGAATTAAGGGCAGCACTGATTGGTTATTTCAGTTAATACAGTACAACAAATTAAGTTATTAACTTCTTCAGTGATTAGAACGAGTTTCTTTTAATTGCAACTGTACACAAAAATTAAAATATTCGTTTGCATAGAAAAAAATTCTCCAAGCCTAGACATGCTTGTATCAAGGTCTGGCCACACTGTCCACAAAGTCGAACCGGTCGAATCTGGTGAAAAGTCTAAGGTTCGTCGAACCGGTTAGACTCAGTCGAACCCCGAAAGTTCGACCTAAAAATCCGGTTCGACAAAAGTTCTCGACACCCCTAGTTTTTATGTTTCTAGTAACTTTGAAACGAACGTATCCCGATTCAGTTACCAAAGCTGCCGTCCAGCGGCACGTCGAGCGACGCCGGGCCAATCGTGGTGAGTGAGGGGAGGTACCGTTCGTGCATGCAGCGTCTATGAGCAGTTCCGTAACTGAGCTAATCTAATAACGTTGGCTCCACCCAACGTTATTAGATTAGCTCAGTTACGGAACTGCTCATAGATGCGTTAAAACGAACGTATCCCGATTCAGTTACCAAAGCTGCCGTCCAGCGGCGCGTCGAGCGACGCCGAGCCAATCGTGGTGAGTGAGGGGAGGTACCGTTCGTGCATGCGTCTATGAGCAGTTCCGTAACTGAGCTAATCTAATACCGTTGGCTCCACCCAACGTTATTAGATTAGCTCAGTTACGGAACTGCTCATAGACGCTGCATGCACGAACAGTACCCCCCCTCACTCACCACGACTCGCCCGGCGTCACTCGACGCGCCGCCGGACGGCTGCTTTGGTAACTGAATCGGGATACGTTCGTTTTAACGTTACTACAAACGTAAAATCCAACAGAAAAAAACTCTTTTTGTAGTAAATTTTATTGGAGTTTAGTACAAAATGGGGGGCGCGTGATGTTTTCTAAAATTTTTAGTTTGCAAGGTTTTGCAGCACAATTAATATTGTTCTTATACAACCATGCCTCAGCGGTGATTTCAGGTAGCGCGTCTCGACCTAGGTGCATCTTACCTTCAGTGATATGTCGCGGCGCGTCCGCTGGGGAGATGGGGGTTGCACCCCTGTAACCCTTTCCACCGTATGTTTCGGCTCCGAAATGGCCGATTGAAGCCAAAATAGATGTCATGTGCAGTTCCTCGAGTGACCGCTGCGAAAGAAATGGCGGCGTTGTGATCGCCATTTGGCGCTGCAGCTGTGCTCTTTATAACGCACAGTTATGAAATGAAACTATAGATGGCGCTTCGAACGGCGCCAGGCGGATTGAAGTGAGTGAGGGGGGGGTACCCCCCTCCGCGGGAGTTCCACAACTGAGGTAATCTAGTAACGTTGGATCCACCTCGACGTGACGTCACAAGGGTGCTACCCCAGTGTTCCTTGACTAAAAGCTAACTTTCTTGCTGCCCGCTAAAGAGCAGCTGGTCACATCTTTAAAATCGGTTTTAATGGAGTATGAGGCTTCACTTTGACATAATAGTTCGGCTGTGATCATATTTCATGCCACAAAAGGGATACCAGCCATTTATTTTGGTTTTGTTTTCAACCAGAGTTGCGCTGAAACCCCCCAAAATTTATTTCTTATTTTTTTTTTGCCAGGCGATTCATTATGGTGTCAGAAGACCCAATCCAATCAATATTTTTATTTTGCTACAGTGTCACATATATTTTTAATAAAGTCAAAAAACGCAACTGCTCGAAACCGAAACTGAACTGGGGAGGAAAAAATATAGAGGAGGAGGAGAAAGTTGGCAGAAGTCATGCAGCTGCGCAACTCTTTTTTTTTTTTTTTTCCAATCAACGTATTTGCAGCCTTTTAGAAGCCACAAAAAATGGGTATCATATTTCTTTTCTATTTTTAATATTGGATGTGTGCCTTTGATGATTCACGACTTTGATTATATTTGGTGGTTGTGCCTAAACCATCGAAAACGACACGCGACTACGGAGAAGAGAGTGAGCGCGACTCCAACCGGCCAGTTCCCGATCGGCGGTTTTAGGGCGAAAAGAAAACTAATTTCGAGCCGCGAATTTTTTTCTTTGTAGTTGGGCTCTCAGATGTCGTGTACAAATAAAAACCTTGGTCAGCATAAATACCCTGTCAGTGTGCCTTTAAGTACAAAGACAAACCAGCCTAGCATGTTTGGACCTTGCTAGAAATCTGGTTTGTTTCGTTACAGGTAGGTCACTTATGTGTGATAATGAATTATGCCAAAAAGAACTCAGCTGTCTTGCACACCTATAAATAGCCGCATTAAATTGCTAACATTGGAGACTGAGGACAGAGCGGAATGAGACGCAAACAGACTATGAAGCACAGAGTTGCGATGAAAGCTCCACGTTCCTCCGTCATCCTTCCACAATCTCAGTAGTATCAAGCGTTAGCAATACGGCGCCACCAGCTTGCCTGGATAGTCTCTTAGTTTTCTGTGTTGTAGCACCCAAGAACTGCTCAGGGCAGAGTCAAAAGTTGCCAGCAGCGGCATTCTCCTTTCGTGATGCCATTTCATCCGGAAACCATTCCAACTACCTCGCTCGACGCAGGTGGAGAGTGCCATCAAGAAGCACGGCCATCGCAACGTCAAGTGGTCATCACAAGGCATGCTGCGGCTAGAGCCCGCGGCCATGCTCGACCTCTTCCGCCCCACCGTGGCCAGCATCAAGCAGCACATCTCGTCCGTACTTGGCAACCCACGCCTGGGTGCCATCCACTACCTGTTCCTTGTGGGCGGCTTTGCCGAGTCGCAACTCCTGCAGAAGGAGCTGCGCGACGCCTTCTCGTCCCAAGTGCGCGTCATCATCCCACAGGGCGTCAGCCTGGCCATCTTGCGGGGCGCCGTTCTCTTCGGACTCGACCCCATGGTCGTCAATGTGAGACGCTCGCGCATGACATACGGCGTCGGGGTGCTCAACCGCTTTGTGCACGGCGCCCATCCTCCGTCCAAACTGGTGGTCAAGGACGGCATCGAATGGTGCGCCGACGTGCTCGACAAGTTTGTGCTCGCCGATCAGTCGGTCGGTCATGGCGACGCCGTGGTACGCAGCTACACACCGGCCAAGGCAGGCCAGACGTGCAGCATCATCCACGTGTACTGCAGCGAGCGTGACGACGTGCAGTTCATCACAGACCCTGGTGTGTTTAAGTGCGGAACCCTCATCCTAGACTTGTCGGACACCCGCTATCTGCCCAATGTGCCGCTGCGGCGTGAAATTCAGGCGCGTATGGTCTTCGGCGAGACCGAGATCAAAGTGAGCGCCCTGGACATCGCCACGCAGAAGTGTGTAAAGGCGGACATTGATTTCCTCAACCAATGAGGTTGACCGTGGTCGCCACCCCGGCCGTGGTGTGAACGGGTGAAGCCAAAAAAAAGAAAGCCGAGCAGTGTGGCTCTCCTCTTTAGTTTTTTGCTAGAAACTGGAGCGCGAGCAAATAGGGTTGCTGCAATGCTCCGGACACTAAGAGTTGTGTGCCAGTTTGCCGAGAATGTCTAATCACCCCGCAAGTTGTAGCTGCCTCGTCCAAATGTTGCATGGGAGACGTGTACGAGCAGTTTTCCATTTGTTTGTGCACCAGTTTCCTACAACCAAGCATTATGTGTGCGTGAATACATTATATACATAGCTTTTATTGCCACGCTCGTATTTTACATCCTGCATACAAAAAGCATTTTTTTTGTGACACTCATTTCGGTAAAGTGAAGCCCAATGTTCTTATACTGTGCTTTGGCAGACTACAGAGCTGTACATAAAGTCTAGATATCGCAACAATTCACACACGCGTTTCAATTGCACGTCAACCCAGCTGAGCGCAAACACAAACTGTGCATCCACAGAGCAGAAAGCACCTAATCAAAATCTGGAATATCATCGTACGTGTACCCTGGGTACTTCTTGTAAGCGTAATAAGCAATTCGGACATGGTAGACCCCTGGAATAAACATCAAGGATCCCAGAACAAGAAGTGGCCATCTGCTGTCGTAGTACTGTAAAGAAACACACACAAGCATCACTAGCCTCAGTGTCGGAATTTACAGTCGCATGCGTGCGCCGTGTATAGAAGCGCTAGTTCTGAACCGTGTATGCAACACAAGTGCTAGTTTTACTCAATAAACTTTGCACCTGCGATGCTACCATGTATCCCAGGCGCCAAAATCGAGCAACATTGGTCGTTTGTCCCTACCCACCTTGTCGTCGATGAAGCCCGTGAAGATGAACGATGACATAACAATCAATGTAGAGCCCATGACAAATAGAAATGTTGCCAGCGCTATGGCCTTCTTTGGTATCCGGGTCAACGTCTTCTGAAACTGGAATGGCGAGGTTCAAGGCATTGTCCGAGAGTTGCCCAATCGAACGACGCAACAATGGTACCAGGTCGAACCTGAATATCGATGAAGCCATCGTCCGTGCGTTGTATACGGTGATACTTGACATTGCTGAAGTGCCTTTTCTCGGTCTCCTGCATGGCTGCATCCTTCCGCCCCATCCTAAGCAATAAGAAAACAAGGTGCATATAGCTGAGCATTTTCATGCCCCACCCACCTCAACTGTTTTTTTCCTAGATAATGCTGACCTGACAAACTACAATAGACTGGTCACGTCGCTTCAAAATTGTGATGTGACCATAACTGGATCATGAGAGTTGCGTCGCACACATGTTCTTCATCAAATCAGGTGCACTTAATTAAAGGGGTACTCTGGAGTCTCCTTGGTCCCAGATTTGCCTAAAAATTGACCAAACACACCAACAAACAGCTGAACTAGTAACCCAAATATTAGGACAAAATAGTTTTGTTTTGCAAAGTTATTTTATTTACAATTTTGGTCCTCACAGTGTTTCAGACTGAAAGTGTCTACTGGGAACAATTCAGTTATTTATTTACTTACTGATACTCTGCTAGCCTCGTCAGGCTGTAGCATGAGTGGTACAAACACACACCAGAAAAAAACAATTAAGAAAGTGACACAATAAAAGTCTCGGCAGCACTCTGCTGCACTGCAATATACGCAAAATATTTTCAACGAGGCCAAGGTGCTGTGTTGTCAGCACCTTGGCCTGGGCATCCAGTGATGCCAGTGGCAGGCAGGGATTCACCCTTTGGACTGTAGAATCTATTCCCACCCGATTACACACAGTTTCATGGTGTCGAATGAATGCTTTGGAAGCTCTCTCCAGCACCTGCGCAGCAGCACGATACAAATGCTCGGTATACTCAGTTTTTTTAGACTGCCTGCTCGACCTGCAAGCCTGCCAGTGATTTTTTCCTTATTTGTTTATTTATTCTGAGTGACCCACAAACAGCTTGACACCTCCTTAGTGGTGTCATGGCATCAAAAAGCGTGGGAATATTTGAATGTTGGTTTTGGCATGACCTTTATTTGCCAATTTTCCAATAACTATACTGAATTTCGCGTTAACTAAATAGCATAGCGGAAAGGTAAAGGCCAGGGATTCAGAAAATGAAGCAAGTTGGGGTAGCTGGAAAAATTGTCGGGCATATTCCTTTAAAGGGATACTGAAATGAAAATTGAAATATACCTCTCACGTTCAGAAATGAGTTAAACATGATCAACGGAATCTGCTAACGACAATCGCACGCTTGTATTTTGAACGGATGGCTATATTTTTCGTTCCCAACAGCCGATTCCAGCGGGCGCTCGAAGAGCAGCCATTGGAGAGCGCGAAGCATTTTGGGAGATCCGGCACCTCCAGCGGGTTTGTGACATCATGTTTTTTTTTACGGGCAAGGCTACAGGGAGGCTGGCATGGTTGTGAGCTTCGCCACTTGGTGGCGTCAGCGCGTTACAACCTGGCCGTTGGAGATGCCCGCTCCCTGCAGGAGCTGAATAGGTGTGAGAGAGAAGAGAAATCCGGTTCTGCCCAGTTCCGACAGGGCTCACACGCACGCAGTTTGCTGCCGTACTTCCGTGGAGCAGCGCTGCTTTTATGGCAAGTGTGATGCAACAACATTCAGTTTATCCATTTTAAATAATGTTTTGGTCTCTTTTCGAGCAAAAAATTGGCTTTCTCTGTGGTGTGGTTAGAATGTAGTTGACATTTAGACAATACAATAGGCGCTATAGTTTTGTTGCAGTACCCCTTTAAGCATGACTGCACTGTGTATTGCAGTGCAGCTTTGAGCCAGACAACTCTACCTTTCACACTGATTTGCACTTTGAATGAGGCCCGAGTCCATACCCCCATTTTATACATAGCAAACAATGCTCTCAAGCTATTGGCAAGAGCATGTGATTTTACCTAGGGTCTCATTTGCACATATTTTTGTATGAATGCCTCTAAATGAAAATGCATGCTCGCACAACTAGTTTTGACAACATTGCGCACCAAGCATGAAATGGAGTGTAGAAGCGTGTCGGACGTATGTCATCAATTTCCATAGGGGCGCCAACCTAACATAACCCAACCAGCCCGTAGCAACCGCTACAAGCAATGACTGGTTGATTACTTTTTCTATACAGGTGCAGAAATTTTTCACACGGAATGTGTTTGGGCTAGGATTTAATCGAATGTCCCCAAAAGCTGTAACGCAAAAGTGTAACATGCTAAATTTAGTGAACTTACTCCTTGCTAAATTTGGCGAGTAAACTGAATTGGTGTACATTCCGCTTCCTCACTAAATTTAATGGGGAACCTGAACTGTCATGCCAACTTCCGCTACATTTAGCAGAATTTGGCTCGACTCCCGAGCTCAGACAAACCCGTAAACATCCGATGCAGCTCAAAACATGCTTCCCATTGCGTCTCTCCCCACTTTATTCCAGACTTGTATGTAACGCGTTACAAGTAATGGATTACTTATAATCGATTACATCTTACTGTAATTTTGTAACGCTTCAATTACTTTCTTTGAGGAGTAACGATCCTAGTAATTGAATTACTTTTTTTGCTGTAATTGATTACAAAATTACCCATTACAATTTTTCTCTATTTTTTTTTTTTTTTTTTTTTTTTTTTTTTTTGGGGGGGGGGGGGGGGTAGTCACTGGAGTCACTCAGCTCCGGGCAACGGTCAATTTTTTTTTCTTTTTCAAAACTATTAAGCACGGGACCTCGAAGATTAGTAGGCTACTTCACTATGCTTAGTTTCCTGAAGATTTTTTTTTTTTGGTACACCCGAGACCACGTTTCGGTATGAAAAACGACATTATCCAGCCTCTTGTGAGTAATGTATTTAAATAGCGCTCTTTTTATTATTTTTTTTTTTTCACGAGAGGGAGTGGGTGTGTTGGCGTAACTCACTCAACTCTAAGCAAAAACTGTGAAGTCTTTTTTTTTTCTTTTTTCGGAACAACTGAGCGCAAGACCCCAATGCTACCGCAATAAACCAAGTTGAATGAAAAGTAACGTGGGAAGTAATCGATTACTTTAGAGTAATCATTCGATTACCTTTTTGAAGCTGTAATTGTAATTGTAATCGGTTACTTTTTACAGTAAAGTAATTGTAATCGGTTACTTTTTACAGTAAAGTAATTGTAATCGGTTACTTTTTTTTCAGTAACGTGTACAAGTCTGCTTTATTCACAACGTTAAGGCAGTACCTTACTATGCATGTGCTCTGACACTATACTATTCTTTTCGCGATTAGACAAGGGCTAGCAAAACTCGGCCAGTTAAGCATACAGGATGCTCACCTATGTTACTGACTCAACGTGGAGACGTTACAGCACCGCAACCATCATCTTGCTGTTTGTAGGGTGTGATTTGCAGGGGAACTTCTGAATTTCCTAACAAAGCAGTCTTAGTCACGTGGAAGTCATGAAAACAAATCATACCCAACATGCCCTGAAGTTGACTGTGCATGTCCAACATACCTGCAAGAATATTGGCTGGGTACAACCGAGTTATAGTGCTCCCCCACTTAAAGTGTGCTGCACGAGCACAAGACTTTGGTGGAGAGGTGCTATCCTAGCGGCTATCGTTTCAACTGTCCATCTTGTGACGTAATGTACCATGAATGTACCTGCTGCATGCTCTGAAATGCCTATAATTCTAAAATTACAGATGGTCAAGTGTGTAAAAATCCAGCAATCAGTTTTGACAAGGTAACCTTTGCATGCGTCAATTTCGCAGCAGGATCACCCAAACGATCACACAGCGCTCAAATGCTTGAAACTTCTCCTTTGCAACAACACAGCAAGCAACTGTGACAAGATAATAATAATATTATAATAATAACAGGATTTATTCCCATTCCAAGTAAATGGTGGGTACTGAGAAAAAAGTCACACTTAACGGCTTGATGAGATCTCTACCCCCATACATTCCGCAGCAGTGGCGAGACAGGAAAGTTCAAGTGAAGTACACATGCTTAACTAATCACTCAGCGCTTCCCCCAAAAGTAAAAGAAAAAAAAAGACAGAAACAAGTAAGAATAATCTGCAATACAAACAAATTGAACAATACGGTTCAATAATCCAAGTGTAAGATCCTAAAAGAAAAAGTATGCATAATGTTTCAGTGAGATCAGTTAGGATAGTCAGCACCATTTGAAGATATAAAAACATGTTACTAATGCGTAACTGTGTGTCTAAGGAGTTTTGAACCATGGTGAAAAGCACTAAAGAGAAGACAAACACGAGCGCTTCTTTCTCGTGTTCGGCTTTTTAGCACCTTTAACCATGGTTTAAAAGGTTTATTGCCAACTAACCCAACAACCAGTACTTTCACAGTCTAAGGAGTGCAAGAAACTTGCAATTCTAATGGTGACGATGGCAAAACATGGCCATTCGAGTTTTTGCACTTGCTGCGTGTAATCCGGTGAGGGGGGGGGGGGGGGGGTGTTGCAACGTCAAAACACTGGGACATCTGAAGCGGGCCTGTGCAACCCCACTACAACCTTGCCCCACACCGGTATGTAACTAGCGGTTAAAAACAATGGCCACCAGTACAGCAGACCTCCACCAAAGCCTGGCGCTTAAGCAGCAGCGTTAAGATTGGGGAGCACTGCATCTCTAGACACTGAAATAAATGTAATGCACAGTGCATGAATGAGGTTTTTGTCTCGAATACATAAACTGCTCCTCTGCACAGATGCCGGGGGAAGGGGGCTTGGGAGAGAAGAGCGGGGATAACCTTCAAGGTGGTTAGGATTCCTTGAAACCATAAAGTTCCTGAAACCATAAAGTTTCCGAGTCCCTGCTTTAACACATAAGTACCCAACAGACAAATTTCTTTGTAGGATAATCGGGAGATCTCAGTGACCGATGGTCCCCATGGTGTGGGCGTCTTAAAACAACTGAGCAAGATGTACTTGAACACCTAGGACCGGCACGTCCCGACAACATCCTACGGATGAATGCAGGATGTACCATCGCGGACAATATGAGCTGAAACAGCGCTCCGGCCGGCGAATGGTACTACCTGCGCCGCCTGTTGCCTTGTTCGCACACATGCTACACCCTGAGGCCAAGATAAATTATCACTTGCGCTCGCTGCTCCACTGCACTCTTCCAGCCGTCTGAAAGCGAGACGGCGGGTGCGACAGCGGGAGTGTGTCTGGTAGGGCGGCAGGGAGGGGGAGGGGGGGGGGGGGGGGGGGACAGAAGATTGCACTTGTCATTCCTTTTTTGCAATTGATTTACTTCATTCTATTGTGTAGAATCACGTATAAAAAACTCTGAATGGTGAAGAAAAAATGTTGAAGTATCTTAAATTGCAGCTGCAATTATTGTTTTTTAAAATCCCATAAAGAAAACTTTTTTTTTTCTTATGAAGTGAAGGCACAATGTAGGACATTGTAAAAAATAGGCCAAATTTTTTATAAGGGATTTAGTACAACTCCAAGATATTTACTTTTTTTTTTTAGCACAGCTGTATGAAAAATAAACGGTAACCATATATGTTACTGCGAAGGTCTTGTAACCTTGATTGGTATGAAAAGATTCAAAAATATTTTCTTTGTCACTGGGCCCACATGTTTGTTTCAAACAAAACAAGTGCTGACAAGACACCAGTGTTTTATTTACAAATTCCTAGTCTTAATAAAGTGCAACAAACAGTCCTATATTTGCCAGGAGAAGGAGCTTGAAAGTTCATTGAAAGAATATTCGCAGAAGACAATGTCAGACACAAAAAATTAATAGTCGGCATGGAAGTTCAACTGCACTATACAAGAAGATCGGGATCAAGGATGCACCACTCAAAGGTATGTGCTGGTTGACGGCGTCAAACAGTGTGTCGCAATCGTAGCAGCAAGCTTTGTTCCAATTGGCAGAGGTCCGGTTCAGGGGGTCCTGAGGCGCAGTAAAACTTACGGAAAAGGTTAATACTGCGCCCACGGCTCTTATCCTGTCTGGTAAGGAATCACAGAGTGCAGCCAAGAAGTCTGGCTCGACTCGAAGCATCACCCATACACCCTCTCACCGCTTCCCACAATTCGTCGGCAGTGGCGCGGTGGAGGGGATGCCGTGACATGGCTACCTTGATGCGCCTCCAAACGGATTCAATGATATTCAGATCGGCATCTTTCGAGGGCCAAGGCAGCTCCGTCAGGCAGCGCTCCTCGAGGAGATACGAGCGTAACAATGCATTTTCCACTTCGGCGCTTTCTTGAAATGCACTGAAATGCACGATAGCTGAAAATGTGGACATTGGGCTGCACGGCACAGGCATCATGATGGTGGTTCCGTCGGCCAGTATTTTCGCTATACTTCGGTCCACCTCAAGTCCAGACGCAGCTGACGCCACGAGCTAATGAACCAATCAAACATCGCCAAATGAGCAAGCCACTGGACCTTTTCTGTTATTGGTTCAGTGATGATAGAACACGTACAGAAATGGGACAAACACTGGTGCGCTTTTAACGCTGTCTGAATGGTCTCATCAGCTTGTTACCCTTGTTACACGGGCACACTTAACTGCAGTCACGCTAAGCCACAGTTAGCGGACAACGTTCTGCGGCTATGCATTCAAAGCTGTGGGCGAACGTGCGCTCGAGCATCTTGAGCACCCATCAAAGCGGTGCACGCGCACTCTTCACTTCTAAAATAGCTGTCCGAGAGTATAGTGCGGTAACTGTGGTGCTGCGTAACAGCAGTTTAAGCTGAGTTAACCGCGGTTAAGGGTGCCCGTGTAATACCCCTGTTATACCCCTGTTACACGGGCACCCTTAACCGTGGTTAACTCAGCTTTAACTGCTGTTACGTGGCACCACAGTTACCGCACTATAGTACTCTCGGACAGCTATTTCAGAAAAAGTGAAGAGCGCGCGTGCACTGCTTTGATGAGTGCTCAAGATGCTCAAGCGCACGTTCGCCCATAGCTTTGACTGTATAGCCACAGAATGGTGTCCGCAAGTATTGTGCGCTAACTGTGGCTTAGCGTAACTGCAGTTAAGTGCGCCCGTGTAACAAGGGTATTACACGGGCACCCTTAACCGCAGTTAGCTCAACTTTAACTGCTGTTACGCGGCACCACCGTTACCGCACTATACTCTCAGACAGCCCTTTCAGAAGAAGTGAAGAACACGAGTGCACTGCTTTGATGGGTGCTCAAGATGCTCGAGCGCACGTTCGCCCACAGCTTTGAATGCATAGCCGCAGAACGTTGTCCGCAAGTATTGTGCGCTAATTGTGGCTTAAGGTCTATTCACACGATGCATCTTGTTGGCGAATCTTGTGTCACGAAACTAGGTTTCGGGGAACAGATTCCCCGTCTGAACGCAACCGAAAAAGTGGCGCGCCTCCGGAAAAAGTGACGCGTGTTCCTCGCTTCTGGAGCAATTTTTCGCTGAAACTTCGCCAAGGCCTGTCAATCACCCGAAGGAGGAACGCGGACGCTGCCAATGGCCGCTCGACTTCGCTATGACGTCTGACCTTCGAGGAGGAGCGAGCTTTTAGAGGAGTCTGATTTTCGGCCGATTCCGTATCCGAGCCAAAGCCGAAAGAAAACAAACATGGCGAGCGACAAGCGGAGAAGTGGTGCGTACAGGCGACGAGTCTTGGTCCTACTCGGTTGCTGTGTGTGAACGGCGCCTACAGTACGGGTTGGTGGCGCGGTGCAGATTCATCAACAGTCGCGACGAGTGCAAGCACCGCATATAAACATGATGAGTGGGGATAACTTTCTTTATTAGCGGTGCAAAAATGTCCGAAATGCTTCGAGATAATCTGCCTGTTCTTTGACGTTCGCGGTCTTTCCCGGGTTTGGCAGGAACCCAGTGAGCCGAATCTGACGAAGTTCATTGAGTGGTATTAATAAAACAGACTGTCTCTTCACACTGTGCGTACTTCATATCATTTTGATGCGAAACGCTTGGTATTCCTGGTGCAGATGACAAGGTTTGGCGAAATTCTCGTGAGTCAATACGTCACAGGTTTCGCGCATCAAACTCTACGTGTGAACAGGCCGATTTCGCAAAATCTTGGTTTCGCTAAACTGTGGCGCGTTGAAAAGATGCATCGTGTGAATAAGCCTTTAGTGTAACTGCAGTTAAGTGTGCCCGTGTAACAAGGGTATAACAGTGGTGTAAAAGTGAAACGAAGTATAGCAGACGGCCGGAAGAGCGCAGCGGTGCAAGTGAGAATTTATCTCGGCCTCAGGGTGCGCTGTGTTTGCGGAGCGATGCCACAGGCGGCGCAGGTAGTACCGTGCACAGGCCGGAGCGCTGTTTCAGCTCATATTGTCCGCGATGGGCCTCCTGCGTTGCCCAGGGGGAGCTGTGAAAATGGATTTGTTAGACCTTGTTTTGGGTAGTACAAACTTTAGCGTCTCAAACTGTCACGCATGCAGAAATGTGCCTGCTCTGGTGCAGAGCGCGAGATCACGATGAATATACAAAGAAAAAACAAAAAATTGAACGCCGTCAAAGCTAAGACGCTTAGAGCGCGAGCCAAGAGATGCCGTTTTACGCGTTCCAAGGTAGACATGACAAAGAAAAAAAAAAAATGAAAGCACCGCGACACAGCTGTTTCGACGTCATCACCCAGAGATAAGAGACGCGTACCCTAGCGGTGGTGTCATCAATTTGGCACCTTTGATTGTCTTGCGGCGTTGAGTCTGGCCGATTTCAGGCGTCCAAAAGTGTTTTTTCGTTCTTTAGCATCAGACAGAATTAAAAAAGCTCAAGCAACGTGCCATAAGTAGTGCGAGGCTCAATCAGGTGAGCTTGTACTACCCAAAATGAGGGCGCTGCAGTTTGTTTAAAGCTTCAGCGCAGGAGGCCTATAGTACAGGCCATTTTACGAGGCAAGCAGCGGACCCCGTATCACTTTTTGTGGAAATGCATTTAAGAGTCTTTCGCTGCCCTGTGGCATTTGCATGCTTCGAAAAATGGGCAACTAAAAAGAATGCTGTTTACACAGCTGCGCCATGAGCCTTCGGAATGAGTGTCCATTCGACTTGCTGGGCCGCAAACATTTGGTTAAGTACGTGCAACAAATCACAACAACCATGGACGCAGAAATACGCTAGTCCTCTTGATCCAACACCCCTGCTTGAGCCCCAATTAAGCTGTTCGGAATTTAATCAATTTTACCAAGATGATAATTACCGACCCAAAGGTCCTGCCTGACCCGTGGGAATCAAATGAAATAAAGCGATGGAAGCACACTCGAAGTAATCGGGTTAATGAGCGGAAGAGATAGCAGTACGTAAGCTTTACGCGATTACAAATTCAGAATACGCTTACAATTCATTCAGGCTAATTAGCTTACCCAGCATCGGACGAGCACACAGACTGCGCGAATGCAAGAGCAGCAGAAATGAAAAAAAGTTCCGATTAGTTCCGACGTTGCTCGTCAGGTGGCCAGATGCCACAAATTGGCAAAATTGTGTATTATATCTAAATAAACGTTTAAACTGCCAAATAAATACAAATTTAATAAATTTTATTATAAAAATCAAAATAATTAGCGTTGTTTTTTTGTTTTTTTAAACAAATTTTTTGATTCTTTAAAAGCGAATGGTGACTCAAGTCAACAGGGAAAGTGGCAGTGCCAACTCAGAAGTCGCCATGGCGCCGCAGGAGATGCTTCGACGAATGATGCTTTTATTCCTTTTGGGAACAATTTGCATGGTGCAAAATTTGCTTGCCATGGCAGAATGGAACACCAAGGACTACATGAAGAAGGAGCACTCCCTCGTGAAACCTTACCAAGGTAGGAGTCGCGCGCTGTCTCTTGCTACGCACTTGGCGGCGTCTCGTAAAGCGGTTTGGGAGTCGCGAATTTTTTTTTTCTTGTTTTTAATTAGCCGGCGTTCTGTGTGGAACTGAGCGTTTTTTTCAAGATTATGCGGTAGTAATTGGTGAGTTTAAACTCCGCCTCTCTGACTCTTTGCTTGCGAGTTACTGATCGCCACATGGGGGGTGTCCGGGCGGTCGTGTCACGGGTCGCTTGTTTCCAACTTGCGTGGGGATTCCGACCGTGATTCGCCGATGTCGTTTGCTATCTGATCGCTTCCAACCGGCTTCACGTTTCGGTTACCATTTACCAGGTAACTCAGCCGCGTGTGTATTACCTAACACAGACTCCGTCAAATATTGAAGTTGCGAGTTATGTGTTATTCTGAGAGGATACTGAGAACGCCGTCTTTCGCTCCCACGAACCGTCCAAGAAGCAATAAAACTGTGTACTCGCCCTGTTGAGTGTGTGCTAAGGCCAGAAATTTTAGTTATCCTCTTAACTTCTCCACAGGAGCCCTCATACTCCTTTTATTGAGCCGTTACACTAGGGGTTCATTTCTTATCTTAGCTTTTTTTATCATTTTGCCTTTCTCCTTCTCTGTCTCCTCCCGTTCTCTGCGCACCTATACAATCGAAGTTATCCGTGCTGCTTTTTCCCCAGATGCTCGTGGCAGGTGACAAGCTTTTCTACGGCGCCGCGGCTGTCCTCGGCCAAATAAATATACAACGCATGTTTTTCGAAAAGACAGTTAATCGCTAGTGAAAGCCTTGTCGGTTTTGAACAGGCATTATTTGGCGTACGTTGGGGCTCCAGCTGCCCTTTGGTATTTTTTGTATTTGCTTTTATAGCCTTTCTGCTCGGATGCACCTTTGGTAGCGTGTGGAAGCTATTCATGTTCTGACGTCATCAGCTGCATTGTCAGCGGCGAAGCCAGCTGCGACCTGAGGCTGCAACAAGTGGCTGCCAAGGGCTCGTTTCCCCTATGGAAATGACACTGCGTTGGAGGCTGCTCTGCAGCCAACTTTTCTAGTGTCCGGCTGACGTTGTTCCTTCCGTGTCTGTCCATTGTATGTTGTGGGCCAGTGATCTGAGCACAGCTAGAGCCAGGGGCACCACTTGTCTGTCAGGTCACATAGTGCGGAATGACGTCTGTTCTACGAGAGAGAACTTCCTTCTTGGCTTTAGGCCAGTTGCTTGCCCTTTGTTTTCGGAAAGAAGGGGATACCATTATTTTCTCTTTCTTGAAAGGAATTTTTTGCATGAGTATCGTTTGTCGCAGTTCTTGTGGACAGGTGTGCCAGATGCATTTTGTTGGATTGGCACGTGGAACCCCCAAATTTCACTATGTGGATGGGTGGAGACTCTTTCCGTGCATATTTGGGCTTCTTTCAATAGTCTTCCTGGTCAGTGGTCCATTCACACTGCTTTCTGACTCAAGGCGCAACTATGAGTATTCTGCCGGGCCGTGCCTCTATCACACTACGCCTTTTTGAAGACATGTGTTTCAAAGGGGGCCAGGGTCGCGTGACATGTTATATGTAGTTAGTTGCATGACTGCCATGTTATCGAAGATTCAAAGTATGCTGTGGGAGGAAAAAAAGCACACTTTTAGAGACAAATAAATCATTGTCAGTTTGAGAGCTCCTTTTTTAAGGATCATGTTTTTTGAGAGACATCTGCTATTTTTCAATTACTTCATAGGTGCTAGCGCTAAGCAGCTGTACTAAATTTGTTCATTGTTTTCACTTCATATTCAATCTTCTTTTTTTTTTTGCATAAATAAAAAAGTTTTCACAGTTTTATGTAAAAAAAAAAAAAAAATTGATTCAGTTAGTTTATTCTATATCAGCTCTTTGCGAATTTCAGAGCTTGCATAAATTTTTATCTATATTTATTTGTTCAGCACACCTGCTGAATCGTAAGGTATTTTGTTGCATTTTAATGGTGTGTGAATGACACAAGTGCCGCTAACTAACTACACAACTGAGTTCATGGTCCAAAAAAAATGTAAAGTGGGCAAGCAAAAAAAAAAATAGACAACTGCAATTTATGAAAAGATCTATTGTGTTTGATACGTCCTGTATGTCTAAATACTCAATTTAGCAGGCTCTTGTCATCTTGTATGACTAAAAGTTTACTTTAAACACATATTTGTGTGCTGGAATGCAGGTACACTGTTAGCGCAAACAAGACATTGGCACTTCTTTGCATTTTACTTGGACAGGGATAGAACATTCCACTAAGGGCTCTTTGGGAGGTGCCATTTTGTTTGACTACAGCACCATCTACATACATCCGGGCATTTCAACAAATTTGGCAAGGTAAAAGAGGGAAAGGGGACATGCCCGATCCCTATGGCAGACGACGAATCAGCCGTTCTCAATATTTGGGCAGTTCCGGTGGGCTGTACCTCCGGAACTGCCCAAACATTGCGGCTCCGTTTCCCTTTCTCCTCTCACCCAAGTGAAATTTTTGTTATTTATGTACTTATACATACTGCTAACCTCCTTTTGGAGGCTGTGGCAGGAGAGGTTAGTACATTTTACTCTACAAGAAGTTAAACAAAAGTATAATAAAATGTAGAACATACACAGTAGTAATATAGAAATGCGACAACAAAAATGACAAAAAACCCATACAAACACGTGTGTATAGTCAGTTACAGGCTAAAAGTAAAGTGGACGCTCCTCCCACCTCTTTCCACTTTGGCAGAGCGAATGCTGGAGAGGAGGCAACTTCCTCTTCGGTGTTCGCTCTGCCAAAGTGGAAAGAGGTGGGGGGAGCTTCCACTTTGCTCTCAATTTGCCACCGACTGTAGTCAATTTTTCACGGTCAGCCTTCAATTCGACTGGAGCCGAATTAAGGGGGGACACTACCCAAAAAAGTGAATGTTTGAACCGCTTGTTTGATTTAAATTAGATTTACAGGGCTTGTTTTGGTTAACGTTGAGAACATTTCTACCAAATTTTGTTAACCTGGTTGATGTACAAAAAGACTTGCAAATGTTCAAAGATGAAAGTGGGCGTGTCTGTGTAGGAAAACTATCGTTTTGAAATTACTTATAAATTTGTCATTTTCATGTGTTTCTTTAGGACAGTTCAGAGCAGATGGAGCTATATTTCTATATTATACCATCTTTCATGACAGAAAAGCTAGAGAAACACAAATACTGTTTTTTTAGATTTCCATCCTTTGTCCAAAAGTTTAGTTATTGAGCATGAAAAATGACAAAAATAAAAAATACAAGCTCATATATATCTTCCCCTTAAAATTTCACCCCAGAAAAACTCCTTAAAGTGAATCCAAGTTATGTAATAACAAAACGATAGTTTTCCTAAAGTGAAATTTCTGCCAAAAACTGGAATGGAGAAAAATGCATTAAAGTGCTCCAACCTCTACCTTTTCTTTAGCATTGATGAACCGAAAAAAATTTATGAAAAATTAACTATGCAGTGAAAACTAATGAAACTTTCTGGTAATATTCTCTGGATGTTGGTGGATGTAAATATGACATTTGTCAAAATCAACTTTTTTTGCAGAAATTGTTTTTTCTGGGTAGTGTCCCCCCTTAACATTGACTTCAGGAAGACTGTTCCACTCTTCTATTGTTCGTGGGAAAAAAATAATATTGAAAAGAGTCTGTGCGACAAAGATATGGAACTTGCGCCCTATTGTGCAAACTTCGTGTAGCTCGGTCCAGTTGTGGCGTCAAATATCTTGTATCTTGGAATGGTCTATTGATTAGCACCAAATTTTTCCCCTGAGGCTAGTGTCCCAAATGTACACTTTCCATCACACTACTAGTAGTTTTGATAACAGCCTTTAGATTCGAAAAGAAAAACCGACAAAACTTGCAATCACTTATTTGTGCTACAGTGTTTTGCTATGTTAACTGCATGACACTGTTCGTGTAAATATGACCTCATTGTTTTACGATAAGACTGGGATGGCGCAGGCGAGAACCACCTGAGACTGGGTGGAGAATTAAGAACCAAAAGTGGAAGAGACAGGAACAGAAAGACAGAAGGCGTCGTCTCAAAGTCAGCTGAAAGTTTATTTAGGAACACTTCCATATATACCAAAACCTCAAACATCGCCAACCAATCGCCGCAATCAAAAAACCCAAACTTCAGGTCCAAAGCCCAACAAAATACATGACCTATTTCCCGGATTTGTCATCGTCCTAGTACACACAAACACTCTTTCCTTATCTGCCGGCAGTCCAAGCTTCTACAGATGCAAAGAACCCCCATCACTTTTTGAATCCTGACCGAACGTGCTGAACAGATGACCAGTAAACACATGTGCTTAAAAGAAAAAAATACATTATTATTTAGACAATTTACATTCGAGGCGAAAAGACCCACACGCATCAACCAACCATGTTACACGCGCAAAAAGGACTTGGAAGTGAAACCCAGAACCAGCGATGCCTGACTTATGCAGTTGCCTATAGAATCAATCCTAACCGTCTCTTTCACTACCCTTTTGACATTGTTCACCTTTCTGCACACGACTTCTGTTCCCGACCACTCTGTCGTGCAGTTGCTAAACTCTTCTACATGTTTTGCTATATGTGAATTGGCCGCTTTGATCTTTACATTTCTCTTATGATCTGTTATTCTGTCATTCACACATCTCGATGTTTGCCCAGTGTATTTGAATCCACATACTAACGGTATCTCGTCCACTACTCTATTTTCACACGGCACCGATTTTTCCCGATGTGCTTTTTGGCACCCCTTTTTCTCTCAAGAAAAAAGTGAGATTACCCAACTTGCAGTCTGTGCTAAATACTTTGGTATTTTACCTTGAATGGGTATTGGCGAGCACCAAATTTTACTGCTTTAGTTAGTGTTCCACATGAGCACTTCCCACTACTAAGCTAGTGGGTGTGACAACAACCTTGTATTTTGAAAAAAAAAAAAAGTTAAGAAAACAAAAATGTTATCGCTTGTTTGCATTAAAGGGGCACTGACACATCAAAATCATATTTTTTTTTATTATCCGAAACGATTGAAAACGATGCCGGGACATTACCCTCAAAATTCGAAACTTGGGAATTCAGTATTTGTGAATTAAAAAAAGAAACAATTTCCAAATGCCGAATTTGAAGTTCCCGCGCGATCCGCGCCAGTGCAGTGAGTCAAATTTTGCGGTCTCCTGCGACTCGACTTTCTTTCGGACCTCCGCTCCACGCTATGAAGCAAAGCGCCGTTGCCACCGCGACCCCAAGCGAGGAGGAGATGAGCAGGCGGGATAGAAGGGCGCCGGCGCGGAAAAAAAACGGTTTCTTCTCCGACTCGCCGACGAGCGCCGCCAAGTTTTTCGAGGGAGGGTACAAATTCAGGAAGCAACATCACACAAACTCTGATTTTTGGTATTTCAAAAAGAGGGGCCTTAGTGCGTTCGCAATTGCGTTAAAAAACATGTTTTACGATTGCCGTTATTAAATGTTATAGAAATGTCGCCTACAAAGCTTCTAAATTTCCTGATTTTTGACGTCACCGATCAAAAGAAGCGAGGAGGTGAGCGACGGGAAATATAAACGCCAAAAATAAAAAGGCGCGCGCGCGCGTGGGGAAATTTGTTTGCGCGATGCGGTTTTTTTTTGTGTGTCTATGACTACAACTTGCATCGTTTTAGACAATAAAAAAAAATACGACCTTTGGGGTGTCAGTGCCCCTTTAAGTCTAACGTTCTGCTATGTACATGCGCCATCCACTTTTGGGCTTGATGCCAACTTGTGAAAATCTGACGCAATAGAGGGCTGATTATATTTTGGGCTTATTCTTTCATACTGCGCCACTAAAAGTAAAGCACACTTGTTTCTCTTCACGGGGTCTACAAGGAAGGCTTGGACTCATAAATCTGGAACAATTATCCTTAGTATGTTCTGGGCATGGATGTTAAAGCACAGAAGACATTCGAATGCCAGGAACATCACCGTGTTGCAGGATGCATCACTTCATGGTTGTGTGCATGTCGATTCATTGCAGAGCCCATATTTTTAATAATACTAAAACACTCCTACATATGATGCATATCATGAAAATCAAAAGCAAGGTGTGGTTAGGTACCTTCGGATGGGTGGTGAACTGTGAAGCATTGCAGCTGACAATCCATATTTTTGTCATTGTGACTTCACCTCCTCGCATGTCCTTCATCATAAAACAGTGATATAATTCTAATTTTGTGAAGAGTTTTATGGTGATTTTAGTATTCTAAGGCATGCTCTTCTGTGCAGTAGCTTGGAGGGTTTTAGCACTGAGCTCAGGGGAGTGCCTTGATTACATACTTTTCCTCCCTGCAGCATTGCAATGGGCACAACCTCTATGCTTGATAGTGCTTCATGTAAGCACTATCAAGTCCAGCTTTAGGCACTTACCACTGCCAGGCGCTTGTGCCTGTGTTTTTTTCCTGCTTTGCATAATTGAAGATAGATTGTTGGGCATGACCTTAGCAAAAGACTGCAGATGTTTAAGAGTTTTTTCTTTTAAGCACTGCAAAGATTGATCATGGCCGTCTGGTGGTGTTTTCAGGAGCGGGCATGACGATCCCAAACTGGGACTTCCTTGGAAACACGATGGTTACCGGCCAGTACATTCGACTGACACCGGATCGCCAGAGCTCGAAGGGCGCAATATGGAATAATGTTGTAAGTAAGGCTGTTGGTGCATCTGTTCCCTTCCGCTGACATTTGAGCCATACTTATTGCTGCACTTAGCATGTGAAGTGGCTCTCGCCACAAACCACAATGTATTCGTGAGGCTACTGGTATGAAACGTGTTGTGTTAAAGTATTTATTTTTTAACATTGTTTCATCTTCTACTTTGCAAATTCCCATTTCTGGTTGGTGTGATCCTGACTTGTATGGCAAAGACACAAATAATAGTGAAAAAAAATTGCACCATGCTTGTAATACTGGCATAGGCATTAATGCAAGAAAGATAATGATAAGATGTGTTTTTTTTTTTGTGAGAAACCTAGTTTTGCTATACATGTTCGGCTGTAGTGGCAGATTAGGAGTTGGTAAGATGGCAAAAGACTGAAAAGTGATGCTTCCCAACGTCTGCTCCGACGTGAGCATAACGGACTTAAACCCAATCTAAACAAATGAATTGGGCAAAGGCACAGTTGCATACTGTGCCCTTCTATAACTTTCTTTTGAACAAAGCACACGTTTAATTTTCTCCACAGCGTGAAAGGTGCCAATCACGAGATACGAAAAAGTCAGTTAGGAAGCCACAGATAGCTGTTAAACTCAAAATAGCGACTTACACTCAAGTTTTGAGCACGACATCATTGACGTGCTCAGAGTCCAAGAGCATGTCGCATTTTTGGTTAGAATGCATTCTTGGCTGTGCCGTTCATTTTTTTTTTTTTTTTATAAATTACAATGATTAGCCCTCTCGATAGCATGCAGGAAGGTAGAAATGAGAGGTTTGTTCATAAAACATTTGTTCTAGATTTCAGTAAATGGGACATATACTGCTAATACTCCCTTTGTAGTGCCCACTTGGAGCATTTGGAGGCAGTTGAGTATACAGTGACTTCATCTTTCCAGCCTTGCAAGTCCAAAAACTGGGAAATGCACGTGCATTTCAAGGTGCATGGCAGTGGCAAGGAGTTGTTTGGCGATGGGTTTGCAATTTGGTACGCCAAAGAAGCCTTACAGCTAGGTAAGGCAAGACAACTGCAGTCATTACTCTTCTGGTTCTGATGGGCGAGAGTATTTTATTAGGACTGTGCTCTTTCCTCAGATACCACTTTGCCTAGGTTCATTTCCCTTTCCATCTTGAAAAAACCCAGAGACAGAGGAAACAGGAACACTCTGACACAATGTCAAACTAGGTGCTGTGTTTGTGACCTTGTGTTATGTCATTCCATTACTTTTAGCTTTCCTATGTCTCTGTGTTTTCCAACTTGGAAGTTGTTTACCTGTTGAATCATTCTTTTGTCAGTATGTTTATTGTTGGTAAAATCAAATTGCTTGCTTCGCTGCCTCGTTGACTCTGTGGTCCTGGCACACATTCCAGTCCCTACAAATGAAACCCCCTCATCTTTTTGGGTACCTGCAGCAAATAATTAGAAATTACACTTTTCACTGGAAGCATGTGTATGAATGTCTGATTGGAAGTTGAGAAATTCCCTGTGTAGAATGAGATTAGCTATGATAGCAATGTGAGCCCTGTGGGACTGATACATATTTATTTATTTATTTATTTATTTATTTCAAATACCCTCAGAGCCCGAGGGTATTGCAGAGGGGAGTGGGTTACAAGAAGACATCAAAAGTAAACAAACAACAATCCTAAGAATGAAAAAAATACATAATAATGAAATGCTAAAAGTTAACACTGTTAAGGCATTGTTTAAAAGCGATGGAATCTGATATGGATGCCACAGGCGCTGGAAGGTGGTTCTATAAGACCGTGGTCTGAGGTATAAATGAATTATAAAAAGTTGTAGTGTTACATTGAGGAATGCCCATCTTCTGTGGATGATCGAGACGTGATATGTAGAAAGGGGGTGTTAGTAACTTGTCACGTAGCAGAGGATTATGGTAATAAATTTTGTGGAGCAGACACAAACTGTTAAGATTTCGACGTAATGCAAGGTTAGGTAGGTTCAAACTTATTTTCATTAATGTTACACTGGCAGTGCGGTGATAATCAGTAAGGATGAAGCGAACAGATCTGTTCTGAATTGCTTCAAGAGCCAAAAAAGTTTTCGGGCCGCGCCGGCCCGGGCCGGGCCTCGGCAGGCAGTCTTTTGTCGTAAATTCTAAATTGTTGATAGCAAAAAGTTTGCTCATTAATCTTTTAGGTTCATTGAAAACAAGAAACGCGAAGTGAAAAGTCACTACAGTGTCGTTAGAAATAATAACAAAAAGGAGTCTTGCAGTTAGAAAGCCTCCAAGCGGATAAAAGAAAACATGTGGACTCCACCAGCAGCGTAGGATAGAGCGCGCAAGACAACGAGGGCACTCCGGTCGGAGGGCACGAAATGATTGTCGTTTTTCTTTGCTTTTTAAACTAAAAAAAGAAGAAAAAACGTGACCTCGACTTTTTACTTTCTGCGGGGCCCTTACTATGCCGCCAAAGATAAGCTAACGTACCCTAGATACCTTTTTTGTTCATGCAGCCGTTTGAAGATGCATTAGCGAGATTTTGATTCTCTTCTTTTCTTCTAGAATCTGTCCGGGTTCGAAATGACCAATAGAATCGACCTATGACCTGCCGTGTTACCAACCGTCCAATCAAAAATGGACGCCCGTGCCCGCTATCATTTTATCGGGCCCGGGCTGGGCCCGGGCCGTGTATCCACCGGGCCGGGTCGGGCCGGGCCTACAAATTAAAAATTCTGTCGGGTTCGGGCCGGGCCCGGATACGTTAGTGCCAGGGTTCCAAACTGAAGAGGCATATTCCAGCTTAGAGCGCACGAGCGTTTTGTAAAGAAGCAGCTTGAGAGATAAGGGAACTGATGAGAAGTTTCGTTTAATGAATCCTAACGAACGGTTAGCATTATTTGTTATATACTGAATATGAGTTTCCCAAGAAAAGTTAGATGAAATATTAACGCCCAAATATTTGTAAGACGACACTTGTTGTAGAGAAGTATGATAAAGGTAGTAGCAGAAGACATTAGCAGTCATTTGGGAGACCCTCATTACTTTACAATTGTTAGTGTTAAGCTTCATATTCCACTTGTTACACCATTCAGATATATGGTTAAGATCAGATTGAAGACAAGACACATCATGATCATTGGTCACTTCACGATATAAAACACAGTCATAGGCGAACAAACTAATTGAAGATGTAACACAGGAGGGTAAGTCTAAATAAATATCAGTCTATAAATATCACAAAAAGAAGAGGGCCCAATACAGATCCTTGTGGGACTCCGGATGTTACAGGTACTAAAGGGGAGAAACAGTCGTTTACAAATACAAATTGGGAGCGATTAGTTAAGAAAACACGAATCCAGGAAAGTAATGAAGGATCAATGTTAAGGGTACTTAACTTATGAAATAGTAGTTTATGCGATACTTTATCAAATGCTTTGGCGAAGTCCAAGAATATACAATCAGCACGTGAACTACGATCAAGAATAAGGTTAAGGTCATGACTGAACGTTAGTAACTGCGTTTCACACGAAAAGATTTTACGGAAACCGTGTTGTGCTGCTGAAAAAAGGTTATTTGATTCCAGGAGTTTTACAAGTTGTCAATAAATGATAAGCTCGAGAATTTTGCATGGGATACTTGTTAAGGATATGGGACGATAGTTAAGAGGACAGTGTTTATCGCAAGCTTTATGTATCAGTATTATTTTCCCCACCTTCCAGTCGTCAGGTAAACATCCTTGTTCAAGAGTTTGCCGAAATATTTTAGCCAGTATTATAGAAGAATATTCTTTAGTGTTTTTCAGAAATTTAGAATTAATAGCATCTACCCCAGATGAGCAAGATACTTTTAGGGTATCAATTGCAGAAACAATGCCATTAACATCAGTAAAAATAGGGTTCATTGGTAAATAGTCATATTGTTGTAATGAAGGTAAAGTTGTTGATAAAACGTCTGAAAATGACGCGACAAATGTGGAATTCAAAATAGATGCACATTCACTAACAAGCACAGGGTCACCAGAAGGAGTAAACAAGGCTATAGGGGCCTTTTCTTCGTTAGTAACTACTTTCCAAAACTGTTTCGGGTTGTTTGTTAGAAGTGATGGTAGAGTTACCGAAAAATAGGTAGCTTTGGCATCTTGAATAGCAGTTTTGTAAATTTTGTAAGTAATGTGGTAATCATCCCACTTTTCAGGAAGGTTTGTAAATTTCGCTACTCGAAATTTACGCTTCTTTTTGTTGGAAAGCCTTTTTAATGTGGCGTTATACCAGGGACAGTCGGGGAACACCAAGATGTTACGTAATGGTATATATACATTGTAAGATATGACACCTGGTTTTTAAATAATTCCCAATTTTCATGGATAGAGCGACCTGCAAGCTGTTGTAAAAAGTCGTCAAGAAAAATGCAAAGTTCACTGTTTATTGCCTCAAAATTCCCTTTAGAATAATCGCATATTTTTTTAGTATACGTTGGTGAGTTTCTAATAGGCACGTCGATAGAAAAATGTATTAAGGAATGGTCACTGAGACCCTGCATGTAGCTGATTGAAGAGATTAAAGCAGGTGACGTGAGGATTAAATCTAATATGTTAGCGGAGGTTGTAGTGACTCTCGTGGGAACTGTGACCAGCTGAGCGAAACTGAAGTCGCTGCACAAGTCTATAAACTTAAGCGCGTCTGACAAGAATGGTTGACTGTGGGTATTAATGTCTGTCCATACTATATGAGGATAGTTAATATCGCCAAGAAGGATAATTGGAGAAGATGGAAACCGCACTAGCAAGGAGTTAATGGTGTCATGAAGATTCGCAATGAAAGAAGAGTTACAAGACGGTGCACGATAACATACGCCCAGAACAATCTTATGGTGGTTCAAATGCAAACAAACCCAAACTATTTCACTACTCAAACGCACACAAAATGATTCTATATGATTTGCTACAGCTATCAGTACACCACCACCTGATCTTTCGCCCCTATCGCAACAATAAATATTAAACCGTTTTTCACAACAAAAAATTCCAGAATTTCTAACGCTCGAAGATAACCACGTTTCTGTTAAGACAACAATATCAGCAACACAAGAATCAATAGCAGAACTCAAGTCATCCTTGTGACGTAAAACACTTCTCATGTTAGTAAAGAGTAGGGACACGTGTCGGCCATTAGCAGAACAGCCCTCACCCCTCACGACTTGTTACGATGATAGTGGTGTTTGCTGTTGATTAGAAACAGGTTCCACATTGCCGTCAGCTACGCGCTCATCGAAGCCGCTACTAAGCTCAAACACAGTATCAGTTGTTGCGTTGTACATATAGCACCTTTTACTGACGTACAGTTTGTTGTACCGTAATTGATAAATGCTATTTATAGTTTTTCCGAAATCGACCAGTTTTCTTCTTGCGAGGCGCATTGCCGGTGAGAAATCTTCGCTGAAATACGTTTGGCTCCCTTTTAACTTCAGCCGTGAATAGTATATCTGATCTTTGACCTTTGATGACGAAAGTTTTATCACGCTTTCCGCCCACGTTTCAGAAGAGACATCAGGAATACCATAGATGATCAAATTATCTCTCCATGAACAATCTTCTAACTCATTCAGCCGACTATGTAAATGTGTGTTGTCGTTCCGCAAAGCATCAGTAAGGTCGCGAGACATTTGCTGCTCGTGGTTAGCCACCTCAAGCGCGGAAACCTTAGTTTCAACAAGTGCAAGTCGATTACCTATGGTGTTAATTTTTGTTTCAATATTTTGCTGAGTTTGTTTTATTTTGTTCACTGTTTTGATTAGGTCGTTTTGCCCTTCCTCAGATTTCAGAAATTGCGCATTGAGGCTTTGCAAAAGCTGAAACATCTCCGCGAACTGCTTATAAAGCTTAGCTAGAAAACAAGGATACAGCTTGAAAACCAGGTGCACTAAAGAATTGTCCGAGGTAACGGCCGTTACTCTAAACAAAGGTAGTGCAGAATACAAAAGCTAAAAGATTCGAGACTCTCATCAGATTTTATTTTAAAATAAAACTTGGGCTCACCCCCCCTCCACCTCGAAAAAAAAAAAAAGTGTGATGACAGAGTGTATGTTCACCTGGTAAATTTAACAGGACACCACAATGCCTCTGCGTACCGAGAATGTATTGTATGTACCATAGAAGTTGTCGGTACGACCATGGTGCAGATCTGCTGGGCAACGTTTAGTGGGCTTGCCACCTAGATGTTTTATTTAAAATCGAGCATCTAAAAACTCCAAGCTCAGTTATTTCAGTAGGAAGTTTGAAAATTTCAAACCTTTGCAAGCCTGGATTTACGTTCTGCACCCAAAATTCTTGAACGCGCCAAACTCGGTCTTCAGAAAGCTCACAGTTGTCAAACCTATATGAGTATTGAAAAGATTGCACTATTCAAACTTGCCTGTTTTATGCATCTAGGGGTTTCTTGGTTTGTATTGCATTTTCTTATGCGGTGAGATGCCTGCCATTGGTTTGATTGAAATGGTACAGTGATGTGATTATGCTTGTTACAGGTCCCGTGTTTGGAAGCAAAGACAAGTTTTCAGGGCTGGCCATCTTTTTTGATACTTATGCCAATCAGAATGGACCCCACAATGTGAGTGTGATTTTGGATCTAAGCATTTAAGAATAGGTGCATATCATGAATGGGCACATTTCTGCACAAGTATTGGGACTTGATTTATAAAGAGTGGTGGGACTACAAAAGTTTCAAGCTCTAAACGCTGTACAGCAGCTATATGTTTGTCATATGATACCCCAGGGTAGTAAGTTGGATGGGTAGCCAACAATGGTCCTGCCGATGTCTGACCCCTTGGTAACGTTGACTGAGCTCTCCGACGATGTGTCATTTTCCTTTAAGATTACAAACAAGTTTGTACCAAAAAGATAGAAGTCTCATTACATTATTCTTAAAGGGAATTGATACACTTGTTTTTTCTGGGAGATGATGTTTTTAATAAAGCAATATAGTAGAAAGAGCTGGCTAGATGTTGGGTTCACATCCTAGTGCACACTTCTATCATGAAAAAGGACACTGCATGCAAACTGATGTCATAACTTGCTCTTCTGCCGTTGCAGCATGGCCACCCTTACATCTCGGCAATGGTGAACAATGGGACGCTGTCGTACGACCATGACCGGGATGGCACGCACACAGAGTTGGCGGGTTGTGAGGCCAAGTTCCGTAATCTCGACCACGACACCCACATTGCCGTGCGCTACGAGAACGACGTTCTGACGGTACTTGGTTGCTTCTTTGAGCCTCGCTGATGTTTGCCACACTGTGCTCGCGTGTCGTGTCCAGTGTTGGCGGCAGTTTTTCCACTAAATTTAGCGGTTCTCAGCGTTGTTTAGAGGAAAAAGTTGCTGTTTAGTGGGTGGCTGGATTTTTAGCAGTTTTGAAAACGCATCGGGCATTTTTTCTGGAGGTCTAAAGTGTTTTATAGTTTCTGTTTATGAATTGAAGATGGCTGAAGTTCTGTGGTAAGTGTCAGTCGTAGGGTCGTCGCCTTTGCCTGCTTGTAACGCTCACAATGCTATTAAGATCTTACTGTGGCATACATTCGAACATGCTTTGAACTGATTTGTGCGTATGTGTTTTCCAAGTCTGCCAGATAAAATAACCATTAAAAAGTATGCGCTAAAATTTTAGAAAAGGGGGATGGGAGGCTATGCAGAGTGCAAGGTTGTCTGCTTCTTGCACAGGGGCTGCGATGATGTCAGAACGCCGAGCTCTTAATGGCTGATTGAAAAAAATAGTGGGTAGACGTCAGGGCATCTAGCATTCAGGTCTACCCGCTATCTTTTCAATCAAAGCCAATCGGAGCTTGGCGTCGTTCTGACGTCACTGCAACTCCTGCGCAAGAGACAACTTGCTCTCCGCATAGGACGGGTGGCCAAAGCACGGCTCGCGAGCCATGTGCAGCTCTTCGGGGGCCCGAGTGCGGCTAGTGGCTCCCTAGTAAACCCCCTGTGCACAAGATTAAAAGGAAAGACATATAGAAAAAAAGGCAGGCTGTGTTTTGTCAGCTTTGTGCCATCATACGCACATCGGACAAGGTCCTTGTTTCATGAATGGCAACTCGCAACAGGGAAACATACTGAGCAATTGCTTTATGAGTGGAATTCGAGGTGGCCACCGACTGAGCAGTAAAAAGAAATGCAAGTGGTGCTATTCCCCCTTTTTATTGCCGCTCTTCTCTTGGAATGTTTTTATTTTATGGCTCTGAATATGTCTTACTGGCTACCCCTGGTATAGGACTTAAAAGGGGCACTAAACAACTTTCTGCGATAGTCTGTTTATGATCATAACTCAATCTATGAACTCTAAGCATCCTAGAAAACCAAGCACTACATTCAAACGTGGCAGATTTCTCTATTAAAATTGGCATCAAAGATTGATTACCTTGGATCTATCTCAACAGAGGCTGCCGTCGGACAAGGAGAAAGCTTCTCCTCCTTCAACGGCGCCCTCTGGTGTCTGTGGTAGTTGCAATGTAATCAATCTTTGATAGCGATTTTAACAGATAAATCTGCCACACTTGAATGTAATGCTTGGTTTTCTAGGATGTTTAGAGCACATAGATTGAGTTATGACCATAAATAGGCTATCGCAGAAAGTGGTTTAGTGTACCTTTAAGATGGTTAGTGGAAGTTCGAAGCAACATGAGACATGCGAGATGCCACTACTGCAAAACAGAACTTTCTGCAATGCGTGCGAGTTTGGTCGCTGAAGCTCTGAACTGCCGCCAAAAGTTGGACAAAAGATCAGAACAATGGAGGTGTATGTCACGAGTAGAGCTGGGATTTTCGGAAGATGTCCCAATTTTTAAATATGTCTGGTTTTCATCAACTTTGTTGTCCCAAATCATTCTGAATTTATGTTGAGTGTCCCAAGACATTACAGATTTTCCTGATTGTCTAGATTTACCATGAAATGTCCTGTCATTTAACTCTCACACCTGTACACAGTGTGCCTTTCACCCGCTGATAATATTTCTGCATCGGCAAGGAGCTCGCGTGATCTTCTTTTGCCTATGATCCAGTGGCGTCCGAATCGCACATGTTGGCTAATATGAGCACCTGCCTTCAGGCAATGTGCAGCCTCTTTCGAACGAGAAACTATTGAAGGAGCATGTGATCTTAAATTGCACCTACGTTTCCCCGCCCGCCCACCCGCTCATCGTCGCTAATTGCAGCACTCTGCCTCTAGGCAGAGGACTGTTTGAACTGTCGGCGATGATGGCTTATGCCACTAGAGCTTACTGGAACAGTTGTTCTTTAACTTCAGTGGTTCACACCTGAATAGAAGTCTCGTTTCAAATGCGATAGCATTTCATACCTGCCAACTCTCCCGAATTGTCTGGGAACCTCCCGAATTTTGATCACATCTTCCGATTCTATGGACCCAACCTCAAACCTCCCCAAAAAAATAGCCACAGTAAAGCTCTCTTTTTTTTTTTTTTTGACATTTTGTTGTTGTAATTATTACGCATAGGGGTGTCGCGAACCAAGCGAGGTTCGAGTTCGACCAGGTTCGACTTTTTTGAACTTGTAAAAAGTTGGACTCAGGTTTGACTGCTATGCGCATGCGCGACATGCTGGCCAGTTGGCTTCGGATTGGATGGTGATGGCTAAGGGATGAATTAAGGGCACCACTTATTGGTTATTTAAGTTAAAACAGTACAAAAAATTAAGTTATTAACATCTTCAGTGATTAGAATTAGTTTCTTTTAATTGCAACTGTTCATAAAATTAAAATAACCCTTTGCATAAAAAAAAAAAAAAAAATTCTCCAAACCTAGGCATGTTTGTATCAAGGTCTGGTCACACTGTCCACAAAGTCGAACCAGTCAAATCTGGTTAAAAGGTCGAAGGTTCATCGAACCCCGCAAGTTCGACCTAAGAATCCCGTTCGACAAAAGTGCGACACCCCTAATTACGCCTGTGTCAGTGCGAGTTACTCGAGAGTAGGTTTAGGTTACTCCGGCGGGTTGCCACGTGACAACTCGGAGCAGCAGCGTAGAACGAGGGTAGATTTTCAAACGCCAAGGTACGAAACCTCTACCCCTCTACTCCTGAGCACTCGTGTCATGACAATTGCTGGATCAAGCATCTCTGCTTGTTAGCTGTAGCGCGAGTGCGGCCACCAGACGGCCGTCTTGCATGCAGTTTTTTTTTTTTTTTCGTTTTGCTAGCGTTGCAGAGGCCGGCGGCAGCGTACTAAAGACACGTTTTGTACTCATTCGTCATCACTCGCCGAAGAGGTTCTTTAAAGGTGCCCTGCAATCATATTTAAGCGTCTACCTTTTTTGCAGTTTCCACATCTCTTGGGGTTCGGGCAAGCCAGCGGGCACGGAGAGAGTAACTAAATATCAATGCGTCATATTTTAACCGGACGACGCAGAAACCTTCTCCACCTACGGGGGCGACCTGTGTTGCCGAAAGCGCGCAATATGTGAAGTCTTTGGTCCTCGGCTTGCTACCGGTCAGAGCCGCTAAAAGCTTCTTTTTAGTCGAAATGCAAAATATAAGTGGCGTCAACAGTTTATGAAAGTAGTTTTTTTCAGTCTTTTAGATCAGAAAAGAAACAAATGCAGTTTATAAAGTACGAAAACAAGAAACGACCCGTCGACATGCTCGCCACCAAGCGATGGAAAAGGCGGCGCATACTAGAAAGGGCTAGTGGGATCAGGCAGCGGCGAGCGTAGGTCTCGGATGTACACAACAGCACTGCGGTCTTATACGGGCTCGAGGATCCGACCGGTTCTGAGCGTTCTAAAGGCCTTCAGCCCGCAGGTTTGGCTTGCGGTTCGGCCGTTTGGCGGTATGGCAGCACGAAGTGGCTCCCAATCTGAACTGATCTTTACCCCGTGTTTGCTGTCGTTTGTGGCCTATGAAGTGTCATGCCGAATTAGTGTTTAATCGCGCAGCAAATGCAATGCGAACCGCCTTGACTGCCCGCTTCATATAGCCTATCCAGAACATGCTTTAGTGGCGCCCTCTCGAGCCGTCGACACGGAGTGCGGCAGCTGTGACCGCTCGCTGAGCTCACTACCTCTCCTCTAGTTCACGGCCACTCAAGCAACCAAGGACGTCATGAAGGAGGTTATTTTTTGCTTGTTTTTGTAATTTTAATTTGCCTATAACTTTTAAAAGGAAGCGAAATTCGAGAAAAGAAAAGTTTCATTAAGTTACTACGTTCAGTGCGCTCAGGTTCGGTGCAAATTAAGAACCAGTAAAAAAGTCGTTGCAGGGCCCCTTTAAGATCCTGTGTGAGGCGTGATACTTGCCGTTGAGAACACGTGTAAATTTTTACGAAAGCGCAGTGCCGCAGGAAAAAGGCACAACTCCTCGAAAGCAAGTCTCGCCGGTCTCGCAGCGTGTTCAAAGCTTCCTTGGCACGCCGAAGTACTGTGTCTCTGCCTTCGCATGCTTGGATACCGATCAAGAATCGACGCCGTGTGAATGTGTTTTGCGAGTGCAATGTGCGTGAAGCCGTATGTGCCTCTGGATCAGCGTTTTACTTTACTCTGACAACTGCATACTTGCGGCACTCGCGGTCCAGAAACGAGCTTGATCCAGCATCCAGTAGCGACGGAAAAGGGGGGAAAGGTATGAAACTGCATGCAAGATGGGCGTCCGGTGGCCGCGCTTGCGGAGCGGGGATGCGCGATCCAGCAATTGTCATAAAGATCGGTGATCCTGAGTAAGTTCGAGCACATTTTGGAACACTGCTTATATGATCGTTGGTGCACGTGCGCTAGGCTCCAGTTGGCTTTGCGAGGTCATCGAGTGAAGTGCGGATCGCCGAACTACTCTTTGTGTTTCCCCGAGTTGAAACGATCGATGGCGGTTTCAAAAGCCAAGAAGTACTTGCAAGTATTTCTGAGGTTATACACGACTGAGTTTCCGTGCTTTGTTGCTTCGTGGAAAGCTGACAAGTATGGATTTTGTACCACATGCGCCTCTCATGTGAGCGTTTCGTACGGCAGCAAGCCCGACTTCAAGATACACATCGCTTCACAAAAGCATCAGAACTATGTTCGTGCCGTAGAAGGGCAGGGCGCCATCGGCAATTTCCTGCAATGCAACTGCGAAGACAGTGTGATCCACGTAGAGTGCCTCTTCACAGAATTTCGTATCAAACTAAAAAAAAAAACAAAAAACATAATGATGTCTTGGAAACCCTGAGATGGGGAACGATAAAAAAACGGACGAACACAACAAAATCTCAATTTTTTTATCGTTCCCCATCTCAGGGTTTCCAAGATGTCGATTAATTACCAGCTCGCCTGTACTCTATCACTGCTTACAAAAAAACATGATGACTTTTTTTTGTTTTGCACGGCGGTGTTGAGGCGCAATCAAATGCAAGCAGTTGCGCTTGTGTCCGCCATTGCGCAGGGATCGCATAGCTCTAATAGAGAGCCCACTTTCGAAAGGGGTCATTGTTATATTCCGACCCAGTGTCGGAATATGTGCTCTGGGAGGTGCCGAGTCTGCTTACTGCAAGACGAGGCTGCGGTGACGATAGGGCGGCAGATCCCCGAACCGGGCCGGGCGGCTAAGACCAAACAGCCAACATCCTAGATCAAAGGCTGGCAGCAGACTGGCTGGCCCGTGCCAGCCTCGCGCATTTTTATTTTCTTGCGCTTGTGCGGTCGCTGACGTGACGGCAAGCTCACAACCGCATTATATCTGAATACACACAATAGACACAAAACACACATTTCTTGAAGATTACAACAGTCATAGTATGCATGGGCGTCGGCTGGGGGGTGCAAAAGGGGCAGTTGCCCCCCCCCCAAGCCAGTGTGCCTCCCCCCCCCCCCCCCCCCCCCCCTCCCTTCCCCAGCTCTCTCGGGTACGGGGGATCGAATGACGTCGCGCCATAGCTTTTCCAGCAAGCGGAGAAACCGAAAGCAATCCTAAAATAAAATCCACGCACTTTTGTCTCCTTGGATCCTTCAGCAATAAACACAAAAAAGAATAAGGTCTCCCCTCGGTCAGTTGCGATCAACCACGCCCAGCTGGCAAAAAAAAAAACAAAAAAAACATAGGGAGGGGCATTTACTTCCGAGAACACCGCAGTCCTGTGTTGTGATGAATCACAGGCATTCGAGTGAAAGTCAGTAAAATGCCCCCAAAACAGAGCGTCTTCTACACATAGCGGGATTCTTCCAAAAAGCCCAACAGAACAAATCGGCGTAGCTACTATACTCCGTTTCAGCTTACGGTGGACCGCAACGGACGTTACAAGTCATACCAGCCAATCCAGCGCATGTGAACGTATCACGTGACCACGCGCTTCGCTGCATGTATCTCAAAGGTGACGTGACGCTCGTGCGGCATTGGATTGGCTCTGATGGCTCGTAGCATCCTCCGCGGTCCATCGTAAGGAGAAACGTGAAGATTGTCGGCGCTTCCCCTTCGCTCCGTTCACATCGTAAAACCGACTGCGTAAGGAGTAGAGCGGTTTCGATCCCCCAAACCACCCCCGTCTACGCCAATGCTCACGCCAGTGCTCTGTTTTGTATATGTGCCTTTGGGTTTTTCTTCTCCTTCGCCCGTAGCATGTTGCGGTCATGGGAAAGGAGAAGAGGGGGATCAAAATCGGGGCCAGGCGTCCTCTTTTGGACAATGCAGTTCTGCGAAACTCTGTTCGCACCATGTCAACGACGATACTCCCCCGGGCCATAACTCACGCGGGAGAGGCGTGTCGGACCGTCCTCGTTGGCACCATTGTGTTCACACACGTGAAACCGTCGAATATCTGTGACAGGGTGGCACACTTTGCTGTTGCTGGCTCTCTCTTCCTCGCCCAGTTGCTTGAAAGGGCCACATTCCACACCCAATCCCACTTTTATATAACCGTGGGCTGATATGGGTCAGGAGTGAAAATGGACATCAGAAGCTTTTTTTAAACGGAAAGCTGACAGTGATAATGACAATCCATCTTGTGCAACGAAAAAGCATGTGACCTCAGTGCTGTGTCATTACCTGCAATCTATCGATGTACCTGCTGTCTCCGTCACTCCTGAGCATTCTCCGGCTTTAAAGAGCCAGCTGAACATTGGCTTTGCCCTCGACTCTCACAGGTATGTCAGACTCGTCTTTAACTGTGGGAGTATTCATGCAAAGCTGAGCTTGATCATATATATAACAACCAATATAAAGATAAGAGGGCTAAAGTTTTACCCAGTTCTGAAATGAGACAGAGCGAGCATGGCAAGCTAAGGGAACCCGCGTCGAGGAAATACGGAAAGTTAGAATGGCAACTAACCCTCCAGCGGTAGCCCTGCCGTGCTAGCTTTCCAACACAGCTAACACAGCTTTCAGGTGTCTTCCACAAACCACAATCCGGGAAATGCTTCGAATTAATATTACGAGCGAAGACAATTTTGTGCAGAAAATTAGAGTTGTAAATTGGAACATAAACCAACTTGGGGTAGCTTTTAAAAACTTGTATAAACATCAAATATTGTTAAATATGAAAATAGGGTATTGTTTTTTGCTGCGACAATTTATTATGTGAGCGCGTGACTTACGTGCACTGCCTTGCTATTTTATTGTGTACGGTACATATATAATGCCAATACTTAACCAAGTGGACTAAGTGGACTGTTTTGTTGTTTTGCCGCGTCGTAGACTAAATTCCTTTTTTTTTTACTGTGCCTGTACATATCGATGAAAAAAAATTTTTACTTTGAAATTACTGATGCATTGAACTTTTTAAAATAATTATTTCATAAAAACTATGCGCATCTTGCAAGCTGTATTCAGCTCTTTCGTATTCAGCCTCCCCCCCCCCCTTTCCCCCTTGACGCACACGCCCAAAAAGGGCTGTCAGTTTGCCCCCCCCCCCAAGACAAAATCCTGCCGATGCCCATGATAGTATGTAGTACTTGTGGCAAATATCCTAAATATATTTCAGGAGTTAACTGGGATATGAAGAGAGGAAGGGGACGTATTGGGCCGAGTTTTAGTAGTCACAAGTCTAGAGTAATGTTGTTTAATGACAAAAAGAGGGAAACCCTTAGAGTAAAAGGCATTGTAATAGACCATGTAGAAAAATACAAATATTTCGAGGTATGGCTCAGTGATTGAAGGAAATATGTAGAGGAGCATGAAGGAAATATAATTAGGAAAGGGAAAATAAATTCGGCTATTATAAAGCATCGAAGAATTATAATAGGTACGAAGGGTTCAGGGGTACTGTAAACGACTTTATTTTCGTGGGCTAAATATTTTGTGAATTTTGCTTTATGTGAACTTCGGGAATATTTGGTGGATACTAAATTTTGCAATTTGGAGTGATGTGCTATGTATTTGTTACCAGGGGGTAATACATTCTCGTGTTGTATTTTTCACAATAAATTCCGAGTCGCGAAATTCGCGAAAATTAAGGCCTTTCTAAAATTGTTTACAGTACATGGAAAGGAATTAGGGTGCCTGGACTATCTTATGGCAATATGGTACTGTGCATGAGGTCCGAGGTTTAATCAGGATTGGAAATTGGACAAAGGAGCGTGGGTAGATTGGCACTAGGAGCGTATGGAAACACACCAAATGAGGGGTCACAGCAGGACAGAGGCTGGTCCTCCTTTGAGACGAAAGGGGCAATTGGTAGTAAATTGAAATTTAAACAATAGTCAACTGGAATGGAGATTATGTGGTAGACACAGAGTGTATTCGAGCAATTATACATACCGTAAAGTTCCGAGAGAACGCCCGCCCCCGAGAGGTCGCCCATCCCGTTTTTCTGGCTAAATATCTTAACATAAAAATTCCGAAACATCGCCCACCCCCCGATTTCCGCCGAACGTCACGCAATGTCCGACGGGAATCGCATCAACCGCGCAATTTGCTGTACCGGCACGTCAGAGAAGCGAGTTTATAGCGGATTCTCGCGTTTTTGTCCGCGATCTGCGTGTGCGATCTGCGTGTGCGATCTGCGTGTGCGATCTGCGTGTGCGATCTCCATTCCACGCGAGTTGGTCCTGCGTGTACTATATATTGCATTGTGAAATACGATTTTGCTGTGTTCGCGATCTGCGGTATTTGTTCCCGTAACATATGAGTTTGTAGCAGATTCCTGCCTTTTTGTCCGCGATCGGCGCGTGCGATATCGGCTCCTGTGACAGGCAAGTTTGTAGCGGGTTTCCGCGTGTTTATCGCATCGTGAAACGCGAATTTACGGTGTCCGCGATCTGCGGTATCAGTTTCCGCGCCACATAGTTTGTAGCCTGTTTTTGATAAAGCTTTGCTGTGGCGTCCCAAAAGATAGCCTACCCCATGTTTCTCACCATTTATCTCTTCACTTTGGGTGGGCGTTCTTTCGGAACTTTACGGTAAAATAATTTGAGCACAATGAATGAACCGAACCCGTCAGCTTACATTTAAGGACCTGCACACTAGTAACGGGGCTGAGCAGGCTAGTTTAGTGGAAAAGAGAGTAAAAGAAGCAGAGAGGGAAATCTGAGAGGGAAGAATGCAAGAAAAATCGGCTTAAGCAATGTACTGGTCAGAAAAACGGGGACATAAGAAAAGAACAAGGCCTCTAATCTACACAGTGAGACCAAGGGACGGGGACATTGCCACCTGCTGTGATTGGCCAGTGGTGTGGAGCTGGCCAATCGCAACAGGCGGCAATGTCCTGGTCCGTTGGTCCCGCCGTGTGCATTAGGGCTTCAAGTGTTTGATAATTAAGGGGGAACCCTTTACTGTTTTGTGCGAGAACAGGACCGTTAAGGACAAGGGCTATAGGGCTCTATTTCAAGAGATATATACACATATGCCGTATGCCATATTGACACACAATGTGTCACACACGTGTCACAATGTGACACGTGTGTGTCATAATCGGATGCCGGAATAGAGAGAACAGTGTTTGACTATTGTCAGTGACAGGTTAAGAGTTCAGGGGAAAATTCTCCCCGCCTCCTTTCCAGCATTCATTCTTCTAAAGTGGAAAGAGGTGGGAGAATTTTCCCCTGAACTCTTGACCTGTCACCAACTAAAGGGACAGAGAAGCAAATTGAACTCGTTTGCTACTTACTACCAAAGGCTGGGTGAGGGATGAGGTTCGTCTCAATTTAATCAACGGAATATAACCTTCATTAAAGAAACATCAAAATGCGATCACATTTCGACGTAGTCTGCAGCAAGGCACCGCAGAAATGGCCCATTTTTTTTTCTACTTTTTACTTCTTGTGGCCCCGCCGGTTTTGAGCAAACGGCAGTGACCATCACCACCGGTACAAAAACTACATTCGAGTGAACTCTAGCTGCGTCGCCAGCGCGTTGAGTGTGCGTGAGAGAGCTTCCACTCTGCTTGCACGTGTGCGAGCGGAAGACAAAGGGCAATGTGGCATCTGAGAACTCGCCTGAAGGAACGGGAAAACGAAGGCATTGAAACGAGAGGTGGACGCTTTGCGAGATACCAGTATTGTATAAAGTATGTGAATCACCTCAACGAGGGACGGTACAATAAATACAACTTCACAAGAGAAAGAAACCAGAACAAGTGATTTGTGAAAACAGGTATACCTTGGGGAAGCTTTCCGACAGCAACAACGTCTCCACAGTCGCCAGCGGGCATTCGATGACGATCTCGTGGAAACACTCGTGGCAGCCATCTTTCCCTTTCACAAGCTTGATCGCCTGTGTTAAGAACCTAGTTTCTAAGTGGTCGGACAGAACTGTTCCGGCAGGTCTATCCTAATGAAGTTGCACCTCCAAATGATTTACAGGGAAAACATCGAGAGCATTTGTGCATGTCTAGGTGACTCAACCATTCATTTTCATCTGCATGAAACAACCAATCCTTTCAACTGTTTAGTTGTTAATGTACTCGTGGCTCCTCTCGATGGATCCTTTTGTCGGATTAAAGCTTGTGTTTGGGCGAGTTGGTTCATACTGATTTAAAAGGTTAAAAAGCGCAAGCGAAACAAGGACAATAGTGCCCGTCCTGTCGTCTGTGTCTTTATTGTCCTTGTTTTGTTTGCGCTTTTTAACCTTTAAAATCCTTTTGTCGGCCTGTGGTCCTAAGTGTTAGCTTTGAGGAGAAAACCAACAGTGGGACGATTCAGCATGAATTTATTAATGCTTGCTGGAGCTTGTAACCCGATGGGGTCCTTCAAAATAGGCTGCTTGCCACGACGATTGACCAAGATTCATATATACAAGTCACATTCCAGTCTCAAATACATTTTTGCTAACCTAAAGCCTGTTACTTACCTTGCTCATGCTCTGCATCGCATGGAAGAGTAGATTTGCGAGATGCACCGTACGGTAAATTTGTTTGTGTCCGACATAAACAAAAGTGCTCTCAAGATCCGTGAAGCAACATTTGCTCCTCTTCTTCACTATAAACCTACCGTTGTCTCCTGAGCCTGTGGTGACCCAATGGGGTACATTTCTAAGAGCATCGATGTACTACGCAGAAAACCACGGCAAGGTGGCAGACTTTGTGAAGAAATTAAAGCAGACAACTGCTGCCGCGAAGCTGCTGCAAGAAATTATAACCAGTGATGCTCTTGCTAGTGAGCTGTTCAGCATCGAGATGTATGGATTTATTTCAAACGCAGTTGCAAGGCTGGAAATCGAGGGGCTTGGTCTAAAGACACAGTTTGAAATCTTTTATTGTCTTTTGCAGGATTATCCAACTTCTCTGCCACAAACTTTGTAAATCGGAGTGATTGTTCGGCTAAGAATCTGTTAATAGAGGAAAGGCATAGCCTAAGCAACCAGACACTTAAGATGTTTCCGAGTGTTTCCCTCACTGCAAGAGTGAAGGACTGTGTGTTTTGGTAATAAAATTAGGCTGATTAGATATTTTATTGCTAATAAAAATAATTTGACTGTATTCACAAAGCGCACAATGTCCTGGAAAATATTCTGATTTTTTTTGCATTCCCTGTCCAGATTTCGTCACGATTTCAGTAATATTTTTGTCTCTGTGTTTCTGGCTCTAGCTATGGAAACGCACCTGGAACCAGCAGTAACAGGAAGATGAGGGAGTGATTATTGTTCTGTGCATGGAAGCAGTCTGACTAAAATTATTTTTTATTTGTTGATATTGTCTCTAAACCAATTATAGCAGTAAAGTGCATTGGAAATGTATTCTTGCCCAGCACCTTGAATTTAGTAGTTTCTTGGGATATCTATTGTGGATTTTGTTTTTAGTTGTCAACACTGCTCTTGTCTCATGGTCAGGTCTCAACGGACATTGAGGGAAAGAATGCTTGGAAGGAGTGCTTCACCGTGAAGGGTGTGCAGCTGCCGACCAACTACTACTTCGGAGCATCTGCAGTCACTGGCGACCTTTCGGACAACCACGACATCATCTCGATGAAGCTGTTCGAGATTGACCTTCCAAATGAGGTATGTAACGCCAGTGGCGTCACAAGGGTGGGGGGGGGCGGGACGGGGGGCGCGGACTGCCCCAGGTGCAGCATTCAGGGGGTGCAGCTGGGCAGTGAAAGGAAGGGGGGTCAGCGCCGCACCGGGTGCCGCTGACCCTAGTGACACCACTGTGTAACGCTCTGTGCGACTTTTCATTTTGTGAATTCAGTTGCACTTAATGAATTGATTGGGAACTGTTCCTTTTTCAGAAGCAGCGGGATACTGAAGACCGATCCAAGATAGTTCCATCTGCATCATACTTTGCACCTCCCAGAGGTTAGTGCCAATCCTCGTACCACAAGTTTCCCTGAACTCTTTAGTTCCAGCCCAGTAAGATTGAACATTGAAGAAATCTGCAGTGATACGATTAAGGCCCGCTCACACTCTTGCGACCTCTTAAAACTGGGTTCCTTAAAACCTCTTACAACGAGAGGACACACTTTCGCCATCTATTGGGTAGCAGTGTAAACTCGGCGGTCCGGCATATTTTCTATTTCTCTCGCGCATTATCCTTTCTGTCTTGGCTCGAAAAACTTTTGTCGACGTTATAAATGAGCCTTTCTTATAGGTATTACGCACATTTGACCTCGGAAATACCGCAAAACCTTCGCTCTTGTAAAATCCAGTTTCAGGGTCACCGCATAGATGGCGCCAGCGTGTCAGTGTGTTTTCTCGTCCTAAGAAATTTTAAGGGGTTTTAACAAGTCTTGTCTCTCTCGGTCGTAGTCGGTTGCAAGAATGTGAACGGGCCTTTACTCTGCCATTTGTGACAAACTGCACCAAGGTGCTCACCGTGTTCCATTCTGCCATGTTTCACTACGTAGTCTGCGCTAACATTTGTCAAAAGGTAATTTCTCTTCTTTCCATGTGAAGGTCGGTTCGACCTTTATACGGAACACTGACAGTGTGTCGCAAGTTTGCGCAGTATTTGTCATCAATTAGAGTTTGTTTGGACAGGTTAGTTTGCTATCGCAGCGCGGAGAAGTGAAACTCGCAAAGTGAACACTGCGCAGTTCATGCAGTTTGTTTTGTTGCTGCAATGCACAACATATTTTATACACTGATCAGCCAAACCACTGACCACCCACTTAGTACAGTGTTGAGCGACCTTTGGCACACTAAACAGCTGGAACCAGTCTTGGAAAGAATTCTACAAGTCCTTGGTGAGTGGCCCGAGGAAGATTGTACCAGATTTGCAAGTGCAGGTATTGCAGTTCCTGTAGATTATGAGGAGGTGGCTTGTGAGCTCCGAGCCGGCGCCTCTTCACATTGCGGATTGATATCTGCCGAGTTGGGAGGCGGGGACATTGACTGGAATTCATCATCATGCTCTTCAAACCACATTAGCACAATTTTGGCCTCGTGACATGAAGCAGTGTTCTGTTAGAAGATTCCAGTTCCGGTGGGGAAGACAGAAGCCATGAATGGATGTAACCGGTCAACAGTGACGTTGACATAGTCCGCAGCTTTCATAGTGTCCTCTACAACAACTACCCGTCCCAGTGATGCCCATGAGAACGTCCCCAAAGCTTAATACTGCCACCATCGGCTACCATCAGCAGATAATGTGGATAGCACGTCGTCTAGGCACGCTCATCCATAGTGTAGGGGTGGTCATAATGTTTTGGCAGATCAGTGTATGCACTCTGTGCAGTATGATGAGGAGTCATGCAAGCATGCTTTTTGCATCACACTGCTCTGGAAGCACCGAATAGTGATAACTGTAGTCTCCTCTCAGCATTATCAGAATAATACCATAGAAATGAAACCATGCATCTACCCATGGAGGAAAGTCGCATCTATAGCATTAAAGAGAAAACAAAAGCTTCTGTACAGTGAGAGTTGTACTTAGGCAAAGCTATTTTTGTTTAATAGAAAACTTGAGCTATCCTGTGAACATTGCCTCGCTGTAGCGCAGTCACATGCATAGGGGAAAAATACTCCTGACAAACAGAATCGCTGGCTCGAGTCTGGCATCTCTTCAGAAAAAGGAATTTGATACATGTTGATGCAACTCTACTTGCCATTAAACCTCTACAAAAAAATAAGTGTGGCTACTTTAGGTATATAGGGTAGGCTGCAATATCCCGAGTAGTTGCATGTCATCGTAAGAGTATTCCTAAATCCCCTTGACTAGATTTAGCTGGGTATCAATCTAGGTAAAATTTTTATGTCAAATACATAGTTAACTTTTCATTTCTGTGTAGGTCTTCGGCTTTTCGAGGGTGCAGTAAATAAATATAGAGGGTGTTTTTTTTTTTTTGCTAAGACAAGATATTAAAAACAAAAAGGACACCGGAAATAAAGAAATTATTCCTGCAGAATAACATGATCGACCATGGCGGACTTCAGAGCACGAATATAAAGAGACAATTAGTGGCTGAATTAACTACAACTTGCTGACCTTTCAAGTATTTGTTTTAGCTGTCATGTTTCAATTGGAGATTTGCAGCCCATCGTTAGTATAGGTCAAATAAAGTAATGAATTATAGACAAAAAAAAAATATTTCTTGTGAGTTACTATGCGACAAATTTTGGTTGCTGCAGCAGTGTGAAAACAAGACTGAGACGTCAAAGAGCTCAAAACGCCTGAAAAACACTGCCCCCAAAGTTGGACCAGTGTGTTGCACTGCCCCAACTTTGGGGATGGCGTTTTGTTTTTTTTTTTTTCACTCTTTGCCATGACTTGCTTTTGGTTTTGATTTGAAGTAGTCATTTTTGCAACTTAATGGTTTCAGGGGGAACCACTTAAAGGGGCGGTGCAACGATTTTATGATTAAACGAATTTGCATCTTGTCATTTTTACCTTGTTTATCGTGTCCCGGGGGATAGAGAAAGCACCTCCTTCATTAAAAATGTCGAGATTCCGCTGCACAATCGCAAAGCAAAAGTCGAGCTTTTTCACCCACCTGCAGCCCTAAGTGGCAGCCGAAGCAACTTCGGCGAAAAGATTACGTGACCTCGCTCGGCTCTAAGCTGCAGCATAACGCCCGCTAATGTCATCAGAGAGAGGGAGAGGAAGCGTCCTCGGAGATAGCACACGGGAACCTACATGGCACTCCGAATGACGTCACTGGGAGTGCGACCAGGGGTGACGCTGAAAACTGGGAGTGAGTTGAGGGGTGGCCCGAAATGCCAATATTTATCTTTTTTTCACGCAACAACTAGGACACGCAGGCGAAATCGGTTTTCTGTTCTTTACTTCAGAAGTGTCAGAAGGCAACTTCCACAAATCTTTGACCGAAGTCCGGAAATCGTTGCACCCCCCTTTAAATGGTTCCAATGCCATTTAAAGATATCAAAATATGTTATTAATGCATAACTGTGTCTAAACAGTGCCAGGAAATTAGTTTTAACGGTGCTGATGGCAAAACATAGTAATTACAGTATAGTTGTTGCAACATAAAGGCACTGGGGGAAATTGCCACGTCTGAAGTAGGCCCTAGTGTGCTTTGTAAGGTCGCGCCAACCTCCCTCTATACTCGGCGACAACTTTTCTTGGCTATGCAGTGGAGAGCCCGCGCAGAGCTTTATTCAACGCTCACAATGGGGGAGGGAATGCAAGCCTGTACCCTCAACTGCATTGCCAAGAAACGTTGTCGCCGAGTATAGAGCTGTAGTTGGAACGACTCCCTTGCTCCATACAAGTGGGCAGTCAGACACAATTGTGTGCTGATTTGTTGACTGCTCCCTTTTTCTTCCTCCAGATCACATTGAAGATCCACCCCCAGCAATGTCTGGAACCAAACTCTTCCTGATTGTGCTTTGTGCCATCCTCGGTCTGGTTTTGTGCATCATTGTTGGATTCATAGTGTTCCAGAAGCAGCAAGAAACATCCAGAAAAAGGTTTTACTGATTCCAGAAGTGGGGGTGGTGATAAGGTGCCAGTCCTTCCAAGAGTTCCAAGGAAGTGGACAGAACAGTCATTGCAAACAGGCCTGCAGGAGTGAGCAGTTTTTTTTGTTTTTGGCCATGTATTTTTTTGTTTTTCCTTATACATTTCATGGTCATGTTTTTTTGTTTTTTTTATGACTACCAATACTACTAGTTGTCAATGTCGTGTATATGTGTGAATGAATGCTTCAACAATGTGTAAATGAATTAGTTGAGTGGTAGGCTGCTTTGGATATCCTCCCACTGCAGCCTGGGTGTGGGTGGCTACGATTGATTGCATGGTGTACTGCTGATTTTTAGAGCAGACGGCAGGGCATTGTTGTTTCTTCCGAGGGTTTTGTCCTCTTGTGTCTCGCCGATTTTGGAAAAAGGGTATCAATAAACATCTTTTTGGGACATTTTATTTGGCAGCTAGTTGTGTTTCCTCAGCACTGCATCCTGTGGAGCTGCTCCTTGATCACTTCAATTTGTTGAGCACTAGGAAAGAAAGTAAAATGTCTGAACCGGCCCCGCATGCGGAAATTGTGTTGAGACACCATATGCCATACCATTTCTGTATTGCGTCGGCCCTGAAAACGGAAAAAGTGGCCCGTTAAAAACGCAAACAAAACAACTGTGCCTAAACCACGCTGTACCATGAGGTTCAGTTGCAATAAAGCGCATATTACACTCTACAGTAGAGACTGCAATATTTTGCAAGTTTAACTACAGGAAGCGCTGTGCTTCTGGTACCAGGGCCGGAGGGAAGTGCGAAGTGCAAAACATAAAGAAACTGGTGCTTTTGCACTTCGAAAGGTGCAAATACTGCGCGTAAGCCACGTGGAAACTTACTGTAGCTGCAAATTGGTAGCCAGCATCTGCATCTTGATTAGGTTCTGCACCGACAAAATGTGAACATTTAGCAGTGCATATTCAACGATGACCACGACTTCAGCTTACGACTTCTGAGTTGTGGACAGCATGTTCCTGCAGAGCGAAGTTTCTCGCAGTGTGCATCAGGGTCTGTAACAGCAGCATCCAGAAGACGCATTGAGATGGGCTAGCAAATTTTGAAATCAATATTATAACTCGATAAACTTACCACCGCGTACGTTTCTTACCTCGTTGCTTTTGGACCCCTTTACTATTTGTCTTGCAAGGGACCCTACACTATTTACGTTGACCTGGATACGATCGCATAACCTCTCCTTCGATTCCACGAAGAGGCTGCGCGCACTGGAAACCGAACTAGTCATTCCGATTACTTCGTTGCACTTTATCCGCGAAGAGGTTCTTACGATTCAGGAGCCAGTGGTTAGACATGTGGCTGAGATTATGGCATACGTGACTGCTGATCTGGGGTCCCAGTAACACGGTAAGAATATTAGCAGTTTCACCGTTCGACTACAGTGGGTTCTGGTTACACTGGCAGTTATTTGGTAAACGCAGAATGAGGAGAGGAAGGAACCACAATAAACACAGCAGGCACCACAACCGAACTGACCGAACGCCGCAGCGACGATGGCGAGCGACGACCGGAAGAACCGGAAACGGTAAAAGTCTAAAGACGAGGACGGATGGATGGATGCTATAAAAATAGGCCAATAGGCGGAGCAAAGGCCGCCGCCAGCGATGAATATTCCCCCCACGCTTAGAGCGTAAACTAAATTTGTGACACAACGTCGACCAATCAGGAGATCTCTACTCCATCTCACAAATGTCTGCAAAAGGCACAGGCGCGTGAGCCTAGCTCAGCGAAACATAGAGATCATATACTAACTCTAGAGGAAAAGGTCCGCCATTTTCCCATGCATTCTGGCTGCCGCAAGCGGCGGAGCATGCAGGCAGACCCTCGGGGTCCCAAACATGGTTACCATGGCAACCGAAGCCTCGCTATCCCCGATCGCACCTCCGGAAAGGGAGTCTCATACCATTTATTCTGCGAAGTTTCGTCGACAGCATTCGATTTCACGAACTTCAACAATCCACGAACTTACCGGTGGAAAGGTATTCACGTTCCTTTCGAAGCTTTCTTTTTGCATAGCGCGCAGATGTACGGCCTCGCGTCAACGCTAAACTAAACCAGATAACCGACTTCGCGGGTGGGGCGCGAGAGGGCGCGGCCGAGGAATACCGATCCAAAGGGCTCAGCCGTATTCATCCATCATCCATCCATCCAAGCCGCGCAAGCACCAGATTTCCGAGATTTCGACAGAAGGGAAGTTAATGCAACGTAATGAATATATTGGTTTTTATAAGCATTAGAATAGCTCAGAATTTAGTTTACAACGTTAAATTATCACTGTTTATATTGCTGAGAGTTTTCAGTCTTCGCGATTACCATTGCGACTGTCGTCCTTCAGCTGGCAACATTGCTTTCTTTTTCTCGTGTTCTGTCGCTCTCTTTCGCGATCTTTCACTCGGGACCCCGGGTGTCGGCGCACGGGATTTGCCACTCCTCCTCACCCACCTTTACCCCCCTGCAGCGAAACGCTTTTGTTTGTACGAGACCTCAGACCATGTCTTTGTCTGCACTGCTAGAACAGCGTCCTGAGACTGGCTGAAAGAAAACAGTGCAAAGGGTGGGGTGCGCGAGCGTGTTGAGACGCGGAGTTCCGCTCGGCACGGCTCAAATTATACTTCGTTTCACTTTATCTGCGAGCGAAACCAAAGCTAGAAGCGCGAGACCAGCACTTTTTGCATTTCTCCCCAGCTCGCGCGATCCAGCAAAGCCTGAACGCACGGAGCTTCCGTGCTCGCGCTTCCAGTTTTGCCTTCGCTCGCACATAAGGTGAGCACATATTTTGATCACACGACCACCGCTAGGGGCTGTTTCGCGGCCTGTGGTTGGCCCGGGCCCGAGATGTGGCCGCCATATTTGAGGTCCAAAGTAACGGTGTTTGAGGTCACTGTTTAGAGCGCATGCTCAGAACGAGCTCGCATTAATAGTACAGTGGCTTAAAGGGGGTAGTGTAGTTACCGCGTAGTCTCCACCATGCATCGGGAACGGCCGCTCCTTGGAAGACGGTGTAGGTGGCGCTTCGATCCGCAGCTCCGTTCGGGTGCCACACCGGCCGGCAGATAGAGGCACCCTAACACGCTTCATAACTAATATAAATACCTCAGAAACAATTATCTGTTTCCAGTGAACTTCCCACGGCATGATTTGTGTTCGTAGGTGAATAAAAATGTGAAACTAGCAGACGACAGTGCTGCGAATCGGCCGGAGCTGGCCGGAGCCAAGCTGACCAAGCGGCCAAGCCGGAGCCATAGCCGGAACGACGGTGCTGCAAGCGCCAGCGCCACCCGCGGCCGTCTTCCAACGCTGTGCCGCTTCTCCGGTTTCGTTCGTTACACTACCCCCTTTAAGCCACTGTATTAATAGGCTGCCAAGACCGGCAATCTTGGAGGTGCGGAATGCACGTGGCGAAAGAACTGCGGAAGCTCGCGTTCAGCACGCGCTCCGCAGCCGAGCACACGGCTATGGCCGCCAGTGAATACTTCCTATTCAAACCAATGTATGGCAACTCTCTCAATAAACGGCTCTGTAATCAGCAACGAGGTAGAGGTATGGTGGCTAGTAGAGGGGCTTAGAGTGATAAACCGGAAGTTCGGAAGTGGCACCCCCCCCAAGGAGGTTATAATGGGCAGGAGGTGGCGTCCTTATCTCCAATGCATGGAGCGAAGTGTAACGGAAGTAGGCGTGGCCACGAGCCTCGACAAGCATTTCTTGACCAATGGGAAGCCTAGTGAGTGGGCGCCGCCATTAATTTCGGTGCAAACAACCGCGTTGCGATGACATTTCCGTGGCAACGCGATTGTGTGCACCGAAAGTAATGGCGGCACCCACTGTTATTTGAAACAGCGCTTAACGGGATACGTTTAAACCGGTATGGTCGGAATTGGATGAGATTATTATAAACGAACGCCTGGTTGCCCAGCAGAAAGTAAGTGACTAGAGTTGAGACGCTCTAGACGACGCACCGACTGAATCGGTGTCGAACAGGCGAGATTTCGAGCCCAACACTTGCCTGACCAGTAGGACTAGGAAGACGGCGTGTAGCGGACGCTCTCGACACCGCGCGACCGCGCCTGGAGCGTCGTCTCGAACGAGTCGTCGTTCACTTTGGAAAGCGATCGCGAGTCAGTCATCGTAGGCACGAACGCTGAGAAGGGCATCGCGGGTTGAGAAAGCCGTACAAATTCTGCTTCGAGATGTTGGTTTCACTCCGCCGTGATGAGTATTCGGGTTCGCATCGAAACATCTTTTGGTGCGCCGATCGAATCGAAAGCCAGCCGCGACAGCGAGCAGACGAAGCAGACCGCAGGCACGGAGCAGACGTAGCCTAAGCCTAACGACCGAGCGGAGAGCAGACGATGGGAGCTAGGTTGAATTTAGTTTGGATGAGAGAGCGTCGGTGCGCAGGGCAGTCTGGGATTGGGTTGTTCTTCCGGCGTCGCTGGGTATGACGTCATGCCGGGTCCTGCTCTATTTAAACGTCCTTGCACCCCCCCGGTGGCCGCCATGTTTTACGCAAATGTGACCAACGTCACGTGACCTCCCAAGAGCCGTGACGTCACAGGTAAGATGGCAGCGCCCAGAGCTGGCAGCAGATGCGAGTTTGTTCGGTGCGTGGTAGCCGTGATGTGCAGCTGCTTTCCGACGATTTCGGGCTTGAAGGAATGAGACTTTATACTCTTTTTGCGCAAGATCGCTCTGGATCATCTGGATATTAACACCTGTGAGACAGCATCAGCCGTATCGCCGTACCGGTGCTGGGATTCGGGATTTGTTCGAGGATCTATAGAACTTTGAGTGCTTTTAGCACAGAATTTTCGCATTCTCTTAGCTTTGTTTGAACGTTGGAATGTCTGGGAATTGACGCGGAAGGTATACGTCGCGTTAGGGCCTAGGAGAAGTTGTTTCAGCCCTGCGTCACTAACCATAGCAACTTTTAGCGAGGAAGCTCCTGCGATCTTTAACCTTTTGTGCTAATCGACGATTCTACATTCGATCGTCTTTCTTCATTTTTTTGTGAGTGCGAAGTGTACACTTATTCTCAGCTACGAGGATGACGTTTTATTGAGTGTGGGGATGAATAAATCGTTGCAGGCACCTGCTTCAAAGCTATTCGACTTGCAATAAGAACAACTGTTTTGGTGTATGCATAGATTAACTGCACCTTTTCCCCCTTGGGATTCATTGCAGCAATACTTTTTTTCATCAAGAAGTGCATTGTATTGGTCGGTCAATTATTTACTTGTTCTAATTACCTAGATAAGATGATTCATATTTGTGTTCATCCCTTGCCTGAAGAGCAGTCTGGTTGAAAAATGTTGATCATTCCTTTCGATCTCTTCAATAGACTTTTTGAAAAGTGTGGGCTGCCTATACTTCGTATCATTGTAACTTGGAAAAGGGCAACAGCCACAGCCCCCTCGAGCCAATCAGAGAGACGGAGCGAAGGTGTGTGACAAATCTGTGCAGACGAGCACTCTGAATGACATGTTGTCATGTGCCTCTCTCCAACGTGCATATTGGCTCACTGAGACTGTAGCCTTTGCCGTTTCCCAAATTGTGATGGAACGAATTACAGTAGCTACTACTCTAATTACCCCAGGCTTTCATACTTTGGGCATTTGTTCGACAAGAATGTTGTGCCATCACTGTGAACTCGGCTCAGCACCTATTGGACTCGAATGCTGCATTAGCGTTCAACGTGAACTGGGGCCCATTTGTGTGCTTTACGCCAAAAAAAAATGGTGACAGTTGTGTTGCTTGATGGGGTTCTGCAAAGGGTCTATTGTGTCATATGTATAGGAAGTGGCCTGCTATATAACAATGCATCAACACATACTATTAAAGTATATGCTCAGAGGTGTGTTTGTTTTTGCAATTAACAAGTTACAGCAGTGTGCTTTAATGTTATTATCATGTGTGTAGTTTTAAGTATCTTCTCTGCAATGCCTACGAAGACCCCTGGAGGGAATAAATTAATAAATAACATTTTCACATCACTGGAGTTGGTTTTCGGATGTGCCACATGTTCACGGGAAGTGGAACGAGTGCAGCCCCATGCAAAAAGTCTGCCAGTCTGGTATGTCCCATTAATTAATATTGAAGGGTCAGAGATGCGAGTGTCCTCAAAAGGACCTGCGCGTGCAGTGAACACACTTCTTGGTGTATAGACTCGAGGCGTAAAGGTAAGCGGAAGTATGTTTATCGGGTTAGTGTATCAAATATGTTTATTTCCACTTGATTACATAATTATTGATTCTTAGTAAATGGTTCCATAACGAGTTCTTTCTGCGACAGTCTCCTGTCGGGCGTTCAGTCGTAGTACCTGTGGACCTTGTGGTTGGATGACGCTCCTGGCACGTCTGTGTTCAGTTTGGTCGAGTAGCAACTTTGACCGACTGATGCCGTCTTGTAGTCGTACGTCATGTGCGGCCACCGACATCTGATGCACTAAAGCTGCAGGGCTGGCTTCTAATCCGCAAAATTTTCCTGGTAGTTTTCTGTATCAATGCAGCAAGCTCGGGCACAGGCACATAGCCAGGATTTTGTTTCGGGGGGGGGCCCGCCCATGACAAAATGCTGTATGAGGGGGAGGGGGAGAGGAGGTCCCAGCAAAATGGAAGATTTCGGGGGGGGCCCGGGCCCCATGGGATACGTGCCTGCTCGGACATGTATCGGTTATGTGGCTGTGCCTTTTGCTGTACCGTCGACTTGATAGCTGGCAACAAGGTTTGTTTGCTATTCAAGCCATTTCACTTCCATTTCGTAATGGCGATTTATTCTGCATCCCGCGACCACTGCAACTTGTGTAAGTCTCGTGTGGAAAAGTGAAGTCTGGTGATGCTTGCAGTCCACTTTTGAGAGCAACCAACTATTCTATTTCTTCAAGTCACTCAGCGGCATTCTCCCTCAAAGTTGGAAATTGTGTGCTTCGTGGCGTGGACACAGATAATTAGTGCCGGCAAATTATTAGGTATTGTCCTTGGACGACAACCGACACCAGATCAACTGTCCTTGCATTGCCGCTCACCTGCTTTGTCGTGCTTACCTCCCGTCCAGATGAAGTGGATCACGAGCTTAGGGGTAATGTCGGCACCAGGGACAAAGACCGCTGAAGATAATCCTCAATCTTCCGCGGACGCTCGTCGAGACGTGGTCAAGGGTCGTTCGGCACGAACCCTTGCACGCCAATTCATTGGTACGGGCACCTCCAGTAGACATGGTCGGCCTCATGGAGTGGTTTTCGGTCGGTCATTCGCAGCACCTCCGTTTTCCTCGGTGTACTTTGTTCAACGCGGACCTACACTGGTTCTTCCCGATGTCGGGAATGCTTCGGTGTTGGGGTGTCTCGTTGAATTGGCATTGAATAGTAACAAGTAGCCAGTGGTGGCCGTTGTGAGTTTGTGGCATAAGTCGCCCTCGGTTCGTCAGATGCCGCTTCGCTCGAAGAAGTCTCCAGTTGAAATGCCTGTCGAACTTCTTCTGAAACAATCTCGGCAATCAAAATAAAAGCCGGGCAACTGATGGCAGGAACTAGCTTCCTTATCTCCTCCCGGACACCGTTGTGGATGATGTCATGGATGCCTGGGGTGCTGGCGTCGAAGTTGCAGCTGGACGACTCGAGTGTCGAGATGCTGGGGAGTGACAGGGTCGGGCCTGCAGTGTACATTCAATGTTTGAAGCCTCACTGATATGAACCCTTCGACTGTTGTCGTGGGGTTGCGGACAAGGCTGCCGAAGGTGTTGTCCCTCACATGAGGGACATGGGATTCTTAGCTTCTTGTCTTTGTAGCATCAGGGTTGGCGTGGGTGCTCGATCTGGCGCAAAACATCCTCCACGAAGTTGGTGACGCTCTCGTTGGGGCCGTGTCCTGGACAGAATCAGGAATTCGGCTCTCTCTCATCAATGTTGGCTGATGAACGTGCACGTCAGCTCGATCTCGCAAACTTCCCACGACGTTAAGGAGAATTCGTGGTTCTCAAACCAGTGCCTGGCAGTTTCTTCCACGAGAAGTATAGGTTCTGCAAGAGCTGGTTGTCCATCTACCCACTGTGGCGGACGACATGGTCATATTGTTCAATCCAGCCCTCGACGTATTATGTACCTTGCGTGAAAGGGCATCAGAGTGCGAGGTGCGACGGGCATGCAAACGATGGTGGGAGCGGACGCGGTTTGCTGCTACAGGTTCGTCATTGTTGGCTTAGTCCGCTTCGGTTTTTCTGGCAAAAGACCTAATTCCGGTGGTTCTTGTTGGTAGCAGCGACTGGCTTGGATTTCAAGTTCTTCATGGTGTATTTCTGAGGTTCGTCCTTGTGGTACTCGCTCGTCTTGCGGTTTTTCTGCCGGGCTCGGGATAGGACTTGGTTCACGGCTCGCCGGGGGTTTAAGACGCGGGATAATGTGCCACCCGTGTCTTGTTATCGGGCAACTCGGCTGAGGAGCCGCCAGGGTTCACACAGAGTGAAGGGCTATGGGTAAAATGCGCAGCACCTCCACCAGAACATACAATGACAGCTGAGCATAGCCTGGAACTTTCCAGAATAGTAAATATTGATAGAAAATAGGACTGGAGCAAGCATCCGTGACAATATAACAAAACAGACAGAAGAAAGTCTGTCCTGACCACTAAAGAAGCTGCATTGCTTTAGTGGCATTCTGTCCGAATAAATCCTCTCCTTCGGGGTTTGGCGACTGCCGTGGACGAGCTGAACTGAAATCGATGTGGGACCACTTTTCTGGTAATGAGCCGCTGCAGACTGCCGTCGCAAAGCGGCGTGAACGGGTAAACTGGGTAGGTAACACACGCGATGAAATGTCCATCCAGCTTGAAATTCACGTAACGAATGTTGATGAAACTTTGGTGTCGACGAAACGTGCGACAGACCAGCGGAATCAATACCAACTGCAACACCTGTGCTCCGTGAAAGTGCACGTCTACGCCAGAACAATTTAGTAGGCAGCACAGCATCACCTAAAGCATGGCACAAGAACTACCAGCTTGAAGGCAGTTCTTCGGCGCGCCGCACACCTGTGCTCCGTGAAAGTGCACGCCTACGCCGGAACAATTTGGGAAGCAGCACAGTATCATTTAGCACGGCACGGGAACTACAAGCGTCAAGGCAGCTCTCCGGTGCGCGCACCACACAACCAAAGTGAGCCTTCGGTTATTTGAAGGAAGCGGCACCACAACCGCACACTGCCAAGCACGACTCACGCAATTTCCGTCGCTAAACTGTGTATCCAAATATATTGCACATGCTTCACTGCAGATCTCGAAGGTTCCGATGGTCAACGAGAGCACAGAAACGTCGCCTTAAAATTTACGCTGTGTCTAAAGATACGTCGGACGTATCCTGACCCCAGAGTCTAAAGATACGTCGGACGCACCCGGAACCCGGAGTCTGAAGATACGTCGGACGTAGCCGGTGAATGGCCACCGGTCCGTCGGACGCACCCGCTCTACTCTCGCGAGTCGCGCTTTGTTATACTTGCATTGATGACTATAGGATAAAAAAAAAGTTCAAACAATCAATACATTCGAATTCAGTTCGAGTAGCCGCAAGCCATCATCATCGCCCACTACAAAAAGTGTTACGATCACAAAGAGGGTGCATGTGCTTCGCACGTGTGACCAATACTCCCGTGGGAAAAATATTAATCTAGCAGACTTACAATAGGGTAGTCTAGTCTGGTATATATGGCTTGCATGCGACGTCAAAGCAGTCCTCCTTGCTGATGGTACAATGCACTGGAAGCTGAGCCGACTCGTTTCCAGTTTGTAGAATTAGCACAGCACTGGTTTTACATTTCCAGTTAATGGGGGAAAAACCGAAAGCTGCTCAACAGTGCTCGCTCCTTTCCGGTTTTTTACGTCAGCAGGTGCATGTTGCGTCATACAAGCGCCAAAATCGGTAGGCAGGAACCGTGACCCGCCGATCCTTTTTTCACGCACTGCGTGCTTTGCACGTCTGTACGAAACTTCGACCGCCAGTAGCCGCGTTTACATGAAGGGGACTTAGTTGCATCAAATTCAGTTGTCGCATTCAGTGCGGTCATGTAAACGGCATAATGCGCTAAGGAAACGCATCGCATTCAAGACACGACGATTCATGTTTCTTCATGAGTTTCATACTCTCGAACATTGCTCTCGAAACTCATGAAACAAAACTTCGACTTCCAGAGAACGAAACGGCACACGACGTTTTATGTCTCATCAGTTTCGTCCAACGTATCTTTAGATTCTGGGATCCGGGTACGTCCGACGTATCTTTAGACTTCGGGTTCCGGATACGTCCGACGTACCTTTAGACACAGCGTAAAATTTATCCTAGCGGTGTCCGAATCAATCCGAGGTCCGAGCAACGTAGGGCCGATTGTCTCCTTCGTGGCAATATCCCCGTCGGTCACCAGCGAAATGCACACCGTTCCTCCGTATTTTCACGTTATACCTACGTCAGACACCACGCTGAACTCTGAAGTCGCTTTCGACCGGCCTCATACGAGGGCTTCCGCGTCTGAAATCAACTCGCCGACACGAACGACAACGAACAAAGCATCCGACAAGCTCCGGCCCAGCTGGGGCCAGCCGCTGCCTGGGCGCTGCCATCTTTCCTGTGACGTCACGTATTTGGTTTGGTCACGTGACGAGTGGTCAAATTTGCGTACAATGGCAGCGGCCTTATGGGGGTCACTTTCGAGCAGGGGGGGGAAGGTGCCGCCGCTTCCAATGCACCCTCCTCAGAATTTACGGCGCTCCGTGGGGGCCGCCATATTAAAACTTGATACCAGTGTTGCTGCATCTGTAGGTCATCTTTAAGTTAGAGCTGACGGAGAAAATCTGGTCACGGCGCAACGCCGATGTATGCTGGAAGCTAGAGCCGGTTTGCTTTCGTTGTTTTTGTTCGGTCGGAGAAAATCTAGCAACAACGCACGTTCAACATGGCGCCGGTATTGTTTTGGTTTGACGCGGTTTGCGAGCACATGCAGCGAAGAGTCGTGACCGCAGAAGTGCCCCTGTGATGTTCCCGGAAGACGGAAAGTATCATTCGTAATCGTTGTGTGTCTTTGAAAGCGAAGGGAGTCACAGGGTCCACGAGTGCGCAACCACAAGCCAAGGTTCACGACAGCGCTGCGTTGACTTCGGCGGCTTCGGCGATCTCGTTCTGTTTGGTGCATAGAGATAGGTTTGGTGCAACACGGAGATGCGACAATGAGTTAAAACGTTCGTGGTGTGTCGTGCGGTGCTTGGAGGTAGAAGCCCACACTAACACGAAGCGCAAAATGGTTATTATGGGGTTGAAATTCAACGGTTGCAGTCCCGTCGTCGTCAGCTGATCCGGTCCAGCTGGTCCGGGAGGACGCAGCGAGCGCTTTTAAAAGTAAATCTTCCTTCGTTCCGTTTCAAAATGTGGAGGATTCTCGACGCATACCGTGAGTAAAAAGCTGCGGGCGTTTTCAACAAAATTATGTTGTTTTAATTGAATAATGGACTCCGGATTGTTATCCTAGACCTGCCGTTTTTATGCTTCGTGTTGTTGGCGTTTGCACAACGACGCACACCGCCCGAGTAGATGATTCGGTCCTGCAAACGACCGGTCATACAGAATTTCAGGGAAACTTAAGTCACCACCGATATTTTCTTGTAAACCTCGTGTCAGTTTGTTACAAGCGGCGTTGGTTGCGCTCATCATGCGGTGGGAATAAATTAGGGCAACGTTTCCTACCTGCCTACGGATGCATGAACTGAGACCAATTTTTACGTAGTGAACATAGTGTTTTTTTCTTTATTATGGGTAGAGGTGTTGGTGAATTTATTATGGTACAATCACTTGAGAGTTCAGAAATTGGGGAGAGCGAGCATGCTTTGCCAACTTTGTCTCTTTTCTCTCTGGCATTGCCCCTTGTTTCAAGTTGCAGCTTCAGGAGACATACCTACTAGCAGGTACTAACTGCTCTAAAGCAAGTAGAAGACTGGTAAGTCAGGGCGGTGCGGACTCCGTGTTTCGCGCTTTTCGCAAGGTGACTTGTTAAGTGCTTTTGCGAGGTATGCGGAATACGCAAACGATTTTGTTATGCCCGTTGTTTGCGTCTCCAGCAAAACGAATAAGATAATCTACAAAGACGCAATCACAAGCCAAGATTTACGATAACAGTGCATTTGATTCGGTGGTCTGTGTAGTTGTATTTTACCCTGCTTTCTGCAACACCGTGTCATGACGAAGAGCTAGAACGTTCACGGTTTGTGGGCTACCAGTTGACCCAGGGGCGAATCCGGAACTCCGTTTTCTTTTTTTTTCTTTTTTTTGGGGGGGGGGGGGGGAGGGGGACGGGAAAATCTAAAGCAAGATAAACAGGACTCCGGTTGCGCCTTTGGTTTTAACCGCCGCAGAACTACACTGCGCCGACGGCCCCTAGATGTGCGCCGCTGCGCCGACTCTTGGTTCTAAGCCGCGCTTTGAAACCGCCGCCGTGGACTTCAGTCTCGGTTGAAGCGACGGAGTGGTTCTCCAAGTTCAGAGTACAAGTGTGTCTGCTAGGGTGCGACCTACCCTATTTCGAACCCTCGTGCTTGAGTACCGAGCCTTCTATCACCTGGCAGGCCGGTAGTCGATTTTATTTCGGGGGATCCACCCATGTCAAATCGCCCTCCGAGAAGGAGGCAGGGGGGGGGGGGGGAAGCGGCCGCTCCCGTCCCCCCCCCCCCCCCTGGCTCCGCCCCTGGGTTGACAGAAGCCCGCGTCGCCCGTATCGGCACTGAGTGCACTTGGGCTGTTGTAGTGGCTCTAGGCTGTTGATGCTCAAGCCTTTCATCCGCGGCTTGCCGCCAGCTGATCCGGCTGCTTGACGGTGAGGAAGCGGCGAAAGTGACCTCTGAAGTAAATGTAAATCCTTGTTCATCCAGTTATCCGGTGTCAAAGTGTGGAAGGTGTCCAACGTGTACTGAGGGCGGGAACTACGAGCATTTGCCTTGCTTTCGCAACCGAAACCAGAACAGCGAGATAACTGCCTTGCGTACTCCAAAATGATGGAAGCAATAAGTCGTCAAAAACCCGTTTTTAGGGTTTCAAACCAAGTAAACAAGACAAATATAATTAAACTTCGTTGTCTGTATGCAGGAGGACTTATGTAACACAACAGTACATTCTCTTTCCAAAACGAAAAAGAAATTAAAACTCAGTCCGCCGTATATGGCAGCAACTTCTTCGCTGCAAAACCTATGCTGGCAACGTAAGCGGTTTTAATATGGCAGCCTCCGCTTTGCGCCGCGTTCCCTTTCCCTCCTTCCCCCCCCTGCTTTCGAGTGCAGACCGGAACTCCGGTTTATAGAGTCGATTCGCCCAACCAGGGGGCGCTTCGAAATTGCGATGGTAGCTGTGAGCAAGATAGAATTTGAGGATCGGTTGAGGCAAATGGGTGGGGAGCAGTGGGCACGAAAGGTTTTCAGCTATTTATACATGAGGAGTATAGACACAAAATGGAGACAGCGCACTAGGAAATTAAGAGGAAAGTTTTTAGGCTATAGTGGAGTTACGGAAGAGCAGGTCTCAGTTAAGAAGAAAGTTAAGGCCACAGAAAGAGATCGGTGGCTAGAGGGAATGCAGACAAAGAAGGCTCTGGAAGGCTATAGGTTAAATAAAACAGTTATTGCCAAAGAAAGCATTTATGACAATTCTAGGGGAAGCTCATTGTTGTTTGAGGCAAGGACAGGTGTTTTGCGAACCAGAACATACAGAGCGAAGTATCAGGAAATGGATACAGTGTGCACTGCTTGTGGAGAGGAGGACGAGACGGCTGAGCACTTGATACTCTACTGTAAAGGGCTTCACCCTATGCCTGCCGAAGACAACATAGATTTAATAAAGTCATTGGGTTTTAGAGACAGCGAAGGAAAAGTGGATTTCAAGACAGTAGAGATTAGCAAGCAAAGATTAAGTGAATGGTGGCAGAAAGCGAGAGAAAACTAGGTATTTTCTTTTTAACTGATGGCAAGGGGGTTTTATAGCCTCACTTATTACACGCATCTTCCGCCGAGAAAGCGGTTGATTTCCCCGCCTACGAGTCGGGTCCGCCTCGCAAGTATGGCCGTGCGGCGTCTACAAGATAACTTTACAGGTGAGCGTCACTTGTTTAAATTTTGAGCTGTAATAACATTGTGCGTTCTCCTCTTAAGGGGGATTCAACCGCTCGTCACTCAATGGGCAATTAAATTTCGCTACACAAACCTGAGTTTCAGGAATGCACGATAGTATTCATTCTTTTGGGGGTTACTTATGATAACGTAATGAAGGTTGTGCGGCCTTTGGATTTTTCTTTTAGAGCGCTGGAGATTTTTAATAAAATCCAGAAATATGACCATTTTGACTGTTTTTAGCGCGTTTTGAGGCATTTTTGAAAATACAATTATTTAGAAGACAAACGTGACAAAACGCTTGGCCGTACGTACTAGGGGTGCCTATAATCTTAATTTTAAGACCATGACGAGAAAGCAAAATATTGTTGTATTTGCGTATTTGTGTAAATAAAATCACCCTGTTAGTTTTATTTCCCACTTGATAAACGAGATGGCGACACTAGTACTAAATGCCTCAAACCGGAGATTTTCTTGCTGTTGCTGTTGTTGTTTTCCTCTCGAGCTCGAATTCGACCGCGATGTCTCGTTGCTCGTGGATCGGTAGCACGTGTAGCGAAAGCTCACGCTGTAAAGCTCACCTGATCGTGGATTCAATCCACCGCCTCTGCCCGTTTCAATCTGGATGAGCATCGTACCGGCGTGCTGTCATGTATCCAGTCTTGTACACGTTACTAAAAAAACGTAATCGATTACAATTACTCTTGGCTAAAAAGTATTCGATTAGATTACTTGATTAATCGACAGCAAAAGTAATTGGATATTACTTGAAGAAGTAACCGTTACTTTTCTGATTACTTTATTGTGTGAAGACTTACATGTTTAGCACTCATAACAATGAACTACTTCGAACCTATATTTCACATTTTCACAAGTATTGAAGAAGAAAAAACGGGTTCCCTCTTCGTGGTCGTTGTACCTTCACAATGCGAACACAAGCATAGAATTCGTTTGAAGAAGTTTAAAGGGACAATGAAGGCAATTTCGGACATCTTTTTGGCGATTGAACTGGGTTCCAGGCACGTCTCAGGCCACGCTGCCCAAATTTCAGCCGAAACCGGCACTTGTGTGCCGCTCAAATCAATTCAACAGTCGCGGTAATAATCGTACCGGGATCGACTGGGGCGACGCCCCGAGAGTTGCGGGAGAATCCAGGAGAAGCAGAGCTCACATGACCGATGCGGGGCCAAGAAGCGCGACGTCACAAAAGGCGCGTCAGCGATTGGTCGGAACGAGTGACGTGCCCTCGGTCACGTTTTGGTTCGCAGTTTTTAGGAATACTGTTCTAATTTCAGCGTGAATAACCATGAAAAGTATAAATCGGACCGGAGATGATTACTAAACCGTAAATAAAACAGCGTAGTTATTTTTTCTTTGCTACGCTGGACGCGAAACGGGCAACGGTCAACTATGGGCAAACAAAATAAATAAAAAAAGAATGCAGCGCGGAGCACGCTAGAGACGTCGATGTCGTGTTTCCTTTGGGAGCACGGTACTCGAAGGATTCTGCAAAGTGGTAGTCATGCCAAATTTGTGCGCCGTAGATGGCTGTTCAAACGGTCGACTGAAGACCAGTAATCGTTCTTGTTCTTAGACGACGAAATGAGTGGACGTCCGACTCCGGTGAAAGCAAAAATGGTGCGGTTTATTTTCTCCTTCTTGGGGAGCGTCCCCCGCGGAGGAACCGGTTCCCGAGTCGCTGCCGCTTTCCCTGTCGGACAGGGACAGGGCCTGTCCTTCGGCAGCGCGCCGCTCTCGTCTCGCCCGTGCGAATGTTGCTCACAGCTCTGCTGCTCTAGCTCTGTCGCGAAGCGTTTAAACATTTGTGGAGGACGTAAAAGCGTTTCCTGTGATTTCAGGTAAATTTTCAGATAACTGGCAGCCATGATTTTAAGCCACAATATGGACAAGTGTCGTTACCCTGAAGCGTAGCTTATTTAGTGGCACTAGGGAAGATCATGGCGGAACAGCGCAGCACTGAGCTAGATTTCAGACGCCATGTTCTTCTATGTATAGTGCCACTAAATAAGCTACGCTTCAGAGTAACTACACTTGTTCATATTGTGGCTTAAAATCATGGTTGCCAGTTATCTGAAGAATTAACTGAAATCGCAGGAAACGCTTTTCCGTCCTCCACAAATGTTTGAACTGTTCGCGACAGAGCAAAGCAATTTTATATGAGCTTCCTAACACCGAATCTAATGCTGAGGAAGTCGCACTTTTGAATCATGACGATCGGCAGTTGCGTCTACTCTGCACAAGCACCAAAATGCCGGCGCCCATAAAAATGTTGGGGAACAGAGTGCCGATACTCTAAGCGCAGCTCATTTAGTAGCTCTAGTTCTTCCCAGAAGTGGCGCACGGCACGTGTCTCTAGCATTTCCACAAAAATGATTGGCGCCACTTTTCCCAGGATAGATGGGCTTTACTCGACACAAACTGAGAGCGGGTTTGCAAACCCGTATTCAGACGAAGAGCAGGCCGATATACGACATAGGAAGTGCAAAACTGCCACTTTATTTCTTTTTTGTTTTCAAGCTTTAAACTAAACTGAATTTTTTTTTTTTGCAAAACGTTTGCGTGTTAAATGTGGTGGTCGAAACTAGGGATGTCGCGAACCACCCTAGGTTCGATTTCGAAAGGTTTCGATATTTGCGAAGCGAACTGAGGTTCGATTTCGAAAAATTTCGATATTTTCGTACCGACCGAGGTTCGAATTCGAAAAATTCGCAACTTTTGATCACAGTAGAGTTTCGAATTCGAAAAGTTCGAAGCTTTCACGGTTTCTAAAATTTCGGGTTCGAATATTTCGAATATTTCGAATATTTTTTACTTGAGGTTCGATAAATTCGAAGATTGCGAACTTTCCTAACTTGAAATTCGAGATATTCGAAAAATCTGAATTTCTTAAGATCTGAAGTTCGAAGATTTCGAAATTCTTTGGAAATAAAATTCGAAAACTTCGAACGCTTCGAATTTTTATATACATGAAGTTCGAACAATTCGAAGATTTCGAATTTCTTTCTGCATAAAGTTCGCAAAGTTCGAAAGTTTCGATTCTCTTTTAACGCTGAATTAAAAAAAAAAAACAAAAAAACTTCGAAGATTTTGAATTTTTTTCAAGTCCAAGTTTTCAAAGTTCGAAGTCCAGTTTTCAAGTTCCTCCACAGTTTCAGTTTCAAATAACGTTTTCACGACTCACTGGTTTTCACGAAATCAAGTTTAGAAAAGTTAGGGTGTGATACCTAGGCTCTGCGAAGTTGGTCAGGCAATTAAATGAGACGACAAGTGTCCCGGATGTGCTGGAATATTTGCCAGTGCAGAGTGACGTGTGACCATAGATCAGTAATTGTGACCGCCAGCCCGGGGGGGGGGGGGGGGTTCTTTAACGTGCATCACGCAGTAGTGATCACACGAACACACTGTTTAACGATACTCATCCAGTTCGAAATGGCCAGGGGCGGGCAGGAGGTTGAGGCTCAGAAAAACCTTGAAGCGACCTGGCAAACTACCTCCCCACCCCTTGCACGCTGGTAGTAATCTGATCGAACGCCACCCGAGTGACGCTGGCATATAGTAAGTTAAGTTTGTAATTGTCCTGGAGGTTTATTTTCTGGGACGGAGGAATCGCCTTGCAAAAAGCACAGAAGCCGACACAACTCGAGGTCGAGGAGCATTCTACCATACAAGTGGCGTCGGAAGAGGAAAAACGGGGGAGGGAAGAGGGGAGGGGGGGCCTCAGCCCCCCTTCCCCCCTTCCAGATATTTCGGACTGTTAAAGAAAACAATACGGGGAAAGAGGGCGTGGTCGAGCTTATTTTAATCTGAAATTATTTATGCCTATGTATAGGAAGTATTCACTGGCGGCCATAGCTGTGTGCACGACTGCTGAGCGCGCGCTGATAGCGAGCTTACACAGTTCTTTTGTAATGTGCATTCCGCACCCTCACGATTGCCGGTCTTAGCAACCTATTATTGTGGCCTCGTTCAGAGCATGCGCTCTAGACATCACCCACAAATATGGCGCCCAGTGAATACTCCTTATAGCTACTGTCGCTCTTCACTGCATAAAAGATTGCGTAGATGGTCATTGTTAGAAACTCGTTGTCAGAAGGCACTACTCGTCACATGCTTAGTGGTTCGGAAGTTCAAAGCTATGTCTTTACGACCTAAATAACTGTGCCAATGGTAAAAAGAAGAAGAAATAAATGCGGGGATAAAAAGCTGGAGAAAGAAAAAACTATCAAGAACTCGCCGGATGTGTTGTATTCTTGCATATTCAGGGGTTCAGAACTTCGAAACAACTTTCTCCTACCAAAATGTGTACAGGCTAAAAGAAACACGTCCCAGGAACGTGAAGCGAAAAAAAAAAATGCTTTCTTTTAATGACGTGCTGAACTTGAACAATATTAGAAATCTCCAATGAGTTAATTTATTCCTTAACGTGAAAAAACAATAAATACATTATTTTGTATTCTGCAGATGGCAATGATATGTACTGTCTGTGGTGTTAATTTAAATGCGATACCTCAAACAACTTAGACGAAAATAAATACCAAGTTTAGGGCATAATTGCATGTAGATACATGTTTGGGCATTTCTTCGAAACTCACCTTGAATAACAATAGTCATATCTTAAGACGACACTTATCTAGGCTATACATAGATCATTCTTAAAAAGTTTAACATCTCTACCATAAATAGCTTCGGCTACATCGCGCTTCAAATCTGGCATAAACGATAATCGTCAAAAACCCGTCGTCCTTCCTCGCTCCTTTGGGAATTTATTTCTTTAAAACTAGCATGCCAGAACATTGAAATAAACGGCATTGTATTTCGTAAAGAACGGAACACCGCATGTAAAAGTTCGAGAAAAAAAAAATTACGAATTTACCTCACTACTTGAATTCAAATGGAACCGTCCGCCGGTCTTTCGAAGTTCGACGAACGTCGAACTTTTACCCTAAAAGTTCGAAGTTCGTCGAACTTCTGACTTTTCAGGATTCGAAAGTTCGAAACTTTTCGAATTCTATTGATAAATAAGTTTGAAAGTTCGAAAATTATTGATTTCCTTAGCATAGGAAATTCGAAAGTTCGAACAGCTTCGAACTTTTTAGTGCAAGAAATTCGAAAGTTCGAAAATTATCGAATTTTTTGGTCAGTCAAGTTTGGAAGTTCGACAAGCATCGAATTTTGCAGTGTGATAAGTTCGAAAGTTCGAAAAGGATCAAATTTTTTAGCGTAATAAGTTCGACGGTTCGAAAAGCGTCGAACTTCTTAGCTTAATAAGTTCGAAAATTCGACTTCCGTCGAATTTTACGATATAGAAAATTCGAAAATGCGAAATCTTTCGAACCTCCCGAATCTCTTGATTCGATCATCGAAACTTCGATTCGAAAAAAGTTTGCGGCATCCCTAGTCGAAACGGCCGCAACGCCGCACCTTGTGCTTTCGATAATTTCGAACGTGGATGGAACTTCAAATTCATTCGGAAATCAGAGGTTATTCTACGTTTTGTAAGCCACTGTAATCTACGTATGTACTGGCTCGTATCTCTCGCCGCCTGTAGGCCGCTTCCTCCAGCGGCGGACGCAGAGCGAAGAAGATCTATAGCACGAGGTCGGCGGCGAACAGCCCGTGGCCCGAGCCCACCCCGAGCGCCCGAGCTGCATGCGCAGCTGCGAACATGCAACTCGTTTGTTCCGGAAAAATTCTGCGCCATCTGGTTGAATCCCCCTTAAAAGGAAGATTACTAATCACAATGAACCATTGTTCTCGTGAGTCCTTTTAGACGACGTCGGGATACTATTTTTCGGTCGCTGAACCACCGGCAGACTACGTTCTCGCACTAGAGGCTACGAGTGGGATAGCTTTTCGGGCTCGTCCACGTCGAAGAAATATTAACGTGTTGGGGTTCGTAGGGGCATAGGCTGATAATTCCGGGAAGAGATAAGTACCCCGCGTACAGTTGCGACTACAGGTCCTCGCTGGACTGGAGTCGCGGACCGGTGCGAGCATTGTGCCGACGATCTTAATTTTATTAGTATTGATGAACAGCCTGCCTCAGCCGTAGGGAACTAAAACGTTAGGGCACGACCTGAACGAAGGCCTCGTAGATTTATTACCAGGTATTTTTGTCCCACTTCACTGAGGCAGTTACTGGGACCTGCTCCTGCTGATTAATGGCATTTTTTCTGAGAGTTTGAACAATAATGTGCCGCGAGATTCTGTTAGAAAGAGGGGCAAAACAGTTGAAAACGAAAAGAGGCAAGCCTAGACTAAATCTTCTGCATAAATGTCTCCTATGCAGATGACTGCACATAGTTTTAGTCGAATTTTGATGACAATGTTCAGTTGCATGGATTTATAAAAATTTAATTTATCTTTCAGGTTCAAGGTGTCCGATCCACATGCAAGATTTTCAAATATTGGGTGGGGGCTTGATTCATACTTTCCTGTGTGGGACATTTTAGGAGGAAAATGTTGTGTAGCAAAGAACACACCAGTGACACATGATAGGCTGCCATTATTAGAACCATTTTTATTTTCTGGAAAAATAATCCATGCCTGTCAGTGTTTAATTGCTGCTTCACTGAATAAAGCTTGTTTCGTTGCATGTTTTGAAGCGTTTCCAGGAATGTACCGTATTTTCCGGGCTATACTTTGAAAAGTTGAAATTTTTGGCTGTGCGGACTATGCGGGATTTTTGTTTTTCAATATCGTTAATTATGACGAGACGAAATAAAAGAGTATGTTAATGATGATTTATGTATATTATAGGCTTTTTTGTGAGCTAAGAAAGCTGCCGTCTATGAGAAGATATTTGTGACGACTAAGCACCAGGTGCAGACTATGCACCATGTGTGGACAATCTAAGCAATATCTTTTATATTTTACCCCAAATTTGCCCCTGCAGACTATAGTCTAGAAATTATGGTACAGCAGCATAATGCAACACTTTCAGAAATGTTTTGTTGACAGTGAAAAAGATTTTTATTGAGTTTTATCACAACCACAAGTATAGGTAAACACACAACCTTGCGACAATATAAAAATTCTTCCCATGCTCGGTGAAATTTGCGCAGACTCGAAGTATGGCCGGCAGGACACTTGCAGATGGTGTACACATCTCGAGAAGCAAGGACTGTCAAAGAAATTGTAGGGCCGAGAACCCCGACTATTTCAGGGATCCTGCACGGCAGATCAGCTGTTCATGATATTTCAAATCTCACGAAAGATGTCTTCCAGTTCGTGAGAAAGCAGTCATCACCCAAGCTTATCTATCTCTAGCCAAGCTATACTGTATCTTGGAGTACAGACTAAACCAAAACATGTAACTCGAAGACAGAAGAGACTACAGAACTTGCCAAACAACTAACGATACTTTTAACTGGCTAAGAAGCGGGCACATATAGAGAATGCAAAATAGACGAGGAGAGGTCACCTGTATCTTCGAGTGAGGGAGTGAAAATTAATTTAAATTAACTAAGAATCTTTCACGAGCAATTACAGGGTTGGTAGGTTCCCTGCAATTAGTCTTTACTCAACACCTCAGCTGGCATCTCGTCTAGTAACTTGTTGCAGGATGAGCCTCAGCGTCGTCCTTGCAGATGTTCACGAAGTGCACGCTACAGATCCTCGCTGATGTTGGCGGAATCAAAACGGAACCGCCCCCACTGAAAAATAAATCAATAATATAAGATCTCTGGTGTGATCAGCGGAAAATTGACACGAAATAATAAAAACTATTATTGTCCCTAACAAGTAAAAACGTAGTCAAGCTTTTTTTTTTCTTTTTTTTTTTTTTAAGGGGGGGGGGGGGGCTGGTTGAGGCATTTTTGGATGTGCATTCCTTGTGTGTGTTGTTTGGGAGGGGGGATGCATGTGTATATTATAGGGTCGTACATGATGGCTATAAACAGCTAAAAAAAACGGGAACACACACGGCAGGACAAAGCTGTACTCGCAACCCCTAAAAGCCCCTCCTCTAGCTAGAAGTCTGCTGACAAAGTAAGAACGGCAGGGCGTCTTTTCTGAAGGGCCGACCTCCAGCACGTCTTCGTCGCCCTTCGCTTCGATTTGGCTGTACGTGCGCGCTCGAGGCTCGCGAGATCGAAGCCCTATCGAAGGTTGGAAGCTAGTGCTGGAGAAACTGAAGCTCCTCCCTGCCGTTCTCATCCTTCCAGTGATTATAGTTGAAATATTCGTGCCAAAGGGATCCAACATCACGACCGAGGCCCCGTGAAACACCTCGAGGGAAGGGACAGACGCGCACGAAAATGAAGTATTCCGTCACGAAGGCACTGCCAACGGACTTTCACGCGTTCGGTAGTCATGCTATTATTGTTCTGACACCAATTCCATTTCGTTTTTCAGGCGTATTTAGCAAAACTGAACTTCCAGCGAACGAGAAACTTACCTTTGTTGGAGCACTGCCGTGGTTCAGGCTTGGCGCCGTTCGAGTCTCGTACGACTTTTCAGGGAAGCGGTAGAATTTTAAGGACTGACTACAACAATATCCAAGGTTGTTACTGCGATCAACAACGAAATATTTGTGCTAGTCGAGCTTTTATATCTTCTTTATCGCAATTAATACTATTGACTAGCGTACCCGACCGCCTACGGCGGAGAAGCGAGGCGAAAAACAAACGAGCCACTCGGACTGGGGCGTCCCGCCAGGGGCTGGAATGGCGCTGTAGTCAGCGGCGAAACTTGAGTGACTTGAGCGCTTCGGTGGGAAACACTTTGGGTTGAATTCACGAATACATTGTGATCATCAGATTTATTTGTTTTGTTCCAACATGAACGCCGGAAAACCGTCAAGTTGTGAGGACCACTTGCGGACTGCGTTCAGTGCGTCTTCAAGTTCAAACGACCGCCTGATCGTTCAAACTGTCGTCCGCTCTTTCAAACATTTCTGCTTGTCGTCTGCTCTTTAGACGACACTGGCCCGTAGACCATGCAGCTGTTGGCCCGGTACTTGCGATAAGAAGTAAGTGCAGGCCTCAAAAGACTTAAGTTTGAAGGTTGGTAAGCAGGCGCGATGCAAACAGTAGATACAAGGAGATGTTGATCATTGTTACCAGTGGCCATCACTGACTTGTTATGCCTAATTCACTTGGTTTGATTCTGTTTGCGATTTTCAGTATCGACACCGACCATCTGAGCTACGGTTCACGCTTTTGCAGCCCGAGCGACGTCACGACTGAAAATTGCGAGCGAAATCTTATCATGAGAATCGGGCTTTAGCGCACATTCTGCGGCGTCCACGGGGAATGAATCGCCGCATGTCACCTTATTCACGCAAAGTTTTGCGGTGTAACGAGCCTTGGTAATTTCGCTGAGGCCGCTGAAGTAGTCAGACATTGCCAGGAAGACGTAGAATCAACAATTCCAGCATGAAAAAAGGCAGGGGGACTCACACCGACGCCGACAACATCGCATTTTAATGGTTTGTTTATGGGCGACAGCGAGCTTCTTGCCCACACTCCACGCGGCGCCGGTGGCGTCCGCTGGGGTCGCTCCGGTTTGTTTGCAAACATGAGTTGGTGTATACCTCAAGGCAGCTTGCTTTGAGGTCTACCCACTATCCTTCTATCAGAGCAAATCACAGCTCGGCGTCTTTCTGACGTCACCGCAACTCCTGCACAAGAAGCAGACGACTTGCTCTCCGGCGGAGACATGCAGTTTAGAGAAGCTCGTTTTAGCGAACGCCATTTTACCGACCCCAGTTTATCGAATTCCTTTATAGAGAAACTCAGTTTAGAGAAAAGGGCGACGAGCCTTTTTTTAGTGACTTCGGATAGGTCAGGTGAGTTAACATTTTTGTAATGAGCCGCCGCAGACTGCCGCCGCGAAGCAGCGGGAGCACAGCGGGGGGCCTGGGTTAACACTCGTGAAGATGGAGAGCCTTTTTTAAATAGCGTCCGCTTTTCGATAAACGGCGCGGTTCTCTAAACTGAGGCTCTGCTTTCTCTAAACCGTGCTTCAATAAAACGTGCCAATTCTCTAAAACGTGCTTCGATGAAATGGCATTCAATCAACCGTAGTAAACCCGCTCTCCGCATAGCTTTTTCTCTCACTGCGAAAGATACGAAGGACGCAGTGCTGCGGAGCACAAGTTTGTGTCAACCGGGGAGTCACGTGATGCTCCAGTGATGTCGTTTCTCTGCGTCAAGCTATTTTGCTGGAAAGAGTCGCGAGACTTTTTTTTAAATTTTTTTTCAGGTTTGGTTGGCTATAACAAAGGCGCGTCATTGAAAACTTTTTAATGACGTAGATAATGCAGATTATGCCATTTCACGGAATTTTTATAGATGCCTTCCCTCTGTGCTTCAATGCTTATGAGCTCGGCCACTCGATACGTCTGCCTAATTATGCCGAAATTGTTCTTGTCGCTACGCTGATTCTCCATGAAATGCTTTAACATTTAGCGCAGGAATTCAGACTCGGCAAAGGATTGGAATTCCAAACCTTGCAACGGTCCGCATACTGTGTTCAGAGAGCCAGTCTGTTCTCCCGCGTGTCGGCTGTTTCGGATGCAGCCACCACAGCTTCCCTCAATTGCCGCCTGCGGTCCACATACTGTTATCTTCAAAGAGCCAATCTTTCCTCCTGGGTGTCGGCAGTTTCGCGCAAACGGCATCGTCGCTGCGCCTCGATTTTTCGTTGTTGCGTACGTTCTGCCACCGCTACGACCGCTTGATCTCCCGTGGTGCGGCATTGGAAGTTTGACAGAAGATTCCTTCCCTCTTGTAAGAGGGAAGGTGGACGTGGCGGACTTAATGAGCAAACAAACGAAGCAAAAGAACAAGGCGGGAACCACGCCGTAGCCTCGCAAAACCAGTCCAGTTCTGTCCAAACCACGACCATCCAAAAGAAAGACAGCTGCATGCACCAGAGCAATAATTGCTCGCTTTCCACTTTAGCAGAGCGAACGCTGGAGAAGAGGTCACCTCCTCCGGCGTTCACTCTGCTAAAAGTGGAAAGAGGTAGGAGAGGAACATCCCCTGAACTCTGAACCTGTCACAGACTATATACGTTTAACACTATACAGGGGGTAGTAGCAGTAAGCGATGGAAAGGATACTAAAACCCTGCACATTTTGGCCACTGCTAGTGCATGCCCAACATGTGTGGTAACCTAAAGTGTGAATTGAGACTGCCATCAAATGAGACGGTTGTCTCTGTGCTGTAGAGAGAAACTTCCTCACTACAACTATAAGTCTGGCGTCTTTAACAATTGCATCACACACTAGTGACATGCCAGCAGTGGCATAGCCAGAAAATATTTTTGGGGGGTGTTTCTAAGTGCTGGTGCAATCACACACACAATTACCCCCTTGACTACGTGCCTGCATGCCAGTACAATGACTTTCCATGTTGAAAAACGGACAGGGGTTGGGATTGATTTCAGGAACCATACATTCTGCAGCGCATGGAGCTTGTGCTCTATGTACTCCGAGCAGTGGAGCATTGACACTCTAAGCCACCTATCCCCTCCGACACTGTCTGCATTGCTCAGTATGTACCGTAAAATACTGAGCAAGCGCCCACTCGAAATTTGAAGATAATTGTGAAAATATAGGGAATGGGCACATGTGCGGCCATCAATTATACATATATACCGTAGAATACCACGCATGCGCCCATTCCACATTAAGCGCCCATTCCCAAATTTGTAAGATCTGAGGAAATACGCGCAGTACGTTTATATGTAAAATTGATGACCGAACAAGCGCCCATCCCCCATCTTTTTATTACCTCCAAGGTTCGAGTGGGCGCTTGCCCGGTATTTTACGGTATGTACTGTGCATATTTTTTCAGGTGTTTCATATCTTCGGGGTGGGCAGATGCACGGTGTTCTTGTTCGATGCCAAGGCACGAGAAAAAGAAATGATATTGTGGGTGATGTTTGTGCTACACAATGTGTGTACGAGATAGATCCTGTGTCGTTGACAAACATCTTGTTATACCCCGTCATGAAGGACTTTCATTAATGGGGTTTCACTACAAACACCAGTGAACCAAACCAATTAAGGAAACTTAATATAACAATGTACACTTCTCTAACATATTTGTTGACACACAGAAATAGCAACAGTAAGAATTAACATAACGAGAGCTCCAGCACAGAGTGCAACTTTCCCACCGAACGTGCTCAGTTGCTATGCATGCACATAGAGGTAATTTTGTCATTCACGCCATGATTGCCTTTTGGTGCAGCTGCCTTGGAGCATCCACATCATACAGCATAAAAGAAAAGGCGTGATGCAACTGCTAATGAAACTACCCTATGTTCAAGCAGTAACAAGATGACAACTGTCGAGTTGATGCAGCTTCATTCAACATTTTTATATTTGTTTCTCAGGTTCACTGAGCATGTATAAATAAAGAAGATGAGTAAACCCCTGTTGCCATTCACTTTACTTATAATGGGATTGAAAAACATTTTTTAGCACATTATCAATTCACAATCTAACCCAATATCAAATAGCATTCAGATATGTCAGGACATTGTTCTCGCATGTGTAATAAACAATATACTTAGACAAGCCCTTGAGGAATGCCCTGGGGAACTAACACCAAAAACCACAAAAAATTCCAATGACTCTTATTCCGGTTATAGTCATAATCAAGTGCCCAAAAAATTTCCATTTGACTAGACTTTGTTAAAGTGAATGTAAACAGTGTATTCTGGTCTACAAAAATGACTACTAATTGACACTTCACCAATGCTGCCTTCCCCCCTTTTCAGGAAATAAATATAAAATCCACATACTACATTAGCACTGCTTGAAGAGAAACAAGTTGGTTAATGTTTCTTCAAATATCACACTTGCGATTTGCACACAAAGCACAAAGGTAGTCAAAACTGGTCAGACAAACTTGAGGAAGCGTCATCAGTAGCAGCTGACATTTCGCTAATAAAAGACAGTGTTTGTGACTTCACTTCAGGCTTTGAAGAAACTAGATCTTTTAGCAAAATATTGCCTGCCACTCTCAAGTTCCCAAAAGGTTCTTTGTATCCTTTACAAGCACATGTGATTTGATGGACTGGATCCCAGTACTGTCCGCCATGAGCTGAGAGTTGTAACAGAGGGCAAAGCATGCACTTGAAGATGAAATCATAAGGCCATTGAGGCAAGTTCAAGCACATACAATATACTATAAGGAAAATATTGCAATGTTTTATCATATTCCACGCAAGTGTCCTTATCCGAGTATGGCTGCTAGGAAATAATATACCCGCAGCAACAGAATGTAGACGGGACGTGCTTCGAGCATTATAGTAGGCAAGGCCGACTTTTCATAGGAATTATTATGTATATTCTCCATCGAGCAAACAATACATAATTAGTAACAGCATCGTAAAGCTCAAAGGCTTGAAAGCAATATAGGGGTACCTGCTTTAGAGATACATGGTACCGAGCTCTTGCAGAAAAGTGTGCTTGCACTTTTTATACATGGCTTGCATTGATGTCACATCAGCCGCCATTGCTCCGTACTGCGCTCCTGTGCCCGTACCTTTTGCAGCATACATTTGGCACCCTCCATTCTGTTCGTCTCGGCAAACCTTCAATGGTATGAAATGTATGCTGCGGCAGGTACGGGCGCTGGAGCATGGTACGGAGCAAAGGCGGCTCTGGTACGGTGACAATGACGTCACATGAAAGGCATGTATAGCCTATGCCATCAGTAGCGTAGCCAGGATTTTTTTTTTTTTTTTTTTTTGGGGGGGGGGGGTCTGAAGCCCCATAAGCTCTCCCCCTGGCTATGCCACCGTTGCCATAGACACTCACTATGCTAAATAGCTCCACATAAAGAGTTGGCATTGGCAAAAAAGCAGTTACGACATGATGCACCTTAGCATAGCCCACAACAGACCTACTGCACAAATTTCAGTGGTGAGGTGCCTTTGATGAGGAGGCAGTGATTTTCCCTCTCTGCGGCGGAAGAGGGTACCATATCCTCGTAGCAATCCCCCTATCGATGAGGTCTTCGGCGACGTTCATCCTCACTTGGCCGTTCTCTCCAGTCATTACAAACATGTCTACCTGATACACGCCCGCCTCGGAAGTTCCATAAAAGACGGCCTCCAGCTCCGCGCCTGGCGTGACGCACCAGTCCACCATGTCTCGAAGACGCGTGCTGCTCGGTGACGTCAGGCGGCGAAGGGAACAGGGAACAGCCAGGCACGGTATCTTGGCGTCAATTTGAGACAGGGGAAACAGCTTGTTCATGCCCAGCACCAGGGTAAGCCCGTAGTCCACACAGAAGACCTCGGCGGATATGGGCATGCCGAAGCCGTCCTTCTGAACGTCTAGCACAAAGGCCCTGGCGAGGTCGAAGTTCCTGCCGGTGTCCGCTACGCAGTAGGCTCCCACGTTCAGCGTGTAGAAGTGCTCCGTCTGTCCGCGGACGAAGTCTCGGATGTACGGATCGCGGTGTTTATTGTCCTTCAGCCTGAGCCAGAACTTCGTTGGGCTGATGAAGTTGCTGACCCAGACAGGCAGAGGAACCTTCATCGGAATGTCTGTGAGCTCGGGGATGGGTGGAACTTGCATGCTGAAGCCAAAGCTGTCAGCGGCTGAACCCCACCGATCAGTTAAACCCAGCAGATAGTACAGCGTAGCTGAACCGCCAAGCTACAGTGGGCTAGCTGAGCCAGCTGAGCTTAGCCAGCTGAGCTGAATTCCGTGAGCTGAACAAGCTAAACAAACCACATTTACCACCGCCAGTGTTGCCAGACGGAGAAAAAAAAAAGTCAGCAGATTGATCCCTAAAAAGCATAGAGATCATATACTAACTCCAGAGCCGTTTATTGAGAGAGTTTGGCCATACATTGGTTTGAATAGGCGAGCATCTCGGGCCAACCACAGGCCGCGAAACAGCCCCTAGCGGTGGTCGCGTGCTCTAAATTTGTGCCACGACTATACTTCGTTTCACCTTATGTGCGAGCGAAGGCAAAACTGGAAGCGCGAGCACGGAAGCTCCGTGCGTTCAGGCTTTGCTCGAGCGCGCGAGCTGGGGAGAAATGCAAAAAGCGCTGGTCTCGCGCTTCTAGCTTTGGCTTCGCTCGCAGGTAAAGTGAAACGAAGTATAATTTGAGCCGTTCCGAGCGGAACTCCGCGTCTCAAGACGCTCGCGCACCCCACCCTTTGCACTGCTTTCTTTCAGCCAGTCTCAGGACGCTGTTCTAGCAGTGCAGACAAAGGCATGGGCACGAGCGCGTGGCTTTGGAAAGTGCCTCCTATGCACGAGGTCTCGTACAAACAATAGCGTTTCGCTGAGCTAGGCTCACGCGCCTGTGCCTTTGTCTTCACTGTCGACATTTGAGAGATGGAGTAGAGGTCTCCTGATTGGTCGACGCTGTGTCACAAATTTAGTTTACGCTCTAAGCGTGGGGGGAATATTCGGCGCTGGCAGCGGCCTTTGCTCCGCCTATTGTCCAAACTCTCCTAATATACGGCTCTGACTAACTCTAGAGGAAAAGGTCCGCCATTTTCCCATGCATTCTGGCTGCCGCAAGCGGCGGAGCATGCAGGCAGACCCTCGGGGTCCCACACATGGTTACCATGACAACCGAAGCACCGCTGTCCCCGATCGCACCTCCGGAAAGGGAGTCCCATACCATTCGTTCTGCGAAGTTTCGTCGACAGCATTCGATTTCACGAACTTCAACAATCCACGAACTTACCGGTGGAAAGATATTCGCGTTCCTTTCGAAGCTTTCTTTTTGCATAGCGCGGAGATCTACGGCCTCCCACTAAACCAGATAATCGGCTCCGCGGATGGCCGCACCCCAGGAATACGAAACCGCGCAACCACCAGATTTCCGAGATTTCGACAGAAGGGAAGTTAATGCAGCGTAATGAGTATATTGCCTTTTATAAGCGTTAGAATAGCTCAGAATTTAGTTTACAACGTTAAATTATCACTGTTTATTTTGCTGAGAGTTTTCAGTCTTCGCGATTACCATTGCGACTGTCGACCTTCAGCTGGCAACATTGGTTTCTTTCTCTCGTGTTCTGTCGCTTTCTTTCGCGCTCTTTCTCTCGGGACCCAGGATGTCGGCGCACGGGATTTGCCACTCCTCCTCACCCACCTTCCTCACCCACCTTTACCCCCCTGCTAAAAAGTCAGTAGATTTGCACAAAAATCAGTAGATTCTACGAAATCTGTGTTTTGCCATGTTTAAAAAAAAAAAAAAAAATGAGTTAATGGTTGATTCTGACGTGTTAGTGCCTTCTGAGTCCAAATATCACAACCGTTTGACCCAAAATAATCCCTAAACGGACAAAAAAAAGCGAAGAAATCAGAAGCGATCGCCGCAGCGGCACGCCATTGGCTAGTCACGCGTGACGCGCCACTACGTCATAAAAGGACCATCTCGATTCTCGTTTGCTCCGTCGCTTGCGGAAGTAGCTGGGCGCCGGGTCTTCTGCTCTTGTAAATCGGGTTCGGCTACTGATTTTTCGAAATCTTTCGGTGGATCCGAAAGAGGAATGTGTCCAGACGACCCTCGACGTGACAAAGTACGCGTTCCAGCCGTTGGCAAAGTAGAAAAATGACCCCCCGCAGTAATAAACGCAGGCACGAGGAACCGCTTGCGCGGACGCGACATGGCCGGCTTCATACCTTCAGGAATGTACTGACTGCTACTTATTGTAACGGAAAACGTTGACAAAAGGCTGAACTCCATGGGACGAATATGCTGCGAATAACAGACGAATTTTGCCCGGCGGCTTTTGCTCTGCGCGTGGAATCAACACAGTGGCTGCTACGTTGCGCGCAAAGCGAGCGTGCCGTCGGGCGGCGTTCGCCAGTTATTCGTGGGAGCATCTCGCTAAGGCCGATAGTCGCATTACGGCCGAGAGTGCATTAAGGCCGAGAGGGACGAAAGGGCCGGGGGTGGCTTTGAGGCCGAATAGGGCATAACGGCCGAGGACTGCATTAAGGCCGATAGTCTCTGAATGAGCTGGTGTGCCCGCCTTCTCGGGGGTCGCATTGTGGTTGACGACTTTAGTTGCCACCAAATAAGATAGATGTTGCCATATTGAGCATGGCGGATGAAATTAACATATTTCAGTCTCGTGAATCGCCGTGGTCTCTTCTCAGATTGCAATGATTGGCGCTCCGAATACCGTAAACTACTTAATTTTGAGAGGACCTAATTTTCGCCAATTGCCTACAATTCGCGAAATATAGGTCCCGCGAGCAATTCTGTTAAAATGTAAACACATTAAAATCTATTTTGAGATCTTACCACGTCGCGAAAATTAGAACCCGCAAATTATTCAAAAACTCCAGCTTTGACCTAATCGCGAAAAATAAGTCGTTTGCAGTATTCTGCGTGAAAGTAAACTTATGACATTTTTAAGAGTGTATCTGTCGGTGACTTCAAATACTTCGGTTTCGGGTTTCTTTTCACCCTTCACGGCCGGCACCAGTCGGCATGCCGGCCTTGCCTATCCGAATGTTTCATTTATTTATTTCCTTTTCTGCGCTTTATCATTTCTTATTAGTTTGATCAGTAGTTTCTTCATCTGCATATTTGGATTATGTACACACACGCACAGGTATTTCCAAATAAGTGCTATGAATTTAGGGCCCCTTTTTGGTATAACATTGCTATATTTTAATCATCGGCTTTATAAAAGTTCAGTGAAACATTTATGGTGTTTTTTCAATTTTCAGCACTTTAACTAAATTAGTTATGTCTCTGATTCTACCGGGCGGCTACGAAAACGATGAGTGAGGTTCATTTTAAAATATTATTTTCAATATTTTTACAGCGAAACGTTGAAGAAAACACATTCTAGGAAATATAAAAAGCACATGAACCATCAGAATGTCAGAACATGACAATTAACTCACCGTCGGAGTGCATTCTTGCCTTGAAGAAGTGTCACGTGCTTCGTTCCGTCTCTCTAATTGGCTCACGAGGGCATACCCTTCGCACTTTGCTAAAAAATGTTGACACGGAGTGTAGCAAAAAAAGAAAAGCTAGTCGAAGCGGTAAAAGCGCTACATGTTTAATTAATCGTAAAGGATGAAGCAATGAAACCAGAAACGCAGTATTTGCCGTCACCAAGAGATACAATGTGCACGGACAAATAAAATAAATATGTGGCGACATCTATCTTATTTTGTGGCAACTAAAGTTATCAACCACAACGCGACCCCCGAAAGGCGGCCACACTAGCCCATTCAGAGACTATCGGCCTTAAAGGGGCCCTGCAAGGACTTTTTTACTGGTTTTTAATTTGCACCGAATCTGAGCGCACTGAACGTAGTAACTTAGTGAAGCTTTTCTTTTCACGAAATTCGCTTTATTTTAAAAGTTATAGGCAAATTAAGATTACAAAAACAAGCAAAAAATAACCTCCCTCATGACGTCCTTGGTTGCTCGAGTGGCCGTGAACTAGAGGAGGGGTAGTGAGCTCAGCGACCGCTCACGGCTGCCGCACTCCGTGTCGACGGCGTGAGAGGGCGCCACTAAACCTTTTTCTGGATAGGTTGTATGCAGCGAGCAGCCAGAGCGGCTCTCATTGCATTTGCCGCGCGATTAAACACTAGTTCGGCATGACACTTCATTGGCCACAAACGACAGCAAACACGGGGTAAAGATCAGTTCAGAATGGAAGTCACTTCGCGCTGCCATACCGTGAAACGGCTAAACCGCAAGACAAAGCTTCTCGCCGAAGGCCTTCGGCTGCCTTCGGTACGCTCGGAGCCGGTCGGATCCTCCTGTCCTTACGACCGCAGCGCCGCCGTGTACATCCGGGACCTTTCCGTGTCGGCGCCTGATCCCACTACTCCTTTCTAGTATGCGCCGCCTTTTCCACCGCTTGGTGGCGGGTATGTCGACGGGTCATTTCTTGTTTTCGTACTTTATAAACTGCATTTGTTTCTTTTCTGGTCTAAAATACTGAACAAAAACTACTTTTATAAATAACTGAATCGGTTCGCGCCACTCATATTTTGTATTTCGACTAAAAAGAAACTTTTAGCGGCTCTGACCAGTATTAAGACCAGGACCAAAGACGTCACATATCGCGCGCTTTCGGTACCGCGGGTCGCCCTCGTCGGTAGAGGAGGTTTCCGCGTCGTCCGGTTAAAATATGACGCACTGATATTTAATTCCTCTCTCCGTGCCCGCTGGCTTGCCCGAACCCCAAGAAACCTGGGAACCGCAAAAAAGGTAGACGCTTAAATATGATTGCAGGGCCCCTTTAATGCAGTCCTCGGCCGTTATGCCCTATTAGGCCTCAAAGCCACTCCCGGCCCTTCCACTCTTCTCGGCCGTAATGCACTCTCGGCCGTAATCCGACTATCGGCCGAAATGACAGTGACCCGTTATTCGTCACATAATTCGTTGCATGGACGGGACGCCTCAAGCCGGATTAGCGTGACCCTCCCCAAAACGGTCGTAAGAGGACAAGAATTCTGCACACATTTCCTTCGTGCTTGCCAGCTGCTGGACGCGTGAGCGTGCAGGCTGCATTGTTCATCAAGGCTGAAGTGGTTTGAAGGGATAGTATAATCGGCTTCGGGCAACGGGAGAGCTTCCCCTGAGATGAGACGGGTGATAAGACAGGGTCGCCGTTCTGCCACCGCCATGACCGGCGTGCGTCCAACTTGCTAGATATCGCCGCACGGCTGTCCGAATTTCGGAAGGCCGCAGCCAATGGCAGCACGGATGGCGCGAAGGTCATGTTGTCACGTGACGTTCGGCCCGATCGGGCGAGGAGGCGCTTCGTGGTTCGGGCAGTTCGGGGAAGCGGATTTCCCCCTCTTTTACAACGCCTACACACACACATGTGGCGGTGCGCGGTGAAGGAGATGGACGCCATCGAGTTTTCTCGCGCGTACAAAACAAGCTGCTGATCTCGCGCGCCATAGCAAGCCGTCCTTCTGGGACCGATCGAGGCCGTCGAAACCCGAATGTACTCCGTTTCACCTTACGATGGAGAGCAGCGGACGCTACGAGCCATTCCAATGCCGTGTGAGTGTCACGTGAACTTCGGGAGAGACGCAGCAATGCGCGGTGTGCGTAGTCACGTGATTTGTACGCAGTGCTCGCTTCGTTGGGATGGCTCCTAAGGTCCGCTGCGGTCCATCGCGATTAAGTGATGTTGAGCAGAAAAGTAACCTCACGGAAAATCTCTACACACGCACACTTTAATAGAATGTAATAAAAATATTATGTTTGTTTTAAAGTCAGAAAAACCAAGAAGGGCGAGGGTAGTATTTTAGTTTTCTAGGCTAGGTGGCGCGAGCTACCGCCCGTTATATATATAGCCATTAGCATTCATCCATCCATTCGGTAGAGGGATACCCGAAACTGGGCGGAGCTGAACGGAGCGACGCAACGACGCGTCGGAAACCATGTGTCGCGAACCGTCGTGTGCGGCGATTCGGAGCAGCCATCTTCCCGACAGTTCGCACGCCGGACCGGACAGTTTTGACGCGCATGTGTTTCGCGCTTAACTGCGCAGAAGGTCCATCCTTGTGATAGTGGTACCCTCTGCTGCGTTTAGTTTGTTTGCCACAAACTATTACGCCATTATAGCTTTAGAAAAAGGGGAGATGTGTGCCCGGCAGCCATTAATTTGATGTCGAAATCGTGAAAGCTTCCTGGGCTTCTACATTCGCCTACTTCTACCAAGATTTGTTGCCTGCATCACACCACCACCAAGCATTATACGTCCGATCGAATTTTTATGGCACAAAGAATTGTTGCATGACACAAACTTTATACGGAAAACATTGCGTAACTTGTAAAACAAGAACTCAATTCAGAACAGAAGCTCACATGCTTTGTATTTCCAAAGAGCTCTCCTGAAGAGAATATGAACCTTTGGAACGAAAATTTAACAAAATTTATGTTTACGTTTAAAAAAAAATATGTGGCCTCAAATAATATCAGCAACTGTAAAAAAAAAAAAAAAGTTTATGCTAAAACAAGTTGCACCGTGAAAGTCGCATTATGAATTGCATGACCACTTATAGAGCAAGCCCTCCTCTCCCAAGTGACTGGGTAGCCGAGTAGATTAACAGCAAAAGAAAATAACCTTGGGCTACCCAAGATTGTTTTTTTTTGTTTTTTTGTTTCCGAGATTTCCGGGACCGGAGTCGGTCCGGAAAATAGGGTCGCTTCAACAAAATAAGAAACCAACACTAAAACAATAATATAAGGCGGTTAACACAAGAGAGCCAGTGGAAACCCGCTATTCGGCCAAATGATCGCGGCTTTTCTAGCACACTGCACAATTCTAATAACGTAATAGCTTTTTTCTAGAACAGTCGACCTAAAATTCCTACCTGGTTACGTTTGCTCTTTGCTTGTGACTTTTAATGCGCTGAATTGCCTTTTTACCTTAAGGTCGGGCCTGGTCGGCATTGCGTCGGGTTCAGGCGAGCCTTCTTCAGACCCAAACCCATATGTACATAGTTTTCATATGCGCCGTCCAAAACACGTTTCGAACAAAAAACGGTGTACTTGCTCAAACCCACCCACCCCTTTAAAATCTCGGTGACGAAGTGGAAAAGACGGTAAGCGGGAAGAACAACTGCGACGAGCGCTGTTTGTGAAAGCTGGCGGCTACACATGAGTACGGCATCGTGCAACATCACGAGTCAGTTGGTTCGGTGCCACGAGAACTCAGCAAACACGTGAACAAACAAGAGGACAATCAACACGTCAGGCGATTGAGTCAATAGCATGACCGGTCAACGGATAAAAGCAAGCGCTATGCAGCGGCAGAACGACAACGGCTCGAAAAGACACTAGAGCAGCCTACGAGGAAAGCGCGGCCAGCCGCGGCGGGGTCCCAACCGGTCCTTTTGTGACGCCGGCTGACGGGCTTCCTCCTCTCTACCCTTTCCCTCTGCTTCGGAGAGGCGTTGCTTCGGCGCTGCTTTGAAGGCGCTTTTCCGGTTAATCCGCGCAGAAAATGACCAAAGGAATACGATATTCGTGATGGCTGAGGTCTCATTAACTAGGCTCTGGTGTTTTTTCTCATATTTAAAACCGCTTCAGCTTCCCTTTAAACGGCACTTCGAAGAAATATCATAGAGTAACAAATAACATGATATAAAACACAAATAAAAATGAAAAAAAAACAAGACCAGTTCTGGAGAAATTCTTTATGGAGGACGAATTAAAAGAATACCGTGAATGTTTTTTTTTTTTTTTTGTCAGCATTGACTAGTGTTGCGATTTTGAGGATTATTCTTTGAAATTGAGTCTGAGCCACTTTTGGGAACAACAGATGAGGGCGACAGTGCGACATCCACCTGTCGCTATTATTGAAACTAAACCAAAACAAGATGTTCCGGCAAGTGCGCGCGTATATGTCCAATGGAAGTCCTCTGCAAGCTGCCATCTTTCCTTACTGGGCTATGGAAGGTTTTTGACGCAACGCTGTCGGCGCGGAGAACTGTTGAGGCTACGCGTGGTCTGCTACGGGCTTATTTCCTTTTCGCCCGACTCAAAGTTTGCGTTCAAACGTGGAGACACTTAATTCGTTCGCTTTTTAAGCCACCGAGGAATAAGTTTATATCATTTTCTTGCCAGAGCCTGCCAAATAAAAGTAAAGAACCAAAATTTGGATGTCGATCCCATGCATTCCGCCGGGCGAATGAATGAAAATGGCGGCCCTCTCCGCTCAGCTGGGAGCAGCAGAGAGTTCACGCGCATGCGCTCACGCCTCTCGCTCTGCGCCGCGGGCTGATTGGCTCACTCGGTAGAGGGACGTTACGGCGGCGAGATCATAGACTGGCCAAACCCTCCCCATTATGGCCCTGGCCCGGATGTCACCGTCAAACCTGCTCTGGGTGAATAGCTAGATGAATATACGGCTAAGTCACTCGAATAGGTCGGGCTTCTGGGTCATCTAGCCAGTGCTTCGTTTTTAATTCTGGGAGAATATGAGTTTCCTTGATAAGCAACCCTGGGAACTGAAGGGGCCAAATAATAAAATTTTAATGTTTTCTTTAAAAAAAGAAGTCAGTACATTTTCCCTTTTTTCAGTGAATCAGTAGACCCGCAACGAAATCAGTAGATCTACTGATAAAATCAGTAGACCTGGCAACACTGACCACCGCGTCCCAACTGGTCCCAACTAGAGCACTATATAGCTCCTACGGAGCAGAGTAGCGCAATCCTTTGATCCGCGTGTTTTGCCGACAACATGGCCGACAGAGCAGCTCGGCGCGAGTCACGTGGTACTCAGGGTTCCAGGAGGCGGCCCGCCCTATGGGAGAATACATGGAGATCGACGCAACAGGGCTAATTAAAAAATAAACGGCGAGTTCACACTTTTCAAAACTAGTCTGTCGTGAAGTTGGTAATGCACTAAACACTTTATCAAAGTTTTAATAATATCGGATGCGTGTGCAAATTTTGAGAAGGCAATTTCCAAGTCAACGGCGTTTGAAGCAGACGATTTTTGCACGCAGCGGAGATGGGCTCTTTGGGTTGGCCGGAGCGGGTCACGTGGACGCTGTGACGTTGCCGCGTCGTCTGCTGCATGATGCCGCTCGTGCAATTTTTAAAAACAAATTACGTCCTTACTTGGCACAAAACTCGGCGCAAATTATTCTAAAATGTTCCTTTATTATGTCAAAAACTATTGTCGTTTCGTACATCTCCACAACATTGAAGAAACAACGATTTTCTCACGTTCCCCATGCATTTCTGACCGGAGTTGGAACCTCCAGGCGTTCGCCGCTAGTCGCCGAGAGACGGCGTTCTAGATTGCGCTACTCTGCTCCGAAGGAGCTATATAGTGCTCTAGTCCCAACGTTGCGTGAGCAGGCGTGCTTGAGCGCCTTGAACAGCCAGCCAATCAACCAGGCCAACCGCTTTTTTTGTTGGATTAGAGGACACATGCAAAAGAAAAAAAACTTTTTTTTTTTTTTTTTTAAATAGGCTAGATGAACAAACGAATATTATGAAACGAATTTACAACGAAGAAAAAAAAAATGTAGAGCTATGTTTACGGCGCAAAACGAATTTGTAGTTGGCGCCCGCGGGGAGCAATACCACAAGGCCTGCGCGTTTCCTCCTCTATACGTCATCACTCAATGGATGGATGGATGAATACGGCTGAGCCCTTTGGATCGGGCGGTAGCTTACGCCACCTAGCCATTTTGTCTTACCAAACTATATTCACTCCGCACTGAAAAGAAAGTGGGGCTATAAAACCCCCTTGTTATCAGTTAGTAAGAAAATACCTAGTTTTCTCTCGCTTTCTGCCACCATTCACTTAATCTTTGCTTGCTAATCTCTACTGTCTTGAAATCCACTTTTCCTTCGCTGTCTCTAAAACCCAATGACTTTATAAAATCTATGTTGTCTTCGGCAGGCATAGGGTGAAGCCCTTTACAGTAGAGTATCAAGTGTTCAGCCGTCTCGTCCTCCTCTCCACAAGCAGCGCACACTGTATCCATTTCCTGATACTTCGCTCTGTATGTTCTGGTTCGCAAAACACCTGTCCTTGCCTCAAACAACAATGAGCTTCCCATAGAATTGTCATAAATGCTGTCTTTGGCAATAACTGTTTTCGTATTTGTCTGCATTCCCTCTAGCCACCGATCTCTTGCTGTGACCTTAACTTTCTTCTTAAAGGGCAACTCCGCTCAATTCCGAAAAATTTGGGTTTACATGTGATTCCATTTCACAAAGCCCTACTAAACAGCTCTACGTCTTCGGATTCGCGAAATGTGGAGTATTATTCGTGTAATCGTAATTTAAACATCTGCTGATACCGAAACCGAAACTTCGGTTGCGTGAGGCAACATTGGCCTCGTGTCGACAGAGTCATGGCCACGTCACGTCGAACCACGTGGTCTTGTGAAGTTCGTGGGGGCGAAGGATAGGACACGCGACGCGGGCAGGTCGCTTCGCATGGCGTGGACGGTGATGGCCCGGGGGAGAGGGGGAAGGGGAGAAGACGAGGGAGAGGGGGAGCGGAGAAACAGACCGATAAGCGCGCAGGGCAGCGCAAACTAGCGCATCCGCGTTACGGTGATCACGTGGACGCCGTTGAGCCAACACCGGGAGGAGAAACTCATGACGTCATCGTTCAATTTCGCTCTAAGAAGTAAAAACAAACAAAACGTGAGAATGACGTAGTCATGCCTCTGACGAAGTGGGTCAACGTTGGCCGCTCCAACTCCGCCGCATTGACTGCGCTGACGATTGCGCCTTGCGACGCACGCTAGAGTTGGCAGATTTCGGCGAATTGGCTCATTTGAAAGTTTGCTGGCCAGTTTATTAAATATATAGACGGAATTAGATTGTAATATTTGACATGGGGTCTTCCTACATGATACTGAAGAGGGCTGCATAGTTTTCCAAATATCAAAAATGAAGCGGAGTTGCCCTTTAACTGAGACCTGCTCTTCCGCAACCTCACTATAGCATAAAAACTTTCCACTTAATTTCCTAGTGCGCTGTCTCCACTTTGTGTTGTTAAGAATGGAACCTTCGGCAACCTTCTTCCGAGTTTCAACGCTGCGGAAACGAGTCCCAAAACGAGTCCCGACGTGTTCAGGACTGACGCCCACCTGTCGAAGGCTGCCCAAAACGTGTCTCAACGCGTCCGTGACGTCAACGGGACGTGTGTGTGTGTGCGTGTGGGTTCGTGCGCTCCGGAAGGGGAGAGAGGCCTGGCCTAACTGCGGAGAACCTTGGCTATGACTCATTTCTGACTGCGACGCGACGGACCCAGCTGCAATTGGCACGTGGCTGTCGCACCTGCTGCCCTGGCGGAGAGAGAGGGAGAAAACGGACCCCTATATAAGGCGGGGCGTGAGAGCTCCATTTGTTCTCTCGGATTTGACGACTGTATCGCTACCATGTAATTAAACCGTTCGTTACGTTACCAATTCTCCCACCTCCACGGGACCCCTGGGTTCTTCACTTCGGGGAATGGTCGTCGTCACGAGCCAGGAAGCTCCCGGACGTGCGGCCTAAGCCCCGCCTCGAACAACTGGTTGGCAGCGGTTGGGATCGGACCATGCGACATCGTGCTACATCTGCGGGTGAGCGTTTGGACTTTGCTTTGGGATTCGCCAGGCTTCAGATTATGGGTAATTAATTTTGAACTGCTGGGAATCCTTAGTGTTTGACTCGTGCGCTAGGTTTGTGTACAACCTCGCGACAAGTTTTAGAACAAAGCCAAAGCTAAAGAGCAGCGATCATGGATCTGATGAGGTTACTGAGAACAGATTTACTCTGTTTATGTGAAGAATTGGGTGTGGAGGTGGAGCAAAAGATGAAGAAATCTGAGATCAGTAAAGCGATTTCAGAGAGCGCGGAAGCAGAGGAAATTAAAATTGCGTGGGAACTGCTTCAGAACGCTAAGAGTGAAGCTGCAGCGAAAGAGGAACGAGAGCGGGAACAGGCTGCAGCGAAAGAGGAACGAGCGCTGAAAAGGCTAGAGCTCGAAATTGAACAACAGCGATTAAACTCGCAGAACAGTAGAGTTGGGGCTCCGGTACGAGCAAGTGAGACCGAGTCGTATCAAATGAAGAAGCTCATGCAGCCGTTTAAAGTTGGGGGAAGACGTGGGCCTATTCTTAGTTAACTTTGAGAGGACATGTGAGAAGTTGAGCTTCGCCCCAGAAACGTGGCCGCAACGGCTTTTGACTCTGTTGCCCTGTGAGGCTGCAGAGGTTGTCGCGCGCCTTAGTGCTGGAGACGCGGACGACTACGACAAGGTGAAGTCCAGCCTTTTGAAGCGGTACCGCCTTTCTGCCGAGGCGTTCCGTCAAAGGTTTAGAAACGCATCCAAAAAGAGCAGCGAGGGCTACTCGGAATTCGCGTACGGGCTTAAAACCAACCTGATAGAATGGTTGAAGAGCGAGGAAGTGTACGAAAGCCGAGACAAGGTAGTCGAGTGTGTGTGCCTCGAACAGTTCTTTCGTAGCATTCCGCAGTCAGTCAAGCTCTGGGTGCAGGACTAGGGTGGGAGTCGACTCTGTCGAAAGGGCCGCTGAGCTAGCCGAAGAGTACGCAACGCGTAGAAAGCTGAGCGGAGAGGAAAGCGAATCCGGCCGGAAGCGATCAGCGCAAGACCTTCCGACAGGGGAACGGCTCGCGAGAAAACGGGCCCGAGAAGCCCGAAGCAGGACAAAAGGTCCCAGAAAAGAGCGCAGAACACTCGAACGGAGACGAGGCGCGGAAAAGCCCAACAGGGCAGTTCGAGGCAAGGAAGCCGTTCCTGTGCTACAACTGTCAGGAGCCGGGACACACAGCGGCCAGATGTAAGAAACCGCGGGTGGTGTTCTCGTACGTGAACGGTAGTGACGAGGACCTGAAGCTCCTTCGTCCCTATCTTCACGAGCTCCAGGTAAACGGAAAGCCGTGCAGGGTGCTTCGTGACAGTGCAGCGACGATGGACGTTGTCCATCCGTCGTATGTAACGACATCCGATTTTACCGGAAAGGTAGTTTGGATCAAGCAGCTGCTCGAAAAGCACAGTGTCTGTCTGCCTATGGCGACAGTAAGGATAACTGGCCCGTTCGGAGAGCTAGTGACAGAGGCGGCTGTCTCGCAAACAGTCCCGTTGGAGTATCCTTATTTGTTTTCTAACCGGTCAGATTTCCTGCTGCGCGAAAGGGGTCAACAACTGGGAGAAGGGCTAGTTCAGTCGTGTACGAGGTCCAAATCGCGTCAGGTCGCCCCTTTGTTGACGAGTGATCCAGAGCCAGAGGCAGCTGACGGGGAGCAAGCACTCCCAGAGTTGGAGGTAGAAAACCGGGATGAGAGGGACCAGGTTGTAGAACAGCCTGACCTCGCAGCGCTAGAAAGCGTACGCCGTCCCAACGCGCCGGCGAAAAAGGCGGAGGAAGACGGGATCAGTGAAAGATCTCTCGTAGCTCCGGCGTCGCGTAACTTTGGTCCTCTGCTACGAGTAGACAGAGTGTCTTTGACAGTCGAGCAGAAGAGCGACCCTAGTGTGTCAGGGTTTCGCTGTACAGCTCAGGAGATTGCTAGGACCAATGTGACGGGGCATGAAAAGGCGGATTGTTTTATCGGCGCTATAAGGACCGCATTTTCACGTCTAGAAATCACGTGAAAATCGATCACTATGACTTCAGCGTAAGAAAAAGAAAGGCAAATTTAACGGCAATGCCGATGGGTTGAGCAGATTTTTCTGACATCACGAAAAATAGTAGGGATGATCTCAGAGGTCTTCGTCATCCACGGGAATGAGGATCTAAGTGGGGGCACTTCGTTGAAACCCCAAATGACCTCACAATTGCGAAAGTTTTTGTCTTTTGTATTTGTTCTTAGTGACCTCGTTGGAAAAATGAGTTTTTTTTGGCGACAGGGGGTCTCGATACCCGGAATTGTACCAAATTTTGGTAATCCGTAATCCAGTCTGGCGGGTCTTTGGCGAATTCCGAGCGTTTGACTGCGGTGTGGCGTGGTGTTGTGGGGGACGTTTCCGCTGATGCCTCCGTTGAGAGGTTTGGGAGTTTGTTTGGTGCTTGCAGCGTCTTCTCAAGGCCTACTCCAAGCCCACCTCTTCAGGCCAGCGATTGTACCACCGGCCATTCGAGGTTTCCCTGGCCCCGGAGGGGCTGTTAAGAATGGAACCTTCGGCAACCTTCTTCGAGTTTCAACGCTGCGGAAACGAGTCCCAAACGAGTCCCGACGTGTTCAGGACTGACGCCCCACCTGTCGAAGGCTGCCCAAACGTGTCTCAACGCGTCCGTGACGTCAACGGGACGTGTGTGTGTGTGCGTGTGGGTTCGTGCGCTCCGGAAGGGGAGAGAGGCCTGGCTACTGCGGAGAACCTTGGCTATGACTCATTTCTGACTAGCGTACGCGACGGACCCAGCTGCAAAGCACGTGGCTGTCGCACCTGCTGCCCTGGCGGAGAGAGAGGGAGAAAACGGACCCTATATAAGGCGGGGCGTGAGAGCTCCATTTGGTTCTCTCGGATTTGACGACTGTATCGCTACCATGTATTAAACCGTTCGTTACTGTTACCAATTCTCCCACCTCCACTGGACCCCTGGGTTCTTCACTTCGGGGAATGGTCGTCGTCACGAGCCAGGAAGCTCCCGGACGTGCGGCCTAAGCCCCGCCTCGAAA